>JAKTYD010000008.1:0-359444 GCA_030564645.1 Insectozyma morakotiae
ATATTTCTCTCTGCACTATACTTAACTTGAGCTAATGAAACAGTCTTTGCATCAATATTAAATACCAAATAAGCATGTCTAATAAAATTATCACCCAAAAGACTTACATCATCTGCTTCTTGGAGACCCCAACTACAAGTTCCATCACCTTCATCAACAACAAATTCACTCAATGGAACACTAATTTGAGCATCATTTGCAAAATAAAATATAGCATTACCAGTTGGAGCTTTACATGGAACATACCAATAAGAACTTCCATCTTTATTAGTTTTGGATGTAGCTCCAGCTTTTTTAGCTAATGATTGAAGAACACTTTTTGGTAAATATGTCAAAGTACTTCCTGTATCAGGTAATGCATCTGCATTAACAGTAACCTCTTGACCATTATAACTCAATGATTCCAATCTTATAGTTAAATCAGTAGTTGTTGTCATTGCAACTGCAATCAACTTTCCAGAATATTTAGCTTTATCATATCCACCAAAAATTATTCTACCACTTTTGCGATTTGGTGCATTTAAATAAATTGAAAAAGCATTAGTTTTAATAAGATTATTAATTTTCAAAGAAACTGGAAAATTTGGATATCTAGTTTTTGAAAAT
This sequence comes from Insectozyma morakotiae, assembly GCA_030564645.1. Classification (NCBI taxonomy): domain Eukaryota; kingdom Fungi; phylum Ascomycota; class Pichiomycetes; order Serinales; family Debaryomycetaceae; genus Insectozyma; species Insectozyma morakotiae. The sequence goes on from JAKTYD010000008.1 coordinate 607, forward strand.
TCTCCTGATGTAAAACCAAGACCAAGAATACCTGCTGAAACTGAAGTTTTAGTAGCATCACCAAATTTTTGAGCAAATGAACCACCACCAAAATGAATTCTATCATTAGCCCAAGTACCACTTGATCCAGAACCATCTTCATATGAACTTGAAAATGTTCCACCTAAGTTTTGATAAGTTGTTGATGTTTTTGGATTATAAGTACCTAAAGCTTTACATTTGTTACCTTTACCTGTACATTGTGCATTTGCATCAACAAACCATAAATCACTTGATCCAGTGTCAAGAATTACTGTATTTTTTTGTCCGTTTGAGCCAACATAAAGTGAAGCAAGGTATTGTGTTCCATCATTAGATAATTTAAGTGGGATTGCTTTTCTTTGTTCTGGAATTATAGTTGAATTATCTGAATCTTGAACAACATCGAAATCTAATGTAACAAATCCTGTTGAATTTGTTTGATTAAATCCTGAATCTGTTAAATTTAATCCTGAATATTGATCTAATCCTGAATCTGTTTGATTTCCTGAATCTAACAAAGTGTCATCGATAAAAGCACCTTTAGCTAATACAGCAAAAGAAATAAGTAAAATTTGAATTGAAACCATTTTTGATTGATGAAAACTTGACATTTTGACGATTATTTATACATGAACCAAGCAACGTGCATTCATCCTTAAAACTTGAAAACGTTTTATACTGACAGGAGATTTAAACTTTGATTGTATTATGCTCTTAAGGTTTGACTGAGCCTGTTATTTGAAGGAGATCGGGGATAATAAGCGCCAGCGATTTTTAGACTTTCAATAACCAATATTGAATCGTAATTGGTAAATTTTTAAATTTCGAATAACCGTAACAGATATTCTTAGGTTTAGTGTGTCAATGATTGCCGATATCACCTTGAACACGTTTTGATTTAGTAAATTGTTACAATGTTATGATACCTTTTGTTGATTTTAGTTCAGTTTTAAAAAGTTTGTTTGCTTTAGGTTCATACATTGAATGGTTGCAAATCATTTGACGAGTTATTGTTCTAATGAATTCTAGAATTAATTAACAAAGATATTAATTGTATACTTTCAGGGGGCTAATACTGAGAAAACATATTCATTCGATTTCATCTTGCCATCATTTATGATTTAATAGTATAATTCTGTTTCTCAGAACTATTCAACCTAACTTTTTATGTGGACCGACTACTTCTGGACATCTAATTATCATTGAATACTTCAATACAAATTTCATATTTGGACTAAATCGTATATACGAGGAAAATAAGAATTTTATTTTTCAATTTCCGACATTTGGAAATTTTTAAACTTTTTCACCTAACCTGAAAGCTTTTAGCTAACTGATTGGTGATTTGGATCGAGGATACAACCGCTTTTGAGGGATTTAACTTAATGAATCATCAAAACTTTTTGATTTCGAGCCCCTGGATTATAATTACGAAATTGAAGTGTTTTGAAAGAATTTGATAATTAATTCAATATTTATAATTAATTACTGAAGAGGATTAAGATGTTCATTACCGCGGACAATTATTGATCCGATACCAATTCCTGAGCTTGTATACCTGCTTTAGTATAATTCATTTTAAACTTCTGTCATTATGCATCTCGTGTAAATTTTAAACAAATATCTGACGGCTCTAAAGGAAGTCGTAAATGAATTCATATCAACACGTTCTTAAATCTAAAATTAAGATTGTACTAATTAAACTATTTTTTGGTCTGGTTTACATATTTGGTCTTGTTTTATAAGAAGGTGAATCAAGAAGGAAAATCGAAAATGAAAATTCTGAATATCAGTGACTAAACAGTCTTATGTGAACAAATCATTCAACTATCTGACAGAGTCTAGCAATTTGTATCAGTTGAAAATATTTGTGACTCATAACTGAATTTTAGTCTTCAAATGTTTTAGGATTAGGTGTTCTTCCTAAGCTTATAAGAAGTAATTGTTCCCGCAAACATATTATTCAGTTAGGCTATTAGAAATTATCAGAGTTTTAAGATCAGTTCAGAATGTAAGAAAGTGGTGGTATTTATTATAAATCTAATTTGTAAATTCATTATTGAATTATTTATAAATTGAAACGTGTTCATGGATAAACCTAAATGGTGTCTGATTAATTTAAATCGTGCGATGCCTATTGCACCATTTTATATGGTTGCCTAAGCATATGATCACATTTTTCAATATGATCAAGAGTATTTAGAAATGAATTACTTTTGATTATTTTGAAATCGTTTATTTTTAATTATAAAGATTAAAACCAATTGCTAATTATGGTCGATCACAAGATTTTTAGTTGTATTATTGTTTCTTTTAATTCATCAATTCCTCTTTTCAATCCTCTATTACTTTAAATTAATCAATAAAAAGATCAGAATAGTTAATAGAAATTTAGAAGAATGGAAAATTTTGAAAAAGATAAAAGAAAGAAAAAATTTTAATAATTTGTATATTGAAGTAACAACTCTTTCATGTCATTGATTTCTCTGGTTAATTCTTTAATTTTCAAATCTTTTTCTTCATTTTGATTTTGTAGTGTTGACATTGAACCTTTATACTTGTTTATTCTTGTTAACATGTTGAAATTTTCTGTATTTAATTTTTTTAATGAATCTCTTTCATTTTCTAAATTATATTCGACAGATTGTAAATTTTCTTGCAATTTACTAATGACTTTCTCTTTTGCAAATTTCTCCTTGTTGATAGATTGGATATTGGAATCTAATAATTTGTATTTATTTTCCCAAAATTTCAATTCTTCATTGGAATATAATTTTTCTTCTAAATTAGTCACCTTTGTTGTCAATTCTTGATTAATCTTCTTTAATGAAAAATTTTCTTGATTTGTAATTAATAAATCATTTCTTAATTTCTGTTGCTCTTTATGATCTGATGTGGTTAACATTTTGCTTTGATGTAAATCTTTTTGTATAGCTTCTGAATCTTCTCTTTGATTTTCTAAATGTGTTTTTAGGAAAGATAATTCAGATTTAGTTTGATCTAGATTGGTGGATACAGAATCACAATCTAAATTTAGTTTAAACAATTTATCATCTAAAGACTCCTTTTCTGATATTAATTTATCTCTTTGTTGAGAAATCTCATCAACTAGTTCCTTCAATCCCAGTACTTGTTTTGTGAAATTATTGATTCTACGTTCATTTATGATTTTTTCATTTTCCAATGTTCTTGTTCTATCTGTGAACTCTAGGATTTTATTCTCCAATTCTTCTTCTTTTAATATTGAATCATCTAATTGATTTTCTAAATTTGTTTTGTTAATTTTTAATTCTTCTAAATCTAATTCTAATTCTTTATTTTCCTTGATTAAAACTGTTTCTTTTTCAGTTTTAAAATTAAGGTCTTTATGTAAGTTTCTAATTTCTTCCTTTAATTTATCATTTGTTTCTTTATTAGCAGAGGAGAGATGATGTTTTAATTTCTCTTGACATTGAGTCAACTCAGTGGTAGTTTTCTCTATGATAAACTTCTTTTCTTGAATCTCCTCTTCTAATTTTGTTATTTTCAATCTAAAATCTTTAATTAGAATCTGACTGGTTCTTAATTCATCTTTGATTAGGATAATTTGTGATTTATATTCATTCATTTCTTTAATTGCATTTTCTTCATGTCTTTTAGATATTGATACTGCAGATTCAGCCAACTCCAACTTTTTATAATATTCTTCTGATCTATTTCTAAACATAGTTAAATCTGTAACAAGATCTTTATTTTTATTTGATAAATTTTCATATTTAACCTTGATCTGTGCCAAATCCTGTTCATAATCTTCCATGTTGAAATGTTTTTGTTTAACTTGATACAATTCATCTTCACTTTCACGAAGTAATGATTTCAATCGAAGTATCTCCGACTTTGATACACCCAATTCTTCTCTTGTAAGTTTTAGGGTCTTTGTGATATCTTGGTAAATTTGAACAAAATCAGAACTCACACCTCTCATCAAGGTACCATTAAAACTTTCACTTCTAGGTATCGTATCCGAAGGTTTCAATAATCCTTCGATTTTAGTTTCTAAACTATCAACACGAGCTTGTGCTTGTTTGTACTTCCTCTCAAAATCATCACTTGAATTAATCCCTCTTGTACTTTGAACTGCATTCAATTTCTTTTGTAATTCAATTGCATAATTTTCAGCTCTTTGAAAATTACCTTGTTCTTGTTGTAATTGTAATTTTAAATCATTAATTTCTTTATTCAAATTGTCAACAGTTCCAATAATATTTCTTTCACCAATGGCTAAGGATCTTCTTTTTGGTGTTAAGTCATTTGAAGTTAATGAACCATTCATAATTCTTTGTTTAAGTATTTGTAATTCTTCTATTAATTTCTTATTTTCAAATTTTTCTTTACGAAGAGCAGCACCATTTTCATTTAATTTGAACTTCATATGAGTAAATTCTTCCATAAATTGTGGATTATAATTTTCTTTATTTGAAAGTTCTTCTTGTAGATTGGAATTTTTGAAATTTAATTGAGTAATTTGTTCATTTTTTTTGACAAGTTCCTCTTGTAAATTGGAAAGTTGATGATCAATCTCATGAGAGTCCGATAATTTAGACTTAAGGTTTGAAATTTCATCTTTCAAGTTTTTGATTTCTTTTTTCAAGTCTGTGATTTCCAATTTACATTGAGTTAATTCATTCGATTTCTTTTCAACTTTTTGTTTCAATGCTGATATCTTTTCTTTAGCTTCTTCAATTTTTGCATCATATTTAGATTTACTTGATTCGTGATTGGAAATTTTCTCTTTGAGTATTGCAAGTTCACTAGCGTGTTGTTTTGTATCCATATTTCTAAATTCTTTAAGTTTATTCTCATGTTCATTTTCCAATTCCACTGACCGATCAGTCAACTTCTTTTGTTGAACTTTCAATTCATCGTTCAACAATTCCAAGTCCTTACATTTCACTTCCAAATCTTTAAACTTTTTATTCACTTTATTCTCTTCACTTTTAAACCTTGCAACAATTACATCCTTTTCCTTCATTAAATTTGTTGTTGAAATAATTTCATTTTCTAAATTCTCAATTTGTTCTCTTAATTTCAAATTATCCTTTTCAAATCCTTTTTGTAACTTTTCAGAATCTTTCAATTTAATTGTCAAATTTTGAATCTCTTTTGAATCTAAATCTCTAACGGAATCCTCCAATAATGGTTTTATATGAAAGAATAATTCCATCCATGGATTATCTAGATTCTTCATAGTTTTTGCAATTAATGTAGCTGATTGAATTTCTCTAATTTGTTGATTTATATCCTTTCTTACAAGATTTCCCCTGATAACTTTTTGTAAATCAGTAAATATCCCCTTCAATTTTAAATCCCTAATTGCTTCCAATTGTCCTAGGATCCCATTTTTAAAGAATATCTTTGTCAACCCAACTTTATAGGTTTCCCCATCTAATCTTTTTAAAATTAATTCACAGTTTGTTTTTGAATTTTTAGTTAGAATCTCATCACATATAATTGAATACCTTGTCAAAAATTCATCAAACATTACCCTATTCGGATATCCAGCTCTTGTAATTCTGATTCCCTCTAAAACACCATTACATCTTAATTGATTTAGTACCAAATTTTTATCAAATTTATTAGCTTTCTTTTCCAAATTTGGTAAAATACATCTAACAAAATGTGGTTCAGTTGAATCCAATTGATTCATTAAATTATTTAATTGATCCTTATGTTTTTGTGAAGTAGTTTTCAATTTTGTAGTGATATCATGTCCTAATAAATTCACAAGATGTTCACTTACAGGATCAGTATTTTTTTGTAACCAATTATCAACATTATACTCAACATTACCAGCATAGTGATGTACAATGAATCCAGATTTAAATTTGTTTTCAGAAAATTTTTCATTCTTTTTCAAATTGGTACTAAGTTTCTCCATAAATGATTTATCAGAAGATTTAATTAAACATTCTTCATCTAGTAACTTCAAAATTCCTTGTTTCAGTTCAATTAAATCTATAGTTGGTTGTAAATCATGACCAAAATCAATAAATTCCCATTGAATATTTTCTTTTAGATACTCTTTTTGTTCTAATATAAATGAATGATGATTGAAGAATTGTTGTAACTTTTCATTTGTATAATTTATACACAATTGTTCAAATGAGTTTACATCGAATATCTCAAATCCAGCGATATCTAAAACACCAATAAAATTACCTTCATCCCCCCTTAAACTTTGATTAATCTTTTCAATTATAAATTGAAATAATTTTTCATATAAATATTTTGCAAATGCATCAATTGAAAATTTAACTTCATTTGCATTTTTTGATTTTGTTATAAATTCTTTACCTGCTTTAACTTTTGGTTTTAATAAATTTTCAACAAACTTTGTTTTATCTACCTTCAATAATTCAGTAATTTTATCAATTGGTGATGATTTAGTAAATGTTGGTGATTCACTTTTCCATGAAATGAAGTCTATGTTACCTAAATGTAAGACGACAGCAAGTGTTTCCCAAATGAATTGTACCTCCTCTTGGTTAAACTCCATAATTTTAAATCCCTCAAGTAACAAGTTAAAATCCTTGACATCACCCATATCAATATCATTAAGATACTTAAAATTCATGTCATTATTCAACCCAAAATCTGACAATTTATCATAACCTTTCAAGAATTGATAAAATATATGATAATTACGTTCCCATTTCGATTGTGATACAACTCTTGATTTCTCTAATAAATAATAATCAATATTTGCACCAGTTATATCCCCACCTTCATCGAAGAAAATTTTAATAAATTTTCCAAATCTTGAAGAATTTGAATTCTTTACAGTTTTTGCATTACCAAAACTTTCCAAAATCGGATTAGCTTGTAAAATCTTTATATCAATATTATTTTCATTCTCTTTAATTGTTGAATAATATTGAATAATCTTTTTTGTATTTTCAGTTTTACCAGCACCAGATTCACCAGTAACTAAGATACTTTGATCTTTTTTATTACTTAGTAGGTTTTTAAATGTATTTTCAGCAATTGAATAAATATGTGGAGGATTATTTGTTTTTTGATGATAATCTTTTGCTGAATTATAAATTGATAATGATTTATACGGATTTATTGCAACTAGGAACAAACCTGAATATGTATAAATTAAATTATCATTATATCTTTGTTGTAGATTATAAATAACTGAAGCTTCATTTAAATGAGTTAATTCTGCCATATCATTACATTTATTAAATTGATCTGGATTACATGGTTGAATTAGGTTTGTAGATAAAATAATTTCTTGATGATTAACTTTTACTTTGACTTTTGTATCTAGATATTCTATTATATACCCTTTAACAAATATATCTTTATCATTAGGAATCCAAACCCAATTTTTGATATCAGACATGATTGTTTACATTAAATTTTATTTCGCGTACCATTTATTTAGGAAAGTGGCATAACAAAAGCACGTGAATGTCATGCTTATTTAAACGGAAATGTCCAAAATAGGAAGTCAGAGTATGTAAGGTCCGATCTGAGATATGTCCCGATCTGGAAGGTAACACGTGATCCCCTTGGTGTTGTATATTAGATTTTCGGTATTATTACACGACCTTTTAGGTGTTGCTTTATATATTTCGTATGATAGATTAGTTATAGAATGAATTTAATGCATTTCATTTATTTTAACTTTACGTTTAATAATACAAGCTAACTAAGCCAACATTAAGTAACATCGAGTACGCTTCGCTATAATTAGAATATATTACAAACCTTTACGGTTAAGAGAGTTTACAACATTGGTTTGTCTTCAATTTATATATTGACTGGAGTCTATTCAAATGTTTTACTTAAGGTATCACCTTTCCACCATTTGAAACCTAATCCATAACCCCATGGATCATTAGTATAACGAACTGGATTCTTTGCACCAATTTGATAAAGTTGATCTAATTCTTCCGTTGTTAATGGAGGAAGTCTAATTATAGATTTTATTCTATCAAGATTTGATGATCTTGGTAATGCAACTCTATTATTTAAAATTTGATAAGCATTTACAACTTCATTAGTACTTACATCATATTTTTTTGCTAATTCTTGAACTAATGGAATTTTCAAAACTGGAGCACCTGATCCACCAACTGGACTATAAGCTTCAACAATAATTCCATGCTCATTACATAAATCAACTAAATCTTGTTGAGGTAATTGAGGATGATATTCAAATTGATTAACCACTGGAACATACTTAACTTTTGGTAATAATTGTTTTAATTTTGGTAATGAATAATTTGAAACACCAATTGATCTAACTTTATTTGTTTCTAATAAATCTTCAAATGTATGATAAACTTCAATAAATTTTGTACCTTCAGCTGGATCATCATCATATTTTAAATTACCTTCAGAATCTTTTGGTTCTGTTGGTTTACCATTTTCATCACCACTTAAACAAACAGGCCAATGTTGTAATAATAAATCAACATAATCTAATCCTAATGTTTCTAATGATTGATCTAATGATTTTTCTGGACTATGCCAAAATGATGGCCAAACTTTAGTTGTAATAAAAACATCTTCACGTTTAACAACATTTTCATCAAATAATTCTTTTAAAGCTTCACCAACATACTTTTCAGTTCCATAATACCAAGCAGTATCAATATGACGATAACCTGCTTTGATAGCAGTTATAACTTGTTGTTTAACTTCACTTGGATCTTGAGGTGGAACAGTTCCTAACCCTAATGCTGGAATTGATTTCCCATTATTCAATTTTAATGTAACTTCAGTAGCCAATTTCATTTTGATGTTGAAACTGGAAATTCTTCATATTTATATGGGGGATAACTCAGAGCAAGTAGCAAGCCAAAATCCGAGCAATTGGTCCGAAAAATTAGTCCGAAAGATGATCCGAAAAATTATATATTGACACCTATTTACATTAATATGCTCTTAATTCATTTGAATGCTCTTGGTTCTAACTTGGTTCTAATATGCTCTTGGTTCATTTAATTCACCTTTAAAATTACCTAACCCATATTTTCTCATTATATATTCAACATCACCAAAAACTTCTCTATCACCTTGCATTGCAATTGAAGGTAAACTATTATTCATAACTTTTTCAATAACATTTGTAACATCTTTTATTGATAAATTTTCAATTTTATTGACCATTTCATCAATGGTTGTAATTTTACCTTGAACTTGAATTTGTCTACCTAAATCTTCTAATTTAGCTAATCTACTTTCAACATTCATTAATAAACTACTAATTAATTGATTTTTTGCTCTTTTGAATTCTTTTTCATTTATACCATATTTCCCATCTAATAATTTTGCAAATTCTTCACAAATAATTTGTGATGAAATTTGTCCTGCTCCTGGCATTAAACTTAATGTAATACCAAATAAACCAGAATCTATATATGAATGATTAAAACACATACAATTTTCAACAAATGAATGTCTATTTAAAACTTGGGTATATAATCTTGAAAACATTCCTTTACCTGGTCCACCAGCTGAAAATGATGAGCCACCACCAAGTAATTTTTGTAAAGTTGCTAATGAATATAATTCATCATTTAATAATCCACTAGTTTCAAATCCAATTTGAATATGAAATAATTCAGGTAAATTTGAATAAATTGGTGGAACATGAGGTATTGAAATTTCACCACCAGTATAATGTGATTTGATTACAGGTGATTTAACTGTTGAATTTTCCCAATCACCAAAATGTGATTGTATTAATTTTAATGCATATTCATGAGGTACACCAACCATTGCAATTACAATATTATGAGGTTGGAAAAATTTATTATGATAATGAACTATATCCTCCTTTTTAACTAATGGTATTCTTTCCTTTGGTATGAATAAGGAATTACCTAAAGTATTATTTTTATAAGCTATTGAATGTAATTTTTCAGGTAAATTTAAATCATGTTTATAAATTAATTCATCAACTTCATATTCACAAGTTTGTAAACTTTCTAAAAATTCTTGATCAGTTATATTTGGATATCTTATAGTTTGAGCTAATAAATTTGTCATTTTTTCAAAATCTTTATTAAATACTGAACTTTGATATATTATTGATTCTCGTTGTGCTGATGACATATAGTTACCACCTAATTTGGATAAGTTTTCCAACATTTCTTGTCCTGAATATTCTTTAGTTGATTTAAATGATAATCTATCATGAATATGACTTAAACCTTGTTTATTAGGATCTTCATATCGACTACCAGCATCTATATAGGCACCAAGAGCACTAAAATGACCAGGAGTGGAGTCTGTGACTAATCTAAGACCATTATTTAGTGTAGTTAGTTCTATATGTGGAGTTGATGTGGTTAATAATCGTTTTTGAATGAATTTATACATAATGAAAAATTATTTTTCGATTAAAATTAAAATGATTTATAATACAAAAATAGAATTGTCTTTTGATTAGATTACAAATTAGAAGTAGATTGGATTAGAAGATTGGATTATAAACTGAAAGTAGATAAGATTACAATCCCTTCGTATCTTCATTGACTGAATTTACTAAATTTTTTTATAAAACTTAGATAATTTTGTGATACCATGTCAACAGCAGTTAATTAATCGATTCTAAGAGACTAACAATAAGAAGTTTCTTGGGAAGCTCTGCCTTGATGTTTTGATCCCCAAAAGTGACAAAATTGATCTTGCAATAAACGTCGATTAACATCCCAATTTTAAATCTGTATTATTTGATGTGATGTAGCTAGTCTATTTTACATTATTGACTCAGATTCAGTTCGAAATCCTTGCAAATGACCTTTTTATGTATTTTTCAGATTTTGCACTTTTTTACAAATTTCGTAATATTTTAACAAAAAGTTAATCATACTTTACAATTGACCTCGATGATATATTTGTCAATTTTAACAACACAAGAAATATTAGCCTTGTCCTTGCATAAGATGACACGCTTTACAAAGAGATTCACTTAAAGATCAGTCTGCCATGGGCTATACATTATAAGTCTAATAAATTTACATCGTCATTTACTTCTTTTACATTCTTTGGTTCAAATAGATCAATCAATTCATTTTTAACTTCAGCTTTATCAATTGAAAAAAAATTTCGATTCAATTTCACTTCTTTAACTTCTTCTACCGGAGCTGAAGTAAAATCAGTAAAATCATCATCATCATCATCACTTTCATTTTGTAATTGTTCTAATTGATCTACATCAAAATTAAAACTTTCCATATCACTATTTTCAAATAATGTTTCTGGTTTATTTGATTTTTTAAATAAATTTGTATTAAATAATGAAGGTTTCTTGTTTTCATCAATTGAATCTGAATTAAATCCAAATAAATTACCAAAGAAATTCGTACCACCATTTGGTTTCAATTGTTTTTCTAATTCTTCTTCTCTTAATTTTAATTTTTTTAAATAAGTTTCATAATCATTCTTTTTCCTAATTTCAATTTCATCCAACATTTTTTGAGTATGATATTGTCGAATAATTTTTATTCTTTCAGTTATAAATTTATTACTTTCAAATTCAATAATTTTATTTAATTTATTATTAATTGATTCTTTGGAGAATCGAAGATTCAAATTTAAATCATTGATTTCTTCAGGTTCTGTTTTCTTCTTTCTTTTAGCTATATAATCATCAGTTGATGACCAACTGAATAATGCATTTGATGTAGGTTTCACTTCGGTATTTTGATTTGTCCAATTATTTAATATAACATTTGAAGCTTGTTGAATAAATGAATGATTCCATCGTACTATATTATCATTCCCATTGATAAATTGTCGATTATAGGATTGGAATTGTAAATAATATTTATTTCCTTTAGTCGTATGGTATAGTATAGATTCTGGATGATTATTATATTCAATTGTATCATAATTTATATCTTCAAAAATTTTATCAATTTCGTTCATAATTTTTTTCATCAATATGAATCAATTTACATTCCCCCAATTTCCAAATGATAATGTATATATAAAGTTATTAACAAACCTTTCAAAAGATACGTTAAAGAAGATCAAAACTAATCTAATATCGATGAATCCAGAGTATGATTATTGTTTTTTAAATACAAAATACATAATATCGAAGGAACATTTATATCAAAGTATATATAAATCATTATTAAATAAAAACAGTGGAAAAATGTCAGCTAATACTTTAAATACAGAGATAATCTACAACTTATCTCCAACGAATAATATTGGTGATGCAATTAAGAAATTCGGTATACTGGAAGATTGTTCAAATACAATTATAATCAAAATCGGTAAAGAAATAAATTTGGAAATTGATGGTGAATCAAAAGAATTAACAGATGAATTATTATCAGAATTTGTTGATTTAAAGAAATTTCGAAAGTTATATAAATTAAATGATACAAAAGAACAAGATTTAACAAAATTGGCAATTGGTGCTTGTGTTTTAAGAGGATATTAATGCTTCCTATATGCAAATTGCTTGATATCTATTCTAGAATATTTTTGAAGTGATGGAGCTGGTTTTATTGGCAGTATATCTTCTTCACTAATTTCTTCATCTTGACTAAATTTTTGACTTGGTTTTTTTAATGGTTTATTTATAGATTTTTCTTTTAAAACATATGAAAATTTTTGTCTTAATGAGTTCCTTGGTGATTTTTTAATTGGTGATTCATCAATTTCATCATCATCTAGATCGAAATTTTCATCTTGAATAATTTGATCAATTTCATTTTCTGTTGGTAATATTGAATCATCTATTGAATCGGTATAAACTTCATTTTCTTGTATAAATTGTTCATCATCATCATCATCTGTGTCTCCTTGGAAATATTTACTAATTCCACTAGATTTTTGATTATTTTTAAATTTATCAATTTTTCGATCAATTGGATCAATCTTTGGTCTTTTCTGAGATAAATCTGGTAAAATGAAATTACGTTTTGGTGCAACACGGATTGGAGATTCAAGTACTGGTTCTTGAGTTGAAGTTTGAATAGGTACAGGTTCTTTTTGTGTTTGTATAGGATTCTGCGTTTGAGTAGGTGGTTGTTTAGTTTCTGATCGATTCTGTTTTCTTAATAAATCAATAATCGATTCAGATTTAGATCTACCAACAGTTACAGTTTTATTTTCCAATTTTAATGAATTTGATTTTAATAGTTTCAAATTCTGTTCTCTAGTTATCAATAATTCATGATTATGAGGATTAATTTTCCCATTACAAAGTTGTACATAAATCTCATTTGTTAATTTTTTACCACAACATAGTTCTAATAAATCTGGATCCACATCTTCAACTTCATTTAAACTTGTCAATTCCTGTTTTATTGGATCAAAAACCTTTTGAAATTGAAATGATAAATTTGCATATTCAATTTCTAATTTTAAATCATTTGATGAATCATTAAATTTCCCCGTTGATCTTAAAGCAATTAGTATCTTATCTAAATTATTATACTTCCTTACTAATTGAAATGAAGTTTTTAAACCAATTTTCGGTATACCTTTTGTATAATCACAACCAGAAATCATTGCAACTAATCTAATTTGATCAAATGAATATTGTGAAAGATATGGAATTTGTTTAACTTTATTGAAGTTCTCTCTATTAATTTCAATACAAGTACCATTATCTTTTAATTTTGTAATCAATTTTTTACAACCAAAAATTAATAAATCAGAATCTTCAGATAAAATTCCATCAACAATACCAATTTTTTCAAGATAAACCATTTGAGGGTCAGCTTCATAAGGTGCAACAACATATTTAATACCTAATAGATCCAATTCACACATTAATGATTTTGCCATTTGAGAAGTTACATAACAAGCTTTCATAAATTGTTTATAAGCTAATGAATGTTTATTTTCATTATGTAATTTTTCAGCCACCACTAAAGCTTCTTTCCTCTTTTGATTTCTTTCATTATTTGTATCTTGTTTCATAGGTAATGATTGACCATCAAATACAAAATATGGAGTTATATTAAAATGTTGTAACATTTTTATTTTATTTAAAATTGAAGTTATATATAATCTTGTTGGTTTATTTAAACATAAATCTTGGGCACAAGAAATGATACTTCGATGTAACCAACCATAAGTATCAATAGCCAATGTTTGGTTCCTATATCGTTCCAATGAACATGGATCATGGATCTCTTTTAATAAAGGTAATAATCCATTGATACCCATTAAAGATTTTTTTAAACGCGTTTTGAAATTTGAAACCTTGAGAGATAATAACCAAATTAGCCCATGGATCAGGGTATTAACCTCAAAGAGTCTTTTTATATATTTCTATTTGAACCACCAATTGAGATAGAGAATTGTAATCCTGAGAGATAGTAACCAACGTTGAAATTAGCCCAATGATTGAAATATCTTAATCCAACACCATAATCTGAAGTTGAACCAGTAGCATACAATCTTAAAGGATTTTGTTCAGAATCCTTATACAAGAATGAAGGTAATTTTGAATATAAAGTAGATTGAAGTTTATAATATTGTAAATCATTATCAAATTTATCAGTTGGATGGATTGGGAAATTTGAAAATGGATGAATCAAACCTAAACTTGATTGTAAATGTAATGTTAAACCTGAAAAACTTTGATAAAAATTTGAATTTAAACTTGATTTAAAGAATTCACCATGATTTGAATTATTTGGTTCCTGTAATGATGATATTTCATTTTCAAAAGAAAAAGTGACACCAGAAATTGGGAAATTCTTTGTTTCATTTAAATACTTAACATTTCTATAATTAATTGTATTCAAAATTGAAGTTTTCAAAAAATCACCAGTAAAGTACTTCAAATTATCATTAACATCTTCATTTAAATCATATAAATTTTTTTTATAAATTTGAAATCCATTAAATATTTGAACTTTTTTATCATATAATAAACCTAATTTACCACTTAAAAACTTCAATTTAAAATCATTTAAATTCTCTTGACCAATATTTAAATCTATCAAAAATTTAAATTTTGGATTTTTCAAACTTGATATAAATTTCCCATTTGTTTTTAAATGATCAAAAGGTTTATAAGGATTATAATCAACACCAATTGAAACCAATTCAGCATTTTCATTGAAATTATTATTCAAATGATTTAAATTTATATTTAACATTTCTTTATTATTAAAATTTAAAAAACATTCATTTATATTTAAATTAATTGATGATAAATCAATGATTAATTTTGTAGGAATTGATTTTTCATTATTATAAGATTGAATTGAAGGATAATTTGAGAAATGATCAGGTTGTAAATTATATTGAATATCTTTAAATACACCAGTATTTGATAAATTTGATTTTGATTTATTGATGTTAGAAATCAATTGATTTAATGTATAATCACTGTTTCTTAAAAGTGGATTCAATAATTTATCAAAGAATTGATAACTAAAAGATTCACCACCATTGACTTCGATTCTTGTAAGATAGATTGGTTGCAGTTTTGATTCATCAATTAAATAGTTGTTCATGATTTGCTGCGAGAAAAAATATTTATTCAATTCTATTTACAGTTGAACCATCATACGCTAAATCTAATAATTTCCAATCACATTCAATACCTTCGGAACCAAAAATTTGTATGACTTCATTGGCAATTGATTCGAATTCACCAGTGGCTAACACTAAAACAGTTGGACCAGCACCACTTAAACATATACCACATAATGTTTGAAATTTTTCAATTGTAATTTGATCCAATACTTTATTTAAACCTGGAATTAATTTGAATCTATATGGTTGATGGATTTTATCTTTCATTGATTGATAGATTAATTTATGATTTGGTGGATCCATCGTCAATGCAGTTATTAATGTTGAAATTCTTTGTAAATTAAATACAACATCTTGTCTTGAATATGTGGTTGGTAATACACTTCTTGATAAATCAGTTGATACTTCAAAATTTGGTATAATTGTAATACATTTGATTTTCTTATTCCAATTATATTTTACATATTGACCAATGTTTTCCAATGGTGGTTGTCTGATAATTTTATCTTCTTGTGTTGATTCATTTGGTAAAAAAAATTCCAATGGTTGATTATTAATTTCATTTAAATATGAACCAATAAACCCACCTAACATTGTTGGAGCTATATTATCTGGATGTCTTTCAATCATTAAACAATAATCTAATAATCTTTCTTTTGATAATTTCAAATTTCCAATTTCATTACCTAATATAATACCTCCAACTATTGCTGATGCACTTGAACCCAAACCTCTACCTAATGGTATTGGATTATCAACAAAGATTTCTGTTCCATTTGGAAATTCTTCTATGTCATTACATCTTAATATATATAAAGCTGTCTGTGTAATTAAATTTTTTTCAGCTATTAATGGAACTTTTTCTGCTAAATTTCCTTGATAATTGATTTTGATGTTTTTATTGTACTTGGTTGTATCTTGTGATGAGATGACAACTTTAATAGTCAAGTATAATTGTAAACTGATACCTAAAACATCGAATCCAGGTCCAATATTAGCCGAAGAAGCTGGGATCTTGATCTCAAACGATTTCATGAAAATTTTTGTTTACATTTTTTCAGATCGAGAAGAATACGAGTCTTTATTAAAATACACAAGTAGGTCTCTTTTCCCAAATTATATTAGCTGGTTCTTCAGGTAATGTAACCATTGAATTATAATCAACATGAGGTAAATCACCTTGAGCTTTCCATTTTAAATTATATACATATGTTGATAAAATAGTTCCCAATTGAACATAAGCAAATTGCTCACCAATACATCTATGTCTACCACCACCAAATGGTAAATAACTAGAACTTACACCTTTTGAAACTTTACCAAAACCATAATCTACACCATCATCTTGATTTTCAGTTTTATCTTCCCATCTATATGGATCAAATTTTTCTGGTTGATCAAAATATAAATCTGATGTATGAGCAAATCCTGGTGAAGCTAAAACATAATGACCTTTTGGTACAACATATTTTGTATTTGGTACAACTAATGATTTCATAACTTTTCTAAATATAGAATGTAATGGCATATGCATTCTTAAAGTTTCCTTGATCACATTATTAACCAATGTTAATTTATTTAAATCTTCATAAGTAATATCATTTATATCAGTACTTCCTTTTTGACTCAATAAGTTGGTAACTTCTTTATATAAATCATCTTGGATTTCTGGATGTTGAGCTAAATGTAATAAAAACCATGCAGATGTTGAAGCAGATGTATGTTGACCACCCATTAATATACCAATTAATAAATTTGCAATTTCTTGATCAGTCATTTTAACCCCATCTTTATAAGTTGAATTTTCCATTAATGAATCAATTAAATCATAATCATCATTGCCATATTTTCTTCTATTATTAATCTCTTTCATATAAGTTTCACTAATCTTTTGTTGAGCAGAATCTCTTTTCCAATAATGTGGTAATGGTAAATTTGGAAATACAAAATTAATTGGAGTAAAACCTTTATCCAAATCTGAATATAATTGAGCAAATGATTCATCAAATCTTTTTCTCATTGCTTCACCTAATAATGATCTTGAAGCTGTGAAAATTGTAATTTCAGGTTGACTTTTCATTACATTAATAACATTTGAATCAGTTTTCAAATTTTTTTCAAAATAATTTAAAATCTCTTGTCTAATTAATGGTACATACTTTTTAAATGAATCAGTTGTTAATGCAACTTTTGCAAATTTTTTTTGTTCCATTAATCTTGAATTTGAACAATCATAAATGACACCTTTACCAAATACAGGAGTAGTTAAATGTTTATAAGCATCCTCAGCTGAAACTTCTGATAATTTAGCATTGAATATAAATTCATGACCTTTTGGACCAAGATAAACTGTCATAATTTTACCTAATAACATAAAACTGAAAACATCACCATATTTTTGTCTACAATTTTCAAAAAAGTCATATGGTTGTTGACCATAACCAACAGCAGAACCAAACCAAGGAATCCAATAAAACACTAATGGAACTCTATCATTTCTTAATGAATATAAAAATTGCCATAAAATGTTATATATAAATGGAATTAGAATCAAAATTGAAACTTGTTGAAACAAGGTAAACGATAAGAATTGAGAATATATCTTGAGAGATATATCTATGAGATTATCAACAATTGCCATTGGTTTGAATGTTGAGAATTCTATCTGTTTATATATTCCAAAATGGTCTGATGAGATAAACGACGAAACGAAGAAAATTTACGCGATCGTTCGCTACCAAAGCCAATAATATTACATTTATTTATAATTCTAATTTATCAATATCTATACCTAATAATTTTGCTTTTATAATCAACTGATCATGTTCTTGTTTAATCTTTTGATTTTTTAATTCTAAATGTTTAATATATTCAATCAGTTTTGCTAAGATTGTTCCTTTATTTAATTTTCTAGCTGGTTCCAACCCTTCTAAATCTATATTTTCATCCAATTGAGTAATATCAATATCAATATCTAAATCTTCATCTGAAGAACATTCATATTCCTCATCTTGTTGTTTCATTAAGATTTTTTCTTTTAATTTTTTGGTTGCCAAAATTTTTAAAGTTGGAACTGATTCTTGTAATGAATTAAATTTATCATTAATTTTATTTCTATATCTTTGTTCTATAACATTATGAGCAGATTTAATTCTTGGTCTACCTGGATGAGGATTATGATTGATTGGATTTCCAAGCTCTTCTGATTTAGTTCTTTTAAGTGATTTTTTATAAATTTCATTAGTTAATGGTGAAACTGGTGGTGAATCTTTAAGAAATGGTATTGATTGTTGATTATTTAAATATTGGTTCATATCATTAAATATTGGTTCATTTGATTCTGGTATGATTGAATTTTGTAAATTTTCGTAAGGTTGTGGTGGTGGTTGTTCTTTTTGATAGAATTGTTCCTGTTGTGATTCATTATTTTGATATGTTTGAAACTGATGTAAAACAAGATTCAAATCAAAATCAGGTGGATATCTTTGTTGTGAATTTTTTTGTTCAATTTCATACCTTTGATCTTGATGTTGTTGTTGTGGTTCAAAATATGTATTAAAATTTGGATTATTAAATGGCATTGTTTTGAAATCTAATCATTTAATGGTTATATTTATACTCGAGATTTCTTTTTGATCAATCAGGTATCAACTTACCCTTTTCAGTTACAATCTTAGATATCAAAAGAAAGATGAAACTATATATATTTGAATTGAATTTCCAAATTTGATTTCAAATGTATAAATATGTGAAATGACTGATTGCAAAAAAAGAAAATATAATAAACCAAGAATTTCAAACTTCGATGATATATTATAAAAGAAGAAATTTGTGGTTTGTAATGGTTAGTAAATTGAATAGATATCTTTAGTTAATCTAAAATTCAGTTTAAACGCTTTTTAAACTATGAAAACCTCATACTTCAAAAATATCATAATCCATTTGGTTCTAATTTCTTCGGGGATATTTATATATTAATTTAAATTGTTGATAATTTTATTGTAGCAATATGTACAAATACTTATTTCAAATCATATGTCAATTTCGGATTAAATTCACAAAATTGATCATATAATAGATCAAAGATGGTTTCCAAATGAAGAAATGATTTAAATAATAAATATTTTTTACAAAAAACACATGATTATTATTTTCTTCAAGATTCATCTTAATGATTAACAATTATAATAAGAATATAAACTTGTCGTATATCTCATCTGATTAAGATGTCGAACTTTAAAAAAGTCTAAACTTCAAAAATCATTCCACTTTTACATAAAAGATTTTTTAGTCTTTACATGTCCACCGCTTCATACTTTAAATTTAAACCATGATACAGTTAACATGGAATTGTGCTTAACCGAAGTTGATTATGGTTAAAGGGTATTCCACGTGATCTTCTTCAATCGGACGATGCCGTTTCTTCCTCCCTTTATTAACCACAAGCCATAATGTAACAAGTCCCTTATTATTTTTGAAATAAAATTATGCATTATTTAAAATCGTACGATTTTTTTTTCGCCAATAGTTTCAATTTTGGGTGCAAAATTTTATTAAACCAATTGATTCTTCTTAAAAGTTGTTCTATACATTGACAGCAAAGATCTATATACATTCATAACCAATAGCTTTGACAAGTTATTTTTGGTATACTCTCAATTAGGGGGTATTTACGATTAAGCGGCTTTTCCTCTTCGCATTTTTTCACTCTCGATAATTTTAATAAATTATTTAACAATGTCTGATTTACATGATTTATGTAAATTTCCATCAAGGCCAATTACAAATGACTACCTTAAACAATTACAACATTATCTAAAGAATGGGATTCCTTCAACATATACAATAGAAGAAGCATATAACTATATAAATGATATTAAAGAAGAACCAACAACATTTACAACTCCTTTACATTTAATCTGTACTCATATGCCAATAGATTTAACTAATGAAGAACAAATTATAGTTAATTCAATGGTTGAAACATTATTAGAATATGGTGCTGGTTGGTGTTTAACTGATATAAATAATGATACACCAGGTTGTATATTAATCAAAAGAAATCTTGAATTAAATCCAATTTATAAATTAATAATTAATGCAGGTGTAAGAGCAGAACTTTTATTAAGAAAAGTTACAGAATTTGATATGGAAATTATCGAAGATGATAGTGAATATAGAGCTGAATCTGTGGATGCACCTGAGTCTGTACCTGAATCAGATGTAGATGATTCACCTGATGCACCATCACAAAATCAACAAGAATATTTAAAAACAGAATTGGAATATAAAGATGATGCATTAATTACAAAAGAAAGAAAAGATGGGGTAATGATGTCATGGGAATCAAGTATTATGAAATTAGGTTGTGATACACTTAAAAAAGGTTCATTCATAGAAAATGAATTAGATTCAGAAATTAATATATTAAATATTGGATTTGGAATGGGGATTATAGATACTTTTATTCAAGATATAAATCCATTAACTAAACACTATATATGTGAAGCACATCCTGATGTTCTTGCAAAAATGAAAAAAGATGGTTGGTATGATAAACCAAATGTTGTCATTTTAGAAGGTAGATGGCAAGATGAATTGAATGAAATTTTATCCAAAGGTGGTATATTTTTCAATGGGATTTATTATGATACTTTTAGTGAACATTATTCTGATATGTTGGAATTATTTGATTTAATTGTTGGATTATTAAAACCACATGGAATTTTTAGTTTTTTCAATGGATTAGGTGCTGATAGACAAGTCATTTATGAAGTTTATAAAAATCTTGTTGAAATTGATTTATCAAATTATGGGTTGGAATGTAAATTTAGGGACATCAAAATTGATAATTCAGCTTTGAATTGGGATGATGTAAAACGTTCATATTGGTCATGTCCAGTGTATTATCATCCAGAAATTAGATTTTTATAATACTATACCTTTTCCATTTCTATATTACAACCTAATCCAATAAAAGCTTCATCTAAAGCCTTTTCAAATACATTTGTTAATCTCCAACCACTACCTAAATATTCTTTATTCTTTGCTAAACTGTTGACAAATGGATCATAATAACCATCTTTAAACTCCTCAATATGATATAATTCATCAATTGTATTTGGTATTGGTAATAATTTATAATTTTTATTTAAATCACGATCACCTTGAAATGGTGTAAATGGTACAATAGTTTCTTCTTGAACCTTTTCAAATTGTTGATTAAAATTTGAATCTAATTGATTATTTATAGCTTGTAATTGTTTTCTTCTTAATGAAGTACGTTTCAACATTTGATTTTGTTGTTGTTTAATTAATTCATCACTATTCATATTTGAATTTGTCATTTTATCTAATAATTCTTGTTGTTGTTGTTTTTGATATTCAACATCTTCAATATCCATTTGTTTTTGAATCTTTAATTTCTCTTGTTTTAATCTTTCCATTGATTCTTGATATTTTAATAAATCTGAATTCTTTTGAGATTCTCTCATATTCTTTTCTAGTATTTCAATCTTATGATCTTGTTCATATTGATTCAATTTTGATTCTGTTTCTTCAACATCAATTCCATTATTAAGATTGAATATAATTTCTTCAATTTCCTCAAGATATTTGTTAAATTCTTTTAGGGTCTCAAAATCTTCTTCTGTTTTATTATAAATTTGTGCCACTCTTCTTCTAATATCAACTTCTTTTTCAATTTTTAAATCATCAAATACTTGTTGTTTAAATTTGTTTTTTCTTAATATTTTACCACATTTTGGATATGGACATGGAGCTGGACCTAATGAAAATATTCGATCTACACATGATTCACAAATTTTATGATAACATTCAGGGTTTATAAGGAATTTCATATTGGGAGATAAGTATTTATCTGTTTTACAGATGGGACACATATCATTGATTTGTTCATCTTCTTGCAACATATTGATTAGTAAAATAATATTTTTTTTATCATAAATGACATTGAAATAGACAAAAAATGTCAAAAAGATTATGATAAGTTTATGTAAGAAAGTCTAGTTTAGTTACAACTTCCATTTTACGGCCAATGTTTTGCAATGGTGTTGGTTTCATATATCAAATAAATATGTTTCTTTAGTATTAGGTATGAAGCCACCTGAACAAGAGATAAAACAAGTTACAGAAACTAATTAAAGAAAGGATTGATTAAAATGATAATATTCATATGAGTCGAAAGGTTTTAACCTGGGTACAGTTACTTATTTCATGTCAAGATCATAACAAAGTATCAATGAATATCAAAATAATCAAATAACAAAAAAATCCATATAAAAGGATCATCAAATCAACTCAATTCATCAATGAAGTTCATTTTATTTTATCTTACCATTATCCAAGCTATTAATTTAAGAAAAACTCATTGTAATTGTAAAGAAGAAGAACCTTCAATGTTTGAAACTGGTAATTTTTTAGGGGTCAATTTTAAAGTCAAAGGATTAGGTTATGGTTACAATAAACAATTACAACTTGATTCTATTCATGATTGTATTATCGACTCGGTTGAACGATCAATGGATTCTTTTCAATTGTGTCAAGCTGAATGTGTTTATTATAAAATTGATAAAACTTATGATGTTTATGGTGTAATTGGATTGGATAAAGAACAAGTTTATGAATTAGATTGTGATAGTACTAGTAACTTTACCAATTGTTTAATTGATAAACCACCCAAGAGAACCAAATTCCATAGTAAAACTAGATTAGATTTAAATATAGATTAATTAGTCGTGTAAATTTTTTTTCTTTAAAAATTTTTCAAACCAATGTTTAAATCAATACTAAAACATCAAAAACAATTCTCAACAATATCCATACGTCGAGCTGCTATAACCAATGATGTAAAGGAAAGGAAAAGAAAGATAAAGAGTGATTTAAAATTTAAAGAATTGGATAAATTACCAAAACATCCATTATATATGACAATTCCAAATGCCTTAAATTATCTAAGATCATTTGAAATTGGTAGACCTTCAAAATCAACTAATATAATTTGTACAGTTTATATCAAAGGTGAACAAGGTGCCATACCAATCTCAGGTACAATAAATATTCCATATCCACCAAATCGAAAAATTAAACCAATTATATTCACATCAAATAATGAAATTAAAGAAATTTTATCAAAACAAGAAAATTTGGTAATTGGTGGTAATGAATTAATTGATAAATTTTTATCTTCAGAATTAACACCAGATCAATTTACTCATGCATTTGCAACACCAGAATTGGAAAAATATTTAAAACAAAATTTAGGTAGAATTTTAGGTCCATCTGGTTTACAACCAACTTCGAAAAAGGGAACAGTTACTGATGATCCTAATAAAATATTACAAATTTTAAATTCATTTCAAATTAGACAAAAGGATCAAAAGATTGATTTCCCAATTGGAAATTGTGATTTCAATGATTATCAAATAATTTCAAATTTAAAATCTGTTAGTGATTATATAAATAATATAATTAATGATTCAAATGTGGTTAAGAAAAATAAATTGGGTTATTGTTATATAAGTACAAGTAGAACTCCACCTTTAGTTATAGACTTTTAACATGTATATATTAGATATTTTTTTTAATTGAGTCTACCTCTTTGTAACCAATTATACTAATTGTAATTAAAATCCATGATGGAACCCAACCAAGAATTATAATAAACCAAGTCCAACATTGTAAAGTATCCCAAGAAGTTAATAAATTTTTATAAATTTCTGGTGATTCCAAAAAATATGAACCTAAAGAAATTATTAAAAATGGATTCAGTAATATTGATATGAGTCTTGCTAATTTGATTTTATTTTGTTTTAATAATGTTGGTATAAAGGTTAATGGAATTGCTAATATACCAATTAAAAATGCTAATGCAAAATGAACAATTAATAATGAAATTATTAATAAACTTATAAAAAATAATGAAATTGAAATCAATTTAAATGATATTTGATTATTGAATTTGAATATTGGTACCAATGATAATCCACCAAGAAGTACCAAAACACTTTGAAATATCTCATTAGTTCCTAATTTAAATGCTAAAATCACACAAGTCACCTCAACACCAATTATAATATTCAATATAAATGTTAAATTATCAAATAAATTATCAACATTCAATATTGAACTTAATGAGCTTAATGTAAATGATACAGCCAAAAATATTACACTAGGTAAATAAGTACCAATTGAAACAAAATTTCTTGGTGATAACATTAAATAAAAGAAAAATGATTGATGAAATTTTTCTAATAAATTATTAACTGATCTTAATGTTGAATCAATAATTCTACCAAATTGTGTTACATCGTGACCATGATTTCCAATAGCTTTTATAGTAAATGATTGGATTTGCCAACCTGAAAATGCTTCACATCCATATAAATCATTAGTTAATCCAGTTAATGCTAATTTTAAAATCCCTTTAAATAATGTCATTAACCTTGTATTAAAATTGATTAAATTATCTCTATAACCTTGCATTGAACTTGATATACCTTCATGTTGACTAATCAAATTTGCTGTATTTAATAAATCTAAATTTGGTAATTGACCATTTAAACCTTCATAAAACATTTCATAATAATCAAAATAATCACCTTGTTTACCATATTCCATTATAATTGCAGCTTCAATTGAACCTGCAGTTTCATCTAAGCTTGTATGATAAGCTTCAACCCAGGAACGTAAGATTTGTCCCGATGATTCAGGATATATTAATATAATATTCTTTGACCAAATTGACATTTTACTGAAATAACGAATTAATCCAAGACTTAAACTTAATGCACCTTCATTATATTCATTATCTGAATTGAAATATGGAACTACCAAAGCCATTGCTTCTGTATTTTCACCTCTTGGTGCATGCATTATACTATAAAGACAATTATTATGATATGAAGTTTGTAGATTCAAGTCCTTTAACCAAGATTCAATAATTTCATTTCTATTGGTTGTTGATTCATTTTCCAATTTTGAAATCTCTTCTCTATAACCTCGAACTATATTCCATTCACTTTCTCTAAAATATGAAGTAGCTTGTGCTGGCATTAATGCATTTTCTGATATATAAACATTTATATAATTCCCATCCATTGGCAAAGTTATCAACCAAATTATACTCATAAGAGCAAATAAGAATGATAATCTCGGTAGGAAATTGATAGCTTTGGGTATGATTCCCAATTTATGAATCTTTCTATAAACAGTTTCAGCTAATGCCATTTGATGTTTTTTTTCTTTATGTATAAATATTTACAACAAAATTTAAGAAGATTACCATTGACAAAAAATGTTATAATTGATGGTTCAAAGTATTTGAAAAGTATCATTGGATCAAAGAGACAAACTAAACAGTTTCAGTCTATTGTTGAGCAAATTATATATGAAGAACAATATAAAGAGATACCTACATTATTAAATTTAATCTATCATTCAAAACCAAATTGGTTAATTGAGTTGAATAAATTGAATTATAAGGAATTTAAAGGTTATTGGCCTGAGATTCATCTAATTGAAGAAATGACAAATGATAAAGCATTGATTGAAAGATATTATGGTTCTTATAATGAAAAATTCTCATTAATGAAATTTTTAAATTGGAAACAACAAGAAACATTACCATTGATAAACTATAAGAAAGATGAAAAGATTCAATCGATTGTAAATGAGTCTCATTTGGTTTATAAATTTTTAGGCTCACATAAATCCTTATTTGAAATTTCAAAACAACCATTTCAAGTGATTTATTTTCCTTCAAAATTAGGTAAAATTATGAATGAAAAATCAAGACAATTACTATTCAAAAATAAAATAAAATCTATTCAAAAGTTATTAAATAAATTTCCACCAATGGAAGAAGAAAAACTAGTTAAATTATCCAAAGATTTGACTCAACCTATAAATCCAAATTTTTATAAACACCTACGAAGGAGACGTGAGAATTATAACAAAATAGATCAAGATACATTAAGACTTATAATGAAAGTATCTCCTGTGGATGATGAAGATTTTTACAATATATTTCAAACATATTTAAATAAACAGTATTTTAGAGATTCATTTAAATATCAATTTTTATAATTGAGTAATTTTGATTCTTTGAATCGATCAAACAAATAAATTGTTGATTTAAACTCATTCTTTTTGGTTCAAATGATATTTTAGGTATTTGAATTGGTATTATACTTGATGAATTTACTAGTAACAAATTTTTATCAGTTAATGCTATTAATGAATCATTGTCGTAAACTTCAAATAGTCTAACATTGGGAATACTTGTTAATTGTTTTTCAAGTGAATTTAATATTAAATTTGATGATTGATCAATATATGCAATTAAAATTTCATTTGACCATTTGGTAATTTTCAAACTTGTATATACATTAGGTAATTTTATAGAATTTATAACTTCAATTGAAATTATTGATGAATGATGATTATTTATTTTAACCAATACTTCTTTGAATGTTTCGCTTACATTGGTTTGTTTATCCATTAACAATTCTAGTTCATTTTGCTCCAAGAAATCCAAATCATATTTAAAATATTTCAATATTGATAGATGGGTTAATTTCTCATTGATAAATTGTAACACATTTGAAGTTGAATAATTTAATTTTACATTTTCTTGTTCATTTAAAATATCAATTATAGTTTTAATCCAATTTAAAAATTCATCAAATTGATCAAATTCAATACGTAAATCCCATAAAATTTTATAAAAAAATTTCAATTGACCTTTACATAACTCTAGTATATCATCTAGATTCCTCAATCCAATTAACTCATTATCCCATTTTACAATCCCATTTATATCAACTAATAAAATTATAATTTTTTCCATTATTAAAATCAAATATTGGAAAATATTATTCAAAATATATTCTTTTAAATGAATCGATAACTTTTCTAATTTTTTATAACCACGTTCACCAAATTGATTCAACCAATAATCCTTTGAACTTTCAGGAATAAGATTTGTGATTAATAAATCATTCAAATAATCAAAAATTGTCACCTCTCCAATTTCATCATTTAAACTAGATAAATAACGATCTAAAACAGTTATAAATGATTTTAATTCAGTTTCAAGATTGATTATTGTAGTTGACATATTTTCAAATAAGTAAATCAATTGACATAGTTTAATTATTAAATCAATATATAATTGTTGATTATCAATTTGGAACCTCACAGTAATTAACTTTCCATCTTTAGTTAAATAAACTTGATTGAATAAATTTGATTCAATTTGTTGAATAACCTCATACTTAATATTTAAACTTATATTTAATAACTTGTTGAAATTGAATATAATTGAATCTGTATCAATAATAACCAAATAATTTAAATCAGTTTCCAAATCATAAATCTTTGGATATTTTGATAATTTATCATTGGAAATTTTATATTCAGTCGTATTCCAATTCAAAAATTGAATATTATTAAATTTATAATCTAATATTTTGATTAAATTTCCATTATTTGAATCATATATTTTAATCAAATTGTCTAAACCAGATAAACAAAAGAATTGATTATAAAATGTGATTTGTTTGATTGGAGATTTATTATTGATTGAATATATACGTTCTCCATTGATTCTATAACACCAAATTGACATTTTATTCATTTGAATGAATATTAGGTTCAATCTAGGACACCATGTGAATATACAATTTGGATCGTATAGTAAGGTAGGTAGTTTTCCATTATATATGATTGATGACATTCATAAAGAACTTGATATTGAATTGAATTGGTTGATGGTTGATTGTTTACATAAACTAATCTGTTTAGTAAAAAAAATGTCAAAACTATTGATGTCGTAAGATGTTAAAATGTCGTGCTTGGATGAATTATTCAGTAAATAATTTTGGATAATTTGATCGTCTAATCTACAACTTATATTGAAATCATCTTCATAAAGGGGAGCTGAGGCTAATGTTGGTACACATTTTTAATGGAAATTAATTTGTCTGATCATTATCATGTTATACTTAAATTGCGGCTCGCAGGTCCTTTGGCTTAATTACAAAAATCAATTGTGCAAGACTTCTTATTTATTTTTTGAATTCATTTCCATCATTCAATGTTGTTATAAGCAACTACATCAATTTTGTTTACTAATTATTCATTTTATAAGTCTGGACCTTGAGAAAAGTATTGCAAAATTGTGACTATGAATTCAATGTCAATTATTGGTTATTTGATATTGATAACAACTGTAAATTGTTGGGTTGATATGGATGAACTAACAAGATGTTTAAATGCTGCGCTTAATCAAAATGTAACTGAAGTATTTGAAGCAGGGGAGACAGTTGGTTTTGATGATGTAGCTTCTATGGCATATGCAATTGATATAGGTAATTTCACAGGAAATGTGACTGATGAATTATTAGATGCTATTGGTGATTGCATGGATACTTACGTGCTAAACGATTTTCTACATATTGGAACAAGAATAGAACATCCAAGGCTCATGGAAACTTTTTTTAGACCAAGTAATGATAAGTATAATCCAAACAAACAAAGTAGAGGTAACCATGGAACAGAAAGATTGATCTCAACATTTCAGAGCTATGGATTTGAGATATTAGACCAAGCAGAGGAGAGAAATCACCAAGATAGTTTCAATATTGATAATCTAAACCTAAAATGGTCAATGTTTGACAAATCGTTGCTTCCTCTCATCAATTGAGGAAAGTGAAATGAATTGGCTGCTGATTGACAAGAGTTCAAGATATTATATCCAGGATATGTTATTGATTTTAATATGACTATCGTTGCTTAAGTAATATGTTTAAACTATTTGAAGAAAACTTAGTGAACAATTAACTAAAAGTTTCAAAGTTAAAGAACAAGATGATAAGGCTCAATATATGAATAAGTATCAATCAAGTGGGTCTACAATAATAATTAAGGGTTTATTATTTGGTATGTGTTTTATGAAACTTTATAAGAAGTAGACTTGATGTAAATTTATTGAAAAATTCTCTTTCAATTATGTGGTTGATTTAAATAGCAACATACGAGTTAATTACTTTGTCTTTTGATTCATACTCGTATTCAGCTTATATCTGTCAAAGGCGAATAATACTTTTGTTGTTAATTAATTTGAATTGTCATAAACACATCCATGTCTTTTAATAAGTAGTTTTTAGTTGAGGTACAGTTCCTGAGTCTTTAGGCTTAAATCCAAAATCAATTGTGCAAGATTTCTTATCACAAATTTCTTTTATATTATCTACAGATAAAAATATTGTTACAAGCAACTACATGATTTACAAATTATGCACATCTTTTTTCGATATATAAGTTTGAACATGTTATGTATGTTTAAAATAATATTTCAAATTGTTAATCATGAATTTAAGTTCAATTATTGGTTATTTTGTTTTGATTACGACTGTAAGTTGTTGGTTTGATATAGAAAAACTTACTACATGTTTAAATTCGGCACTCAATCAAAATATAACACAAATAAGTGAAGCAGGAGAAACCGTTGATTTTGATGATACAGTTGGTATGACTTACCTTATTGATATCAGTGAATTTACAGGAAACATTACCGATACACAATTGGATGCTATTGGTGATTGTATAGATACTTATGTGTCGAACGATTTTTTATATGTCAAAGCACAAGATCATCCAAGAGTACCAGACTCGATCTTTAGACCAAGTAATGATAAGTATAATCCAGATAAAATGATTAGAAATGATCATGATGCTGAAAGAATAAATCTATTCTTTGAAAGCTATGAAACTGAAACGTCGAAACCATTACATAAATTAAACTACCAACGTGATATTAACCATAATAATCTTTTTTTAAAAGGTTTGATGTTTCATGAATTGCTCGATGGTTGTTGGAGAAACTAAAGTGCAATGGATATTATTTGACAAGAGTTTAATATATCTTATCTACGAGTTACTATCTAGTCTTACAATTTTGTTGTTGCTTAAGAAATGTTTTCCAGCTTTTCAATGAGGACTTTAGTATCTCGCTAATGTGCTTTGTATTTATATCGATTGATTGAACAATTTACTACAAGGATTTCAGTTAAACAATCAGATAAAAAAGCTTAAAATGTAGATAAATATCTATCAAGTGCTTTTGCAATTGTTAATATCAATATATTGATGGACTTTTTACTAAAAGTCATAAAGAATCAACTTGATGCAGATCAACACTAATGAAATTCAAATGATGATTTATAAACTCATCAGACTCAAGGGGGGAGCCCTGCAAATGTCAGACTCATTCATATTTGTTTATAGTACTAATTATTATTGTTAATAAAAAATGATGTACGTTGTTCGTTAAAAATTTATTAAAAAGTTCTTTTACGATTGAATAGCTAATCTAAATTTCAAAATACGAATTAAGTGCTTGATCCTCTAATTCATTCACTCATATTGATTCATATCTATGATGGTGAATAAAGCTCGTGTTATTGTACCTTATCAACCTTTCTATTTGTTATGATGATTTGTTTTTAGTCTATGTGCAGCTTGGGGTTTTTAATTTCAAAGCTCAACTT
This sequence comes from Insectozyma morakotiae, assembly GCA_030564645.1. NCBI lineage: Eukaryota > Fungi > Ascomycota > Pichiomycetes > Serinales > Debaryomycetaceae > Insectozyma > Insectozyma morakotiae. The sequence continues at coordinate 31,719 of JAKTYD010000008.1, forward strand.
CAAAAAACAATTGTGCAAGACTACTTATTTATTTTTGATTATTTTTAATCATCAACGAATACTCAAATGCAACGAGCAACTACATCAATTTTGTTACAAATTTTGATAAATTCGAAACGTGGATTTTGATAAATACAAGTATTTCAAAGTTGTAACTATGAATATAAGGTCAGTAATTAATTACTTGATTTTGATATCAACTGTAAGTTGTTGGGTTGATATGGATGAACTCACGAATTGATTAAATTCTGCACTTAATCAAAATGTAACTGAAGTAAGTGAAGCAGGAGAATCAGTTGGTTTTGATGGTGTAGCCGGTATGACTTACTTTATTAATATCAGTAACTTTACAGGAAACTACACTGATGCACAAATCGATGCTATTGCTGCTTGTATGGATACTTATATGTTGAATGATTTTTTATGTTACCAAGCACATGATCATCCAAGACTTTTTGATTCGTTTTACAGACCAAATAATGTTAGGTATATCCCAAGAAATAGGATAAGAGATGAGCACGATTCTGAAAGAATAATATCATCTTATAAAAGCTATGAAATAGAAGTGTTGAAACCATTGCAGAGATTTAAATACCATCGTGATACTGGCAAAACCAATTTGAATCTAAAAAGATTGATGTTTCACGAATTGCTGCTTGATGATATTGGGGGAAAGTAAAGTTCAATGGCTATCTTCAGCAAGAATATAATATTTTATACCCATGAGTTGCTAACTATGTTTTTGCTTAAATATTAGATTCCATATTCTCAGTGAGGAGTTTAGTTTACTCACTACTGCAATTTATATTTATATCGAATGGATAGAACATTTAAAAGATCGTAGTTAATTCACAAGACAAATAGGCTCAACCTATAGATATATATATATATATATATCAAGTGATTCTGCAACAGTAAATATTGATTCATTAATGAAAATTTTATCAAAAGGAATAAGGATTAAACTCGATGCGATTAACATTAACGAATCCTCAAAGAATGACTTGTAAAGACCAAAATGAGACTATACTCGAAATAGGATTCTTATGTCAGACTCAATCAAGTTTGTTTCTGATACTGAGTACTATCGAAAAGAAGCTCCGTATATTGTACGTTACAACTTTGTTCAAAAGCTCTTTTACGAATAAGTAAATAATCTAAAAATACAATTTGGATACTTGATCCTGTAATTCATTCACTGTTCTATCTCTATGAGCAACGGATTATGATTAAGTTATCACTTATTTACAAAGGTCATTGATACCCCTATTTGTTATGATGATTCGTTTTTAGTATACGTACAGCTTTTTAATTTTAAGGCACAACTTCAAAAAAGAACTAAGCAAGGCTGCCTATTTATTTTTGATATTTTTAAACCATCAACAAATGAATTTATTACTCGAATTGACTAGCAACTACATTCCTTCTTTCTCATAAGTCTTAATATATACGGAAAGTGAATTTTGAGTATATCGAAATTGAGATTATGAATTTAAAGTCAATAATTAGTTATTTGATATTGATAACAATTGTAAGGTGTTGGATTGATATGGAGAAACTTACTTCCTGTTTAAATTTGGCACTTAATCAAAACATAACCGAGGTAAGTGAAGCAGGTGAGACAATCAATTATCTTGAGGAAGCCTCTATGGCATATTTAATTGATATTGGTAACTTTACTGGAAATATAACTGATGCACAATATGATGCTATTGGTGAGTGTATGGATACTTATGTGTTGAACGATTTTATATATATCCAAGCATATGATCATCCAAAACTAATAGAATCGTTCTTTAGACCAAGTAATGATGTATATAATTCAGATAATAGAATAAGAGATGATCATGGTACAGATGTAATAATTTCATCTTTCAAAAGTTATGATTCTGAAGTGTTAAAGCCATTACAGAGAATGAAATTACAACGAAATTTTGATAGTAGTATGCTCAATCTTAAAAAATCGGTGTCCTGTAGCTTTTACCTGAGTTTGAAAAATGGGTGCAACAGTTTATATTCGATTATATGACCATAGCAAATGATCTTCTTTTCTGAAAATAGTTTCAATAAACATTATACCAATCAATCATCAATTGGTGTTAATAACAGTTAGTTGTAAAGTCGAAATGAATAAACTTACAAGTTTGTTTGTCAATTATGTAGAATGTCTAATCGATTCAAAAAAACGCAAATTTGATCAAATAATCAAAACAGCAAACTTTCGACTCAATTCTTTTTGATGAATTGGCTTTAAATACTTGGTAATTTATACTTATTAACGTTCGATGCTGGGTTGATATGTATATGCTTACAAGCTGTATAACTGAAGCACTTAATGAAAACATTACTGAAATTATTACATCTGATGGATTTGATCGTTATGATCAACCAGTTATTTATTGTATTGATATATCCAAATATACAACAAATTATACCGATGATCAATTGGATGCTATTGGTCAATGTATGGACACATACGTGTTACAAGATCATATACCGTATAGAGCATTAATCGACCATCCAAGATTAATGGATACTTTTTATAGACAAAGTAATGGTATATATAATAAGATACTTGAAAACTCAATGAATTTTGATTTTGACTCAAAAGAATTCAATAAGATAAATTTAGCAATTAGGCAATGGGAGTTGGAAATAGATTATAGATTAGGTCTTGCTAGTGGTCAATTTGATAATTGTAGGCTATTCATTGAGAGTTTTAGACTCAAACTTTGAGATAATTAACCAAATTTTGATGAGAATTATGCTGCTTAACTTGCTTGTGGTAGTATCAGTAACAAAGTAATTAAGGTCACTATGAAGATTAATACTTTTGATGATATCGATATTTATCGTTTAATAAACCCAAGATTTAAAGCTTCAGTACAATGGATTAACTGATTGTACGATAGTAACTGTTGTAAAGATAATCTGGTTTATCATTAGAAGTTTTTCAGAAGATCATTATGGGAAATACCATATTGAATTAAACTAATGTAATTGAAATGTCAAAGAATGACTCAAACATAGAAGAATACAAATAATTAACTCAAAAATGAGACCAAAACAAACAAATCACAATTCAATGAAGTTTAATTCCAATACTTGGCCAGAACAAAATAAATTTGATGCATTGTATATCGTATATTGTAAATACATTTAAATCAACACTTTTATAACTTCTGCAGAACGTGTTACTAAATTAAAAAAGCAAAATGTAGAATCGTCTAATTCTATTTTGCGCTGCTTAACGAATGGTGCATGAACTTATATTTTTTGAATTATTTTCCCTTATCTACAGAAGAAAACATTCTTCTGCAATTGTGAAAGGTTTTTCATTAAGCCAAATATTTATTTGCATTCGAATGGATAAATTGGAGGATTTAAGGTGTAGTTAGTGAAGGTTCCCAAGGTCGTAACTATGAATTTAAGATCAATTATTGGTTATTTGATATTAATAACAACTGTAAGTTGTTGGATTGACATAGAAGAACTAACGAAATGTTTAAATTCTGCACTTAATCAAAATATAACAGAGATTGGTGATGGAGGAGAAACAGTCGATTTTGATGATGTAGCCTCTATGACGTACCTTATTGACATCAGTGAATTTACAGGAAATATTACTGATACACAATTTGATGCTATTGGTCATTGCATAGATACTTATGTGCTGAACGATTTTCTAGCTGTCAAAGCACATGATCATCCAAGAGTCGATGCTTCGTTTTTTAGACCAAGTAATGATAAATACAATCCAGATAAAAGGATTAAAAATAATCACGATACAGAAAGATTAATTTCATCTTTTGAAAGTTATGAGATAGAAGTATGGAAACCGTTACTGGAATTAAACTACGAACGTGACATTAACAGTAATAATCTTTTTTTAAAAGGTTTGATGTTTAATGAATTGCTCGATGGTTGTTGGGGAAATTAAAGTGTAATGGCTATGACAAGGGTTTAATATATTTTATCCATGAATTATTATCTAGTCTTACAAGCTTGTTGTTGCTTAAGTAATGTTTTCCAGCTTTTCAATGAGGACTTTAGTACCTCGCTAATGTGCTTTATATTTATATCGATCGATTGAACAATTTACTACAAGGATTTCAATTGAACAATAAGATGAAAAAGCTTAAAATGTAAATAAATATCTATCAAGTGCTTTTGGAATAGTTAATATTAATATATTAATGGAATTTTTACTAAAAGTCATAAAGAATCAACTTGATGCAGATCAACACTAATGAAATTCAAATGATGATTTATAAACTCATCAGATTCAAGGGGGGAGCCCTGCAAATGTCAGACTCATTCATATTTGTTTATAGTACTAATTATTATTGTTAATAAAAAATAATGTTTGTTGTTCTTTAAAACTTTATTAAAATGTTCTTTTACGATTGAATGGCTAATCTAAAATTCGAAATATGAATTGAGTGCTTGGTCCTCTAATTCATTTACTCGTATTAAATTCATATCTATGAAGATGAATAAAGCTTGTGTTATTGTACCTTATCAACAACCTTTCTATTTGTTAGATTCGTTTTTAGTTTATGTGCAGCTTGGGGTTTTTTAATTTTAAGGCTAAAAACTATAAAGAATTGTGCAAGAATTCTTAATTATTTTTGATTATTTTTAATCATCAACGAATACTCAGATGCAACGAGCAACTACATCTATTTTGTTACAAATTTTGATATATTCGAAACGTGGATTTTGTTAATACAAATAACTCAAGATTGCAACTATGAATTTGAGGTCAATTATTGGTTTTTTAATATTGATAACAACTGTAAGTTGTTGGGTCGATATGGAGAAGCTTACTACATGTTTAAATTCTGCACTTAATCAAAATGTAACAGAAGTAAGTGAAGCAGGAGAAACAGTTGGTTTTGATGATGTAGCTGCTATGACTTACCTTATCAATATCAGTGAATTTGTCGGTAACATTACAGATGCACAATTCGATGCTATTGGTGCTTGCATGGATACTTATGTATTGAACAACTTTTTATATGTTGAGGCACAAGATCATCCAAGAGTAGTGGATTCGTTTTTTAGACCAAGTAATGATAAGTATAATCCAGATAAAATTATTATAAATGATCACAATACTGAAAGAATAAATTCATTCTTTGAAAGCTATGAAATCGAAGTTTTGAAACCGTTACAGAGAATAAACTATCAACGTGATATAAACAGTAATAATCTTAATCCAAAAAGTTTGAAATTTGACGAATTGTTGCTTGATGGTATTTGGGGAAAATATCTTTATAAGTTTTAATTTAGACATATACGGTCAAATTCTTAATGTTTCAATTATAAACTCATATGAAGATTTACAAACAACCAAGTACTTTAAACCAAGATTCAATTAAGAAGCTGTAAGAAAATCTTAAACTCTAAAGGTTGTTAACTGATATTTATTTCAAAACTGATATATATTCCATAATCCCACTGATTGATGACTTTATAATTACAATTTGATTATGACTGTAGAGCTACTACTAATAAATTTACAAAGTTGAAATGATGCTTTGGGTGCTGTCGTAGATTCAAAAGTGAAAAGACAAATATATTGAAAGTCAGATCATCAACTGAGCTCAAGTGGAGATTCTAAAAGGGTTTCCTCAAACTACCAGGAAATATCATTCCATCTTGATTTGCACCTCAATTTCTTGACTTCAGATTAGGGTCACGATTTTCAAAATATACGGAACAATTCATTAATCTGTCTCATAAACTCAAGTTAAATAGTCTTAAACAAAATAAAGTAATAAAACCTTGGTATCTTATTGGTTTGGTTAATCTAATTAATCTCCTCAACGCGTTTTATAATCAATAAACTGTTATAATTGTTGGGTGATTTAACTTTCTTCTATAAAATTTTAATAATCGATTTGACTCAATCTCATTTTAATCCACTTCTATCAACATCCGTCGCCATTTCTACGTGTTGTTGATCAATATCAAAATCTCTGATTCCTTAAAAAATTTTCAAAATATTTTTGTTTACAAAAACAAGAAAATTACTTTAAATTTAAATCAACATTTTTTACAAATACAATTAACAAAATAGTTCACACAAACAAGTCAATACAATATGAATTATTCAATGGATCAAAATGCTAGTTCATCAGCATTAAGAAAAAGAAAAACCCTTAAAAAATCAATTAATTTTTCAATTATGATTATTGGAGAAAGTGGATTAGGTAGATCAACATTAATTAATACATTATGTGGTGGGAATTCAATAGTTCCATGTTCATCAACCATATCACAAGATCCTTTCAGCAAGAAATTAACATTGAGACATGAAAATGTTGAATTAGAAGATAATGAAGGTCATAAAATTTCATTAAATATCATAGATACACCAAATTTTGCCAATTCAATAAATTGTGAAGAAGATTTTAAACATATAGTTGATTTTATTAGACATCAATTTGATGAAGTTTTATTAGAAGAAAGTAGAGTTAAAAGAAATCCAAGATTTAAAGATGGTAGAATTCATTGTTTAATTTATATGATTAATCCAACAAGTCATGGATTAAGTGAAATTGATATAAAATTTTTAAATTATATTAATAATTTAGTTAATATAATTCCAATTATAGCAAAATCAGATTCTTTAACAAAAGATGAATTAAAATTAAATAAACAATTAATTTTACAAGATTTGAACCAATACAAAATTAATTATTATAAATTTAATGAATATGAATATGAATCTGATTATATTGATGATGAAATTGTTGAATATAATAAATATTTGAATTCATTAATTCCATTTGCAATTATTGGTGCAAATGATTATAAAAATAATCAAATACTTGAAGGTGAAGAATATGAAACAAATGATGATATTTTAAAATTAAGAATTAAAAATGAATCAATTTTTAAACCAATTAATATTGATAATCCAGATATAAATGATTTTCAAATTTTAAAAAATGTTTTATTAATTACTCATTTAAATGAATTTAAAGATATAACTCATGATCAAATTTATGAAAATTATAGAACTGAAGCTTTAAGTGGTAAACAATTTCAATATACAAAAGAATCCATATCAGAGAATTCAAATCATTCACAAGATACTTTAAATCATACAAATGGTAATGGATCAATTAAATCTGATTATTTATTAAAAGAAGAACAAATTAAATTAGAAGAAGAAAGATTACAAAAATTTGAAGATAGAGTTCATCAAGATTTAGATTTAAAAAGAAAAGAATTACTTGAAAGAGAAAATCAATTAAGAGAAATTGAAAAAAGATTAAATAATGAACAACAACATTCAATATTTGATCAAGATGATGATTAAACTTCTATTTGTTTATATTTTTCAATTATATCATTAAATATATTTGTTTTTGAATTTAAATCTATAATTAAATCATGTTCAGGATTTAATTTTCTTAATTTAAGTACCAATTCTTTTGTATCTTCATTTTGTAAATTTTTAAATGTAATTTGATTTGCTATGAAATCATCATTTTCAATACCTAATTGATTAATTTGATCAATTAAATCTTGAGCTTCAGGTAAATGTTTTAATTGTAATGTTAAAACTAATAAAATATTTAAAATTTTAAATTTACCTTTAATTTCATCATCATTAAATTCTTGTGATAAAATTTCATCATAAAAATAATATGAATTATTTATGTTATCAGTTTCATTTTTAATTGATAATATCCAACTTTCAAACACTTGATAAATTATTGAATCTCTTGCTGAATCTGGGAAATCTTTCTTTAAAGATTCAAAAATTTTTATAGCATGATTTAAATTACCTTTGATTAGATATAATTGAATAAGAATTAAAAATGGTTCTAATTCATTATATTTTTTCAATGTATTTACTGAATTAATATAACCATTTAAAAAGGTAATAGCTTGATTAATATCTTTTTCAAATTTAATTAAATATTTTGTTGTTAATATAGCTTGTAATTCGAATTTTGCTTCTTTTATATCTTCAAAATATGTTGAGTCATCAGTACCAAAATCTTGTAAATCATTCCAAGCACTTAATAATTGAAACATTTCTTCATTATCAGGAAATTGTGATTTACCATTTTCAATTAAATTTGAGGCATCTTGATGTAAAGAAATTGTTGATCTAATTTGATATTCCAATACTTTTAACTGATTTTCATGAGAGAATGAACTCAAAGAGTATGATTTGACTTTATTATGTTGATTGGTATAAAATTGATTACGAATTGTATATAATTCACCAGAATCACTGAAAATATCCATTGGTTGTTGAATAAAGAAAAATCGATTTACGTGTAGAAATTTTGGCACTACCAGTTGTATATTTATTTTTCATTATCAATGATACTTTCATTTAAATCACCACCATTAACATCTTTATGTTCACCAGATATATCAAATCCACTAGCTAATCTTACTTTATCCCAAGAACTTAATTCATGGTCATTTAAATGATTCGTAAAATGTTTATCATATTGTTGTTTATTAAATTCTACTTGATTAGGATTGAACATTCTTGGATCTTTTAATTTGAATTCTGGATTTTTAGATGATCTTGAATAATAAAAATAGAAAGGTAATATATTAATTGGATCCATCAAAGACCATACTTCTCTTTCCCTTGGATTCATATTTGAATCATTCAATTTATATGACCAATTTCTTTTACTTATGATTTGATTCATTACCGCTAGATTTGTTAATCCAATTATGAACGACAAAAAAGGTTTCTGAATCCATGATATTTTATTAACTAAATCTTTCTTGATATACCTGTAATATATAGTTGGGGTTAGAAATCCAAACATTGAAGTTGTATAACCAACTATATTCTTTGATATCAACATGGATTGTAAATCCTGTGAAATCTTAATTCTATCTTGAATTGTTAATTTAGAATCTGCTTCATAGAATTTAACACTTTGATTGAATTGTTTTTCATTTAAACCTGGTATTGAAGAATTCATAGCAATAGAGAAGGAAAAATAAAATTAATATTATTTATTTATATCACCACCATGACCAAGTCTTATCTTATCCCAAACACTCAATTCATGATGCTTACCATCTTGATCTTTATTACCAACTCCATACACTTCAGAAAAATGTTGTCTTTTTGAATCAATCATTGCTTCATCACTACATAATCTTGGATCTCTAATTATAAACATTGGATTAAAACTTGTTCTTGTATAATATAATGTAAATGGATTTAAAAATTTCCAATCCATAACTTTATAAACGGATTCAATATTTTTATCAGGAAATTCTTTTGCTTGTTGTTGCTTTTCAAATAATAATTTCATTAATAAATTTGAACTTGCAATTAAAGTACCAAATCCAACAAAGAAAGACAAGATTGGTCTTTGAATCAAAAACAATGGTTGTGGTGGTCTTTTTGTATATAATCTATAATAAAATGTTGGAGCAAAAAACCCTAATAAACCAAATGAATAACCGGAAAAATTGGATATAATACCAATCTTTTGTAATTGACTTGCAATAATTGTACGATCATTTTGATTCAATTTTTGATCAGCTTCATAGAATTGAACACATTTATCAAATTGATCAGGTGTAAGAAACTTTTGTAATGGATTAATAGACATTTGTATATTTGGTTATTTTTCTATAGCAAATTTAATTCTACATGGTAGCATAATTTATTTTATTGTCCCTTCTTTTTGATTCTCTCAATTCAATCAATTTTTCAACAATTTTATCAAATTCAATCATTGCATTTTTACCTTGTTCTTCAGGGATATCTCTATTTCTAACATTGACACTATTACTATTTTGTTCTTCTTCACCAACTATAAATATAAAATTATATTTAAATAATTGACCAGTTCTAACTTTCTTTGGTAATGTATTACCACTTAAATCAACATCACAATAAAATTCATATTGATTATTTAATTTTGTTTGTAATGATTTTGCATAATCAAAATATTTTGGTCCAACTGGTACAATTAAAATTTGTCTTGGACTTAACCAAAATGGCCATTTACCTTTAAAATGTTCAGTTAAAATTGCAGTCATTCTTTCAACACTACCTAATATAGCTCTATGAATCATAACTGGTCTTTCATTTTGATTATTATTTGAATCTGTTTTATATTCCAATTCAAATCTATTTGGTAATTGGAAATCTAATTGAATTGTTGCACATTGAAACCATCTTTTTAAAGCATCTGAAATCATTATATCAATTTTTGGTCCATAAAATGCACCATCACCAGGATTTAATTCCCATTTATTTTTACCTAAAAATTTATTTAATGCTGATTCTAATTTTGATTCTGCATTATTCCAAGTTTCAATATCACCAACATATTTTTCAGGTCTTGTACTTAATTCCATTTTAAATTCAAAACCAAATATACCATAAATTTTATTAAGTAAATCAAATACACCAGCAATTTCATTTTCAATTTGTTCTTGAGTACAAAAAATATGTGCATCATCTTGTTGAAATCTACGAACTCTTGTTAATCCTGATAATGCACCACTAAATTCATTTCTATGTAAAACACCAAAATCAGCAACACGCCATGGTAATTCACGATATGATCTTTCTCTCAGTTTAAATAATAAACAATGACCAGGACAATTCATTGGTTTTAAACCAAATGTTTCTTTTTCAATTTCAAATGAAAACATATTTTCAGAATAATTACCCCAATGACCCGAAGTTTCCCATAATTTTGTTGAATACATATTTGGTGTAATAACTTCATCATAACCTCTAATTCTATATTCTTTACGTAACATTTCAACTAATGTATTATAAATTCTTGTACCATGAGGTAACCACATTGCAGAACCTGGTGACATTTCATTAAAGAAGAATAATTCTTGTTCTTTACCGATTTTTCTATGATCTCTTTCTAAAGCTTCTTTCAAGAATTCTAAATGTTCCTTCATTAATTTTTTATCAGGAAATGATATACCATAAATTCTTTGTAATGAATCATTTGTTGAATCACCAAGGAAATATGAACTTGAATTTTTTAAAACTTTAAATGCTTTAATTTTACCTGAATGTGGAATATGAGGTCCAACACATAAATCAATTAATGGTCCACATCTATAAACTGTTGTTGAAGTATTATCAGGAATTTTATCACTAATAAATTGAACTTTATATTTATTATATTCAAACATTTTTAATAATTGATCCTTTGTCATTTCTAATCTTTCAAATTTTTGTTTTTCTTTTATAGCTTTAGTTGCAATTGTTTCTAAATTTGAATAATCACTTTCTAATACTGTTGTTTCACCATTATTTATTGACATATCATAAAAAAATCCATCATCGGTTGGTGGACCATGAGATAAATGACATCCATAATGACATTCACATGATTCTCCAAGAATATGAGCACTTGAATGCCAAAATACTTGTTTACCTTGAGGATGTTCAAAATCTAAAAATTCCAATTGACAATCAGATTCTAAAACTCTTGGTAAATCCCATAATTCACCATTAATTTTTGAAATAACTTGTCTATCAGCAAATGATTTACCAATTTCTTGGGCAATATCTAATGGAGAAGTTTCAAATGATTTACCAATTTTTATAGTACCATCTTTTAAAGTAATTTTAATTTCGGTTCTTGGTTTGGATGCAATTTCTTCATCATTTTTTTGTTTCAATTCATCAAATAATTGAATTCTATCTTGAATGTATTTTGGTTGTGGATCTAAGTAAACTGAGATTGGTTGTTTCTTCTCTTTCTTTTTTTCGTTGATATTTAAGTTGTTGACCAACTTATTAACTTTGTCAGCTACAACTTCAGTCATGATTTGATATGAAAAAATTTTTTAAAACACGATTTCGCGATAAATTGACTCATGATCCAAGATCAATTAAATGAATTACAACAATTATTAGATGAAAATGAATTACTTATAGATCAGAGTTATAATAAATTAATCTATTTACAACAACAATTGAACAATGAATCAAACCTAAAAGAATTGGACCTAAAAGAACTACGAAAATTAAAAGATCCATTGAATGGAATAGAAGAACCATATAGAACGTATCTAAATTCAATTCACACCTCTTCATCCAATCTTTTGGATCCACGATTCAAAGATCAATTATCCAATGTAATCAAATCATTTCAATAATATATATTTACAAGTTAAAAAGTCTTTGGAGCTAAGGATACTATTTTATTATAATTCAATTCTTTCAATTCTTTTGCAACAACGGATGATATTCTTGTACCTAATGGGTCACCATTTTTATTTATCAATACAACTGCATTATCATCGAATCTTATAACTGAACCATCTGATCTTTTAAATGGTGCCTTTTGTCTTACTATCACTCCTCTTACAATATCTCTTCTTTTAACTTTATTTGATTGATTTGATTGATTTTGTTGTCCTTCAATTGGTGGTCTTGCTTGTTTAACAACACAAGTAATTTGATCTCCTATTTTACCAAAACTTCTTGGCTTGTGTCTTAATACTTTAATACATTCAACAACTTGTGCTCCACTATTATCTATAACATTTAATAAAGTTTTAAGATAAATCATTATTGAAATGAATTTGGTAGAAAAAAAATTTACTATTGAATTTGAAAAATTAACACGATTCATGAATAAAATCTTTAAACGATTTATATCATGGAATTCATCAGAGATTATAATCGATAGGAAATCGAAATTTCAAGCTAGAAATGTGAACTTACAATCCAAAGATGAAATTGATTCGATTTTGAAACAATTTTTAATTGAACATAAATCGATTAGTAGATCAGCTTCACATCCTCATATAATTGCATGGAGATGTCAAAATGAAGGAAATATCGAACAAGGTTTCAAAGATTATGGAGAAAAAGGTGGTGGCTCTAGAATCTTAGATGTTTTGATTAAACATGAGATACTCAATGTTTTAGTTATAGTAACAAGATGGATGAAAGGTTCAATAGGTTCATCAAGATTCAAACATATTACAAATTCAACATTAAATAGTTTAAAAATCAATCGTATATAATTTCTATTCTATTCTAATTTTTTTTCATTAAATTGATCAATTTCATCATCAAATTCTTCTGTTTTTTTAACAATTAATTCATATAATTCTTTCATAAATAAAAATTGACTAAATGCAACTAATGCAACTGCTCCAAAAATCATTACTCTTTCTGAATCTTTTTCAACATCCATAAATGCATATGGATATTTTGCACCCAGTTCAATATCAATTAAATTCTTTAATAAAAACCAATAAAATGTAGTTAAACCAACAATCAAAAATAATGCAGTTGAATTTTTAATTGTCCATCTTGGCATGAATATTAAATAATCAATTAATAATGATAAAACTGGCATTAAATGAATACTCAAATCAGTTTGTAAAGGTATAACAAATTCTTTTGGTTTTGAAGTTAATAAATGTAAGAAGAATATTCTTAAAGGCCAATAAACTATTGCAACTATAAATTCTAATGCTAAACCAATTGGATGTAATAAATTTTTTAATTCATATAACCAATTAATTCTGAATAAATGACTGAAGAATCCTAATGTGAAAACGATCATTGAATAAGCTAATGATAAATTTGTTAAAAATTGCCAATGACCAGCATTGGCTAAATGTTTTGGTAATTCAATAGATATAATATTGGTATAGATTCCATAGAGCCCAATCAATATTGAAAGAAAATTGAGTAGAATGATATATGGATTACCAATGGATCTTCTAGTTGAGACACTCATAGTGGACAATTAATTGGTTGAATGTGTAACTTTTGATGAAAGTTGATAAAGAAAATTGAAAAATTTAGTTATATATCCGAATTTAATTATCGAGTAAGTTTGCTCTACCAATTGAAACATTTGCTTTGAATCCTAAACATAACAACCCAGTCTATAGAGTAATAGTATTTGAATAGAAGATGAAGTAGACTCGATTAAGGTTCGTTTTCAAACTTTGGCTGCAAAATATCAATCCAATTAAGCTTTTGTATCTCGTATATTCATAAAGGTTAGTAGTAATAATTTAAAAATCGTCAATAGTATCCCCTTATACACATTCTGTCCACATTAAAAATCATCGACTCGTTACAAATCTTTAGTTGATCACATTTGCAACCACGTTTTCATTACTGTGATTTAAGAAAAAAACAATCAACTCGGCATATCAAAATATGAGCCACTCGCCTTATTGGTAAATCCATGGGTCTCAATCGTTAAAGTTTTTCAGTTTTGTCATCCATATAGAACAATCTACACAAGAGAATACATCCAACAACAATCTACATTACAATCAACCTTTAAAAAATCTACTTAATCTTGATCTACTCGAGGATCTTGATCTCGATTCATTAGCAACCTTTAATAAATCAGGATGATGATTATTTCTTCTACCTCTTTCTTCTAGAACTAAATTTGTATATGAACTATTTCTTGAATGTGAAGGACTTAAGAATCCACCACTTTTTTTACTTTTCGTTATCATTTCATCATGTAAATTTGAATCACCAATTCTTTTAATCCAATTTTCAAAATATTTATTATTATCAATTGGTTTATTTAAATATTCAATATATTTATAACTTGGTTTTACAATTATCACTGGTACCAAAGCACATTCTAAAAAATGTTTTGATAATGAAGTACTAAGAAACCCATTTCTTTTATGTTTTTCCTTTGATGTTGAATCATAATGATGAGTACCTATAACCATCATACTTGGTGAATATTCATTTATTGCATTTTTCAAATTTTTTAAAGCTTTCCCAATTACAATTTCAAATATCAATGAAATCTTTTTATTATGAACATTTAATGATTCAAGTTTTGTTAATATTGTTTCTGCTTTTTGTTTATTTATAGTTTCATTATATTTTGAGTCTAAAACTTGTAAAATTATAATTGTATCACCATTTATAATCATTTCATCAAATAACCATTCAATAGCTTTTTGTGATTCAAAATCATTATTATAACCAACTAACCAAGTTTTATTATTTCTTCTAAATTTAAAATTCAAAGATTTAACTTTTAATGTTAAAGATTTTGAAATACCATGAGGAGTTGTATCAAATGATATACCTCTTTCAAATGATTTTAATCGATTTAATTGTGGTCTTGATTGTTGGTTGAAATGAAATTCATCATCATCATTAACGTTTACTGGTGATAGTATTGGAGTTGTATTTATAGATGTTGATTCTGAATCATAATCATCATAATATAATCTACCTAATAAATCAGATGAATCATTCTCTTGTTTATATAGATTAATTGAATCTGAAGATTGGTTGTATAAGGAGGAATTAAGTCTTGTGTTTTTTTGAGTTTCAGTTTCTTCTTGCTCTTGTTCTGCTTCTACTTCATCTTTGACATTAGGTAGTATAGCTTCAGATTTCTCCAACATTTGAATAGATCGCTAATTACAACCAATTTAAAATTGAAGAGCCGCGCCGATTCAACATGAAGATCTTCTGCATCAAAAGTACTCACGTGACACGATCAATTTTTACTATCTTCCTATATACTTTCTCATCTTTTAAAGAAGGTGATCGTATCTCTTTTGAGGTGTTCCAAGGCTCTAGTTAAGCTGATTGATTTGTTGTGAAATATCATAAAATATTAATTCATAGTTCATCTAACGCTATATTTCCCTACTGGAGATACATGTTCAAAAATCAATAAGTACTGCTATTATTTGATATTTGTTCTAAGGTCAATCAGCCATTTTTCAAGGAAATTCTTTTACTCACATCAAATTTATGATAAATGTTATGCAGAGTTGCCGCCACCTTTAACACTTTCGTAATGAAAACATACATTTCTATCTACCATTATTAATTCCAGAATTCTTTTCAACCAATCCCCATAACCTATCCATCTTCATACCACCAATATTATCTACAATATAAAATTTTCTTGTCCAATTGGATTTTCTTTCAATCCATGAACTATAAGGTAAATACCATTTATTTTCATCAATTTTAATATCTTTATTATTTGTTAATTCAATTAATTCATTATAAGTCTTTGAACCCCAAAAATTCAATTTTTCCATAATCAATTGTTCATTTTCAATTAGATTCTCATAAGTTTGTGGTTTCGTTTTATCATACAATCTAAATATTCTTGTAACGTAATCTCTTGATTTATATTGTACAATCACCACTGGTAATAAAGTTCCAATAACCATTAAATAACTATATATATTATCAAATTGTGAAGATTCATATAATAATTTCCCACCATATAATCCAACAATTGAAAAACTCAATGTAAATCGTTTCATTATAGATACATATTTATAAGAAGGAGATTCATATAATTCATTAAAAGATAATCTATATTTCTCAGGTAATTTTGTTTTAAAAAATTTATTTGGTTGATAAATATAAACTGGATCTTCTTCTAATGTTGGTGACCATGGATTATTCTCAGAGAGAATCTCATCAGTTGTGATCTGTGAATCCGTAGATTTCACACTTGAATTGAACCTTATAAATTGCTTAATTGGTTTCAGTCGTATCAATATTCTAATCATGACAGAGAAAAAAAAAAAATTCTCATTATCAACATCACAATGGATTCTGATGCAACTAATAGATTTGTTCCAGAATATCGTCGTACCAATTTCAAAAATAAAGGTAGATTTCAAACTGATGAATTGAGAAGAAGAAGGGAAACTCATCAAGTTGATTTAAGAAAACAAAAAAGAGAAGAAGTTTTAGCAAAAAGAAGAAATTTCCATCATGATACAAATGATTCTGAAGATGAAGAAGAATTTAATTTAAATGTTAATAATGATGAATCACAATTCTATAACAGATTACAACAAGATTTACCAAAAATGATTGAAATGATTCAAGCATCAGATTTTGATTCTCAATTAGCTGCAACCGTTAAATTTAGACAAATTTTAAGTAGAGAACATAATCCACCAATTGATTTAGTAATTCAAAGTGGTGTAATACCAACTTTAGTTGAATTTATGAAAGATTCACATCCTGATATGTTACAATTAGAAGCTGCATGGGCTTTAACAAATATTGCATCAGGTAATTCAAATCAAACAAGAGTTGTTGTTGAAGCAAATGCTGTACCTTTATTTGTTCAATTATTATATTCACAATCATTGGAAGTTAAAGAACAAGCAATTTGGGCATTAGGTAATGTTGCAGGTGATTCATCAGATAATAGAGATTATGTATTAAGTTGTAATGCAATGGAACCAGTATTGGGATTATTTCAATGTACTAAAATGTCTTTAATTAGAACTGCAACTTGGACATTATCAAATTTATGTAGAGGTAAACTGCCACCACCAGATTGGCAAATTGTTTCTCAAGCAATTCCAACTTTAGCAAAATTAATTTATTCAGTTGATAATGAAACATTAGTTGATGCATGTTGGGCAGTTTCATATTTATCTGATGGTACAAGTGAAGCAATTCAAGCTGTTGTTGATGCAAGAATTCCTCATAGATTAGTTGAATTATTAGGTCATGAATCAACTTTAGTTCAAACACCAGCTTTAAGAGCTATAGGTAATATTGTAACTGGATCAGATTTACAAACACAAATTGTTTTAAATGCTGGTGTTTTACCTGCTTTGGCACCTTTATTAAATTCACCAAAAGATACAATTCGAAAAGAAGCTTGTTGGACAATTTCAAATATTACTGCTGGTACAACCGATCAAATTCAAGCTGTTATTGATGCAAATTTAATACCTCAAGTTATTAGATTATTAGTTCATGGTGATTATAAAACAAAAAAAGAAGCTTGTTGGGCTATATCAAATGCTTCAAGTGGTGGATTAACAAAACCTGATCAAATTAGATATTTAGTTTCTCAAGGTTGTATAAAACCTTTATGTGATTTATTATCCGTTGCTGATTCAAAAATTATTGAAGTTACATTAGATTCTTTAGAAAATATTTTAAAAATGGGTGAAATGGATAAAGAAGCAAGAAATTCAAATGTAAATGAAAATGCTTTATTTATTGAAGAAGCTGGTGGTATGGAAAAAATTTTTGAATGTCAAAATAATTCAAATGATAAAATTTATCAAAAAGCTTATCAAATTATTGAAAAATATTTTAATGAAGATGATGAAAATATTGATGATGAAAATATTGTTCCAGAAAGTTATGGTAATGCATTTGGGTTTGGTATGGATTCTAATCAACAACAAAATTTTCAATTTTAAATAGATAAGAATTTTATGATAATGTTTGGTAGCACGTTTTTTAATTATTTCTTCTCTGCAATCGAACAATTTTTGAATATGTCAAATTCATTACCAATACCAGATGGTAATGAGAAATCAAAAAGTCAACCAATGTCACCATTGAGTTTGTCTTTACCACAGGAATCTATAACAAAGGTTATTTCGAATACTTTACCAACACCAGCAACTGAAAAAGCAATTGCATCAATTGCTCCATTATTAGATAATTATACTCCAAAAACAAACGCTGAAGATAGTGCACTGAGATTGAATTCTATTAGTTCTTCACCACCTGGAGATTTAGAAATATTTGATGAATTAAATGAATTAACAAGTGAGAATTTAAAAACTATATCATCAGAATATAAATTAAATAAAACAATTAGTAATACTTCAACTACTTCAAGAAAATCAATTTCAATTCCAAAAGATATACCTGAAAAACCTAAATTACCAATGATTGGTAAAATTGGTGTTTGTGCAATGGATGCAAAAGTTTTATCAAAACCTTGTAGAAAAATTTTAAATCGTTTGATTGAAAATGGTGAGTTTGAAACAATTATATTTGGTGATAAAGTTATATTAGATGAAACTATTGAAAATTGGCCAACTTGTGATTTCCTAATTAGTTTTTTTTCAACTGGTTTCCCATTAGATAAAGCAATTTCGTATGTAAATTATCGTAAACCATTTATAATTAATGATTTAGTATTTCAAAAAGCTTTATGGGATAGAAGAATTGTTTTGGCAATTTTAAATCATGCAAATGTTTTAACACCAGATAGAATCGAAATTAGTAGAGATGGTGGTCCACAAATTGAATCTCAATTATTAGAAAGATTAAAAGAAATTGGTATGAGTGATGAAAAATTATATAAATTAACAAATCAAAAAGAACCAGATTGGTCTATGCCAGATTATGATACTTTAAAAGTTGGTGATCAAATCATTAAAAAACCATTTGTTGAAAAACCAGTAGATGGTGAAGATCATAATGTTTATATATATTATCCAAAAGAAACTGGTGGTGGTGGTAGAAGATTATTTAGAAAAATTGGTAATAAATCTTCTGAATTTGATCCAAATTTAAATGAGCCAAGAACTGATGGTAGTTTTATATATGAAAAATTTATGGATACTGATAATTTTGAAGATGTAAAAGCTTATACTGTTGGTCCTGAATTTTGTCATGCTGAAACTAGAAAATCACCTGTAGTTGATGGAATAGTTAGAAGAAATACTCATGGTAAAGAAATTAGGTACATAACAACTCTTAGTGATGAAGAAAAACAAATGGCTAAAAATGTAAGTGGTGCATTTAAACAAACTATATGTGGATTTGATTTATTAAGAGTCAATGGTAAATCATATGTTATTGATGTAAATGGATTTTCATTTGTCAAGGATAATAATGAATATTATGATTCATGTTCAAAAATTTTAAGAGATTTATTTATTCAAGCTAAAAAGAATCGTGATTTAATTAAAAATAGAATTCCAAAAATGTTACATAATAAATCTCAATTTGAAGAAAAAGAACAAAAATGGGTTTTTAAAGGTATGGTTAGTGTTATAAGACATGCTGATCGTACCCCAAAACAAAAATTTAAATATTCATTTAGATCACCATTATTTATTTCATTATTAAAAGGTCATACTGAAGAAGTTATAATTAGAGCTGTACCTGATTTACAAGTTGTATTAGAAACTGTTAAAATTGCTGAATCAAAAAAATTGGAAGATTTAAAAAAATTAAAACAATTACGTATAGCTTTAGAAAAAAAGATGAATTTCCCAGGTACAAAGATTCAAATAAAACCTTCATTAAATTCAAAAAATCCTGAATTGGTTGATAAAGTTCAATTAATATTAAAATGGGGTGGTGAACCAACTCATTCTGCAAAACATCAAGCAACAGATGTTGGTGAACAATTGAGACAAAATTTGAAATTATTAAATAGAGAAGCTTTAAATGATGTAAAAGTTTATACTTCATCAGAAAGAAGAGTTATAACAAGTGCTCAATATTTTACTCAATCTTTATTAGAAATTAAAGATTTACCTGATGATTTTTTAATTGTTCGAAAAGATCTATTAGATGATTCAAATGCTGCAAAAGATTTAATGGATAAAGTCAAAAAGAAATTAAAACCTTTATTAAGACAAGGTGCTGAAGCTCCACCACAATTTACTTGGCCTCCAAAAATGCCACAACCTTTTGAAGTAATTAAAAGAGTTTGTGAATTAATGAATTTTCATTCACAAATTATGCAATATAATTTTGATACAAAACAAGTTTCAGATTTTCAAAAAAATTGGTGTTGTGGTGAAGATCCATTTTTATTTAAAGAACGTTGGGATAAATTATTTCAAGAATTTATATCAGTTGAAAAAACTCATCCATCAAAAATTTCTGAATTATATGATACAATGAAATATGATGCTTTACATAATAGACAATTTTTAAAAAAGATATTTTCATATGATCCAAATGATGAAAATTTAATTAAACGTTGTGGTGGTACAGTAAATTCTTCAGGTTTAGTAAATGAATATCCAATAAACATTTTAGCAATGAATAATTTTAGAATTCCAGAATCTGAAAAGAAATCAAATGCATCTGCTGGTTCTTTAGGTTGGGTTTTAAGTAAAGGTACAACAACCACAAAAGAAAAACAACCAACAAATCCATTTGATCATCCAACTTATGCAAGATTAAGAGAATTATATAGATTAAGTAAAGTTTTATTTGATTTTATTTGTCCACAAGAATATGGTATAAAAGATGAAGAAAAATTAGATATTGGTTTATTAACTTCTTTACCATTAGCAAAACAAATATTATCTGATATTCATGATATGAAAAAAAATGCTTCATCACCTTCTGTTGTTAATTATTTTACAAAAGAAAGTCATATTTATACTTTATTAAATGTAATTTATGGATCTCAATTACCAATGAAAATTGCAAGAAATGCATTACCTGAATTAGATTATTTATCACAAATTGTATTTGAATTATATGAAGCTGATGAACCAACTTCTCCAACTGGTAAAAAACATTCTATTAGATTATCATTATCACCTGGTTGTCATACTCAAGATCCATTAGATGTTCAATTGGATGATGATCATTATATTGGTTGTATACCAAGATTAAGTTTAACAAGACATTTAGATATGGATTTGGTTACTCAAAGATTAAAATCAAGATTTTCAAGAGTATCATTACCAAAGAAATTTACACCTGTTAATATTTCAAGTCCATTAATTTCAGGACTTTAATTAATATATATCATTAGACATTGTAATTTCCTAATACTCTAAAACCGATGATGAAAAGCATAAGATTAACTTTATTTATGTTAAAAGTAATATATCAAACTTTTATTGAGGTATACACAAAGACAACGAAAACGAAATATAAACGAAATTAAGCTCTTATCTTAATAAATTGGTACTTTAAAAGCATCAAAAGTATAAGTCCAACTATCATAAGATTTTTGATCAAATTCACAATCAAAATCTGTTGAATTATTATTCCAAATTGGACGAAGTGGCCACATACATAAATTTTGAGATTCACCTTTAAAATCACCAGATTCAACAGTTGCATTTAAACCATTTGGTTTAATACCATTTTCAACCCAATTTATCATGATTTCCATATTATTTTGTGGATATGGACCTGGTTGTAATGAATTTGCACTACAATGAGCAGCACCAGGAATTAAATAAAATTGATACCAATTTTCTAATTGTTCAATACTTTGACTAAAAGTATAATTCCCATACATGATTTCTCTAACAGATTGCCAATAATGAACTGAAGAAGCACTTGGAACACTTGGATCTGATTCACCATGATAATGTAATAATTTCCCACCATTTGATTGAAATTCTGTTAAATCTGGTATTGTAGTTTGTAAAGAATCTAAATAACGATTATAAGCAATCAACATCCAATCAATTAAAGTATCGTATGAATATAATTCACTAATATTATCAATATCAAGTAATTGAACAAATTTTGCAACGAATTCACCTCCTAAAGATGTTATATCAAGTTCCCAAGATTCATTTGTTTCATTATAAGTTGTTGCTGCATCATCTAATGAAGAAGCAATTTGCCATGAAAGATACCCTCTTTGTCCTTGACTATTATGTAAACCATCATATATAGCTTTTGCAACAGCTACACCTTGAGAAGTAACTGTACCATTTTGTTCTGGAGTTAATGAAATTTTACTACCATCATTTATATTATCTCTTTTATTACCAAATCCAAATCCTAATGAAGATGAAGTTGTTTCTGGACAATAATAAGGTTCGCCAATTATAGATTCAAGATTAAAGTTCAACATACAAAGATCAGTTCTTGAAACGACACCATCTTCACGACCATCTAATTTATCACAAGCTTTGATTGTTTCATTCACAATTTTTGATAATTCACAAGGTGGTGGATAATAATCTAAAGTATATTCAACTTGACTTGAATATAAATGAAGAATCTGTTGTTGGGCGTATCGGAAGGCCGGGGCACCAACTATAACCCCATCATATTCCTTCGCAAATCTTTGAACTTGACTCATACCTTCTCTACCACCATCAGAACATCCTTCAAAAAAAGTATATAAAGTTTCATTAGAATTGTAAATATTTTTTGTAATTCCTTTACCAATTTTAGTTAATTCACCTAAAGCTTGATATCCAAACATATAAATACCATCCCAATTAATTGTTCCATTACCAAGTAAAACCTTTTTATCAAATGAATAATTAAACGCATCATACCCTGCATTGGTAGCGCCTGAAACTGCACCATATGTAAGACCACCAGTTGAATCTTGATTTAAAGTATATCCACCACCACCAGCGGTATAATATCTATTTTTGAATGATGAAGTCGATGGGAATGCATAAATTAAATCAACTGTATTATTTTTACCTGGATGCGAATATGATAAAGTGACATTACAATATGTTGTTCCAATTTTAGTTGCATTGGCAATTGAAGCAGTAATTGAATTTAAATCAAAATCAATACCAAGAAGTGCAGGTAATGCGTTTTGAAATGTATCGGGATTACAAAAATTGAATCCAGTTGGAATTGAAACGGCTGAAATAATGGATATTAATAATGGAAACAAAAATAACATTTTGGTCTGGATAATTGAATAAAAGGAATTGTGTATACATTTATATACAACTTGAAATTGTTCCAATTGTTTACATTTCGACTAATTGAAGGAAACTATGAGCCTTGTCCTTAAAACAATAGAATATACCAAAAAATTTGCGATTGGCGGTGAGAAAATTTTCAATTATGATTCGGTGTTCAATTTTCAATTCCCGAGATGCTTAAATAATTATAATCAAAACGAGGCAAATGCAAAAGCAAGTTTGACATCATAAAACAAATTATGGCTATACCGCAAACTAATAACTGATCAAAATAGGCTTTCTTGAAGAACAATGATATCCAATCAGCTGATTAGTTACTCTTCAATTTCAAATTTAGAGTCTCATTTCTATATCTATTTATATTAATCTATTTAAATTATTATCTATTCATTATATTTATCCCAGTTTTCAATTATTTGTTTAATTTTTTCAGATTTAGTTAATTCGTAAACCTCTTCAAAATATTCCTTTGACAATTCAAAAGGTTTTGCTGTCAAATTTGGAATATATTTCCCAATCAAATCTTTAGGTTTGACACTTGATTTTGGAATCTTCTTACATAAGAATCTTTGAAATGGTTTAACCCCATTCATTAAATATGAAGAATGAAATGGTACAGAAATACCTTTCAATGGTATAACAGCAAACCCTCTTTCCAAATCAATTGGTTGTTCCTTTTCCAATGATTTTTTTGAAACTTCATCAATTATTTCATTTAAATGTTCTTCAACTTGTTCAATAGTCAATTGTTGTTGTAATTTAACAATATCAATTTTATTTAATTTTAAAACATTTAAAACATTAGTTAAAGTATCCAAACCTCTTAAATCACCAGCAGCAACATATTGTTGATTTTCAACATTATAATTAACAATTTCCAATAACCATTTAGTTCTATTTGAAACATGTTCAACAACAAATCTTAAAGCTGAATCATTAAAAGTTGGATTAACTCTACTTGGATTAACAGCAACCATACCATAATTTGATCTACCTAATTCATCTCTTGGAACTGCAACTTGCATTGTCATACCTCTATAAAAGACAACATCAACTAATGATTCAATTGGCATAACATTAGCTAATGATGATAAAGCAGAATATTCACCTAATGAATGACCAGCAAACATTATATCTGATGGAATTAATCCTTTTGATTTTATATCTTCATAAGCAGCTTTTTCCATCAATGTTAATGCTGGTTGAGTAAATTGAGTAGCTGATAATAAACCAGTTGGAGATTTAAAAGTATAACTTGTTGTTGATTCATCAATATCTTTAAAAATTTTTTCACTTTTTAATTCACCATTTGAACCAATAGTTTCAAACATCATACCAATATAATTATCTCTAATTAATCTACCTTTTGAACCACCAAAATATATAGTTAATTCATTTGGATTATTTTGAACAATATTTAAAATTGAAAAACCATAATTATTTATAAAATGTTTATCAGCTTTATCCCAAACTTCTTTTGCAACTTCTGATGAATTATATAAATCCATACCCATACCTTGTTCTTGAGATCCTTGACCTGTAAAAACATAAGTTGTAATTGGTTGTTCAATTTCAGCTTCACCAATTAAAACAGTTTGATCATTTTTTTTAGTTTCAACTTTAATAATTTTTCTACCATTAATCATACCAATATGTTCCATAGTAGTTTGTAATATATCATTTGGTAAAACCATACCAACAAAATCACATTTAAAAGCACGAACTCTTGAAGCAACATTATTTGCAGCCCATTCTTCAACTAATGATCGAATTGAAGCTGATGAATACATTCCATGAGTTATTGTACCTGGTAATTTTGCATAACTTGCAAATACTCTTGAAACATGAATTGGATTATAATCACCTGAAACAATTGCATATGGTTCATTTGTTACTGGAGCTTTTGAAGTTAATTCTTCACCATTTGAAATTGGAATTGAATTTTCAAATGTTACAGCTTCTTCAATAGTTTTACCATTTCTTGATAAATAATCAATAACAGGATTACCAAATGATAAACCAGCTTCATAATCAATAATACCAACTTGAATAATTTCTTTTGTTGGTAATTCTAAATAAACTTTACCTTTTGTTTTAATTGATGAATAAACATTTGCTGATTTAAATCTATAAACTGATTCACATCTAAATGTTAATAAATCAAATGGTATATCTTTTTCTAAATGAAACCATTCTTTTGATCTTAATATAGCTAAATCTTTATTTGATTTAAAAGCTAATTGATAAGGAATTTCATTAATTTTTTGAAAAGTATTTTCATAATCATTATAATCACCTCTATATAAAAATTGTGATGTAACATCCATAACTGGTAAATTATCTCTATAAATTGTACCAACAACTTCAACTAATTTACCACTTGGTTGATTTAAAACAGCTTTAATTTCTGCTTTTGTAGAAACAACATCATCTTTTTTCAAAGGTTCAGAACCAGGTATCATTTTATAACCATTTGATAAATGAACTAATTTTAATAAATCTCCATCAACAGTTTTTGGGAAAATTGCTTTAATAATTGCTTTCCAACCAATAACAATTGCAAAATCCATTGGTGCTAATGTTAATTTTCCTGGTCTTGAAACAAATGCTTCACATTTATTACCAATTGCATGAGTAAATTCTGAAATTGATTTACTTGTTATAGTAATTTCATCACCAATAATTTGTTGTTGAACATTAATATCATTATTATAAGGAATTGTTGAACCAAACCATAATTTCCAATAAAATTGTTTAATTCTTTCATTTCTATCATCCATAATTTCTAAAATTGGTGCAAAACCATCTTGTGGATTATATTTATATAAAAATGGTAATTCACAAACACCATCAACACTTCTATGTTCAATTAATGATAATTGAATTATATCAGGTTTAATTAATTTAATTTCAACTGTTGGTAATAAATCACCTTTAATATTTTCATAAACAATTAAAGAATCTTTAATTATAACTTTTGAGTTTATAACTGGTTTTAAAATATCATGTAAAGGATTTGAAACATGTTTTTTACCTTGAACAATTCTATCAGTTAAAATAAAAGCTTGTAACCAATTTAATTCAGAACCTGCTAATAATTGTAACCAAGCTTCATTAGATGGTAATTTTGATTCAATTTCAAATCCATTTTCAATATATTTAACATTTTCAATTGGTAAATTTTTTGAAGTTATACCAAAATATTCAACAATTGGAATATTTGATTCATTATTATTATATTCATCTTTCAATAATTTTTCAATATGACCTTGATGAATTGAATCTAAAATTTCACCAATTGGTTCATCAACTTTATTTGTAAATTGACAAGCAACTGGACCATGTAAAATACAAGTTCTTTGAACATCTTCATCAACAACAGATTCTAAATTTTCTGATTGCCATAAAGAATCTTTTTTGAAGAAAAATTCAAATCTTTCATCTAAAACTGGAACAAATGGAACTGGTTTTTGTGATGGAACTTGACATAACATTAAAAAGTAATCACAATCTTGTTGTGAAATTAATTGTTGTTTAGCTAATTGAAATTTATTAAAAAATGATTCATTAAATTCTATTGGATTTTCGAATTTAAAATTTTGAATTAAACTGATTGAATCTTTTGAAAATCTTTCTTCAACTCTTTTTAAATGATTTCCATATAATTTTTTATGACTATTATCAATCCATTTATTCTTATAAACCAATTTCAATAATCTATTAGCAACTTCTTCATAAGTCATATCTTGTAAATCACAATTACCATTTGAATTTAAACCAAACCAAGGTTTTTGGAAATCTTTATTTAATTTTTCAATAATATAATCTTTCTTTTTATTTAATGCTTCAATCAATTTATTTTTTGGTAAATTAAAAATTGTATCATCTAATTCTTTCCATAACATTACACCTCTAGTTGCAATTTTATGAATTGGTTCACCCATTTCTGATCTAACAGTTATAATACCACCAGTTGGTTTTTTATAAGTTTGTTCCCATTTTGAATCAGGTACACCAGAACAAGAAGCAATTAATTTTTTAGCATCTAATGAAGTATGAGCTTCTTTTGCAGTCATAATTCTTGAACCAAATAATACCCCATCATATGGCATTGGTGGATAATTATAAAATTCAGACCATTTACCAGTTAAATATGGATAAGTATCTTCATCACTACCAAATCCAGAACCAGCAATTAAAATAATATTTGAACATCTTCTAATTTTTGAATACATTTGTAAAATTGGTTGATGGAAATCTTCAAATGAATGATGACCACCACCTCTACCACCAGTCCATTGTAAAACAATTGGGAAATTTGGAAATTGTTTTGCAATTGTTATAACTTGTGATATTGAATCAATTGAACCTGGTTTTAAACCTAAATGAGTTAAACCTAAAGTTTCAATATATTCAGTTGCAACTTCTAATGAAGGTACACCAGCACCAATAGTTAATGATTGAATTGGATAACCTTTTTCTCTTAATTCTTTAATTAATGGAATCCCCCATTGTAACATTCTTGGATTTACATAAATTAAATTTATACCAAAACTATAACCAGGTTTCAAATTTGAAGTAATTTTTTCAATTGCTTCAGTCATCATTGAACCATTAAAATAACCACCACCAGCTAATTCAATATGATATCCAGCATTAGTAGCAGCTATTATAATATCGGTATTAACTGTAGTTGGAGTCATACCAGGAATCATTAATGGTGCTCTACCTAATAATTGTGAAAATTTTGTATTTACATAAATTTTACCTTGAGATTTTATTAATGTTGGTTTATATTCTTTTAACCAATTTGAAGCATATTTAATTGATTGCTTTGAAAAAATTTCATGTTTAAAACCATATTCATCATCAATTGGATTTGAATCTATTGTACCAGCTATAATTATTCTTGAACCAGTACCTTCTTTATTTCTATGAGTTAAAACACCTAAACCTGATACACCACCTGGACCAAAATCTAAAATATGTGTTGCTTTATAGTTTGTTGCAATTTCCCAATTTACAGGTAATTCAGTAATTAATTCAATTAATCTATGGATTAAATTATTGTTGGTTTGTAAATTTTCTCCATTAAATGTATCATAAACTGGTATTTTTAAATCAAATTTCATTGATTCAACATCATTCATAATTAAATCAGTTGCACTTTTTAACAAATGTGAATGAAATGGTGAAAAAATTGGTAAAAATCTATTTGAACATTTTAATTTACGTTCACTATAAGGAATTCTTGATTGATCTAAACCATTATTTGCTTTTTTATTTCTTAAATTAAGATTAAAACCATATAAAGATTCTGGTGGACCACTCAAAACTAAATTTCTTGCACCATTAATTAAACTTATTGCAATATGTTTTTCTTTAGGTAAATGAGAATTTGTTTGTTCAATAAATTGTTCAACTTGTTTAATTGATAAATCTCTTACGGATAACATTGGACTTGGTCTACCTTCACCATGATCTAAAGAATCTTGTAACATTGTTGGAGGTAAAGTAGTTCTTGGATATACGGTTAAACATCTTGAACCAATGAAAAATAATAATGTACATGCATTTATAGAATTTTCAATAAAACTTGACCAATCATTTGATGAAGCAATAGCAACAGCAGTTATTAAACCTTGTGAATGACCAGTTGACCATTTGTTGAGTTGTCTAAATTCACCAGGATTTAAATTTAATATTTTACAAGTTATAGCATAATGACATAATTGAATTATACAAATGATTGGACATGAAACAGGTACCAGTAAAAGATAATCTTGATCAGGGGTAGTTTCTGGATGATTTAACCAACTCAAAATGTCTAAACCTTGAGTATAAATCTTATCAAAAATTGGATCTTGTAAATGTTGATTTAATGATTCAATAATTGGTATTATAATATCTGATATTGGGTATAATTTATAAATTTCTCTCAATTCTTCAAAATAATCATCAGTATTACCTTGTCCACCAAATATACTTGCAATTATAACATTATCTGATTGAATTAAACTTGATTGTGATGAATCTTTTGAAAAACCTTTAACGGTATAATAATTTTTAATTAAATCTTTTTTCTTTAATAAAGTTGAATTATTTTCAATTTCAATTGAATGAATATTATCTTTTAAAAATCTTGTTTCAAAATCTAAAAGACATATATCTATAATTTCCTTTGTTGTATTTTGTTTTTTTAAAAATCCAAGAAATTTACCACATAATTCAATAGAATTTGATGGTTCATTATCATCAGCATAACCTTCGGTTGGTTGTGGTAAAGTCTTTATAAATTCATCTTTTAATTGTGAAAAATTTGAATATAATTCATTTGGAACTAGAAATGTATGTTCTATAGAACCATGGGATATTTGAAAAGGTCTATGTGATGACATAAAAAAGGGTTATTGATTGAATAAAAATATTTAAAAAAAAAAAGTCTAAAGAAAAGCAGAAATTGGAAATGAAATAAGTTTATATAAAATCTAATGATAATTTGGTTACATTTATTATAATTTGTTGTAAAAATAAATTGTTTTTTAGTAAACGGTTTTGGGTTTTTTAATTTTAAAAATTGTTGGCAAGAAATTTTTTATTGCATTTATGTTGAGTTAAGATTGGAACTACATTGGATACTCGGTTACACTTTTTTATACTATCTTTATGTCTTAGTCAATCTTTTACTCTTCTATATCCGTCAATCTTTGGTTTTATACTGAACTAATGAGGTCTTTTAATCTAATTATAGGTTTATTTTTGTTGGAAATTTCGGACTTTTTTTTACTATACAATTGGTAGCAAAATTGGTAGATATGCATCTCTCAATAAGATCTCTATCACCTACATACAGGATTTCCCAACAATACTAAATAAAAATAAAAATCGATTGAAATTTGCCTAATATTTGGGTATAATATTTGGTACCAAATTTTAACGTCTTGGGGCCAAAAAATTCAAACAAAAATTTAAATTTCAAGAAAATAAAGTTCTTTGGTCTTCAACTGATAAGATTGAAAATTATACTAATGCATTATGTGTTTGATAAAGATCTCTTTTATCTAAATTTTACAAATATTTGAAAAAACTTTAATTCACATCTGAATAGCTAATATTTGAAGAGGTCTAGATAATTCAGATTGTTGTTGTTGCAAAATCCATAATGCAATTTAAACGCAAATCTCTTATATATATTTCTAAATTTATAAACTTGAAATACTTGAACTTGATGAATATTTAACTTGAGCTAAACTAATTTGGTTATCAGTAATATCATATACTGTATAAGCACTTCTTAAAAAATTATCACCTAAAATATATGGACCAGATCCACCATCTAAAATACCTAATCCACATTGACCTGTTGATTGACCTGAATTTGAATATAATTCAATAATAATATCTGAATAAGGAACATTGATTGAAACACCATTAAAATTATAAGTTAATTCACCACTTAAATTACAATCAACAACATAAGTACCTGCATTATTTGAATATGATCCACCTAAACTACTACCAATTGCTTTAACAATATTATTTGGTAAATATGCCAATGTAGTACCTGAGTCTAAAACGGTATCAGCATTAACTGAATGAGTTGATCCACCAATTGTAATTGAGTTTAATTTAACTGCTAAATCAGAACTAGTTTGAATTGGTAATGTAACTAATTCACCACTATATTTATCATTATCAACACCACCAAATAATAAAACACCAGAACTTGCATCTGGAGAATTTAAATATAATGAATAAGCATTTTTAGAAATATATCCTTGATTGACTAAATTAATTGGTAAATTATTATAAGCTTCATCAGAACTTTCTTGTGCTGTTTTTGCAATACCTAAAACACCAAAATCTGAACCTGCTTGGTTTGCATTTGCAAATTGTTGATTTGAAACTGTAATTGATCCAATTGAAACTGAATCTAATAAAAATTCTCCACTTGCACCTGAACCATCTTCATATTCAATACTAAATTGTTCACCAGTATCTTGTGCTGAACTTGTTTCACTATATGTACCTGATGATTTACAATTAGCATTATCTGTACATTGAGCATTATTAGAAACAACCCATAAATCAGATGAACCAGTATCTAATAAAACGGTAACTGGTGATGAACCAACAGTTAAATCAACAGCATAATATGATTGTTCATTGATTAATGTAGTTGGTTGAGAATCTCTTTTATTTGATTCTGATAATACAAAATATGGTTTATTTGAAAATTTAGTAAGATTTTTATTATCACCATATGAATGTTTAAAAGGTAATGATAAAACACCATTTGATCTTTTAACACTTGCACCTTGAGCTAATAATGCTAAAACAAGGGTAATGAAAATTTTAGGTAAAAACATAAGAAGCGACTAATTGAATTGAATTGATTCACTGATAATTTAATGATATTTCAATCCATATTTATATTCGATTATTTCGAAATTGTGGTTTGAAAATTGTGAAAAATTTCATATTTGTTTATTGTTGATTGTTTTAAGCCAAATCTATGAAATGATGCCGTTTATTGAAAGTTATCAATTCAAGATAAGTTTATTGTATTAAAATTTGTGGAATACTGTTGCCAAGTGATACAATGTAAAAATTGACGCAAAATTAATGATTTGACAGGTGAACAATAGTAAAAATTATCATATGTACATATACTTTATTTTTAGTCAAAATATGATTGTTGTACGAAATTTGTTATTCAACTATTTCGTACTCTTATCAAACTATAATTGTGGATTACTAATGATTAAATTCTATTGTTCATTCGAGCCGTCCAATTCTTAGGGTAACCATATACTTAATCATCAAAGTCAACTGAATACCAACAACAACACCATCAAATGAATAATCAAGACTCATAATTTCAAAGATCAAATCTAAATCGATCGATCGTCAATTCATACCAAATGATCAAGATTCAAAACCATGGTTGTGAGTATTGAACTTTGAACTGTAGATCAGACAGACAGACAAAAGCCGAGGAAAAAAAATTTATATCAAAACAATAAAAAGTTTTATATTAAAAAGAATGTCAAAATATTTATCTACTACCTTAGGTATTAGTACAGTTGGTATTGTTTCATACTTTTGGGGTAAATCATCAACTTCCACACCAACCACACAAACATCTCCAGTTGATGTAATTAGTTATGGTTCAAATAAATCTTCTACATCAGTATTTGATCCATCAAGTATAAATCCACTGGGGTTTTTCAAATATGGATTTCCAGGTCCAATTCATGATTTATCAAATAGATCGGAATTTGTTTCTTGCTTTGATAGATCTAAACGAAATCCATATTGGGTAGTTGAACATATAACAAAAGAATCAATAATTCGTAGTGATTCTTCAGGTGATCGTAAAAATTCAATATTTAAAGAAGATGAAAATATACCTATGAAATTTAGATCTAAATTAAGAGATTATTTTAGATCTGGTTATGATAGAGGTCATCAAGCACCAGCTGCAGATGCAAAATATTCACAATTAGCAATGGATGAAACTTTTTATTTAACTAATATATCACCACAAGTTGGTGATGGTTTTAATCGTGATTATTGGGCTCATTTTGAAGATTTTTGTAGAAGATTAACCAAAAAATATGATAATGTAAGAATTTTAACTGGTCCATTATATTTACCAAAATTACAATCAAATGGGAAATATAAAGTTGAGTATGAAGTTATTGGTTCACCACCAAATATTGCAGTTCCAACTCATTTTTTTAAATTAATAGTTGGTGAATCAAATTCATCAATAGATGGGAAAATTAGTTGTGCAGCATTTGTATTACCAAATGATATTATAAATAATAATACTCCATTAACACAATTTCAAGTACCAATAGATGCATTAGAAAGACTGAGTGGATTAGATTTATTACAAAAGATACCTTATTATAATAAAAAAGATTTATGTAAAGAAGTTAAATGTGAAATTATTGTAAGAGATTTTACTAATAAAATTCAATCAAAACCTTCACAATTATCATTACCAGGAAAATAAATAGAATTAGAATAAAATTTCTCTATAGATGTATATATTATTATTAATTAATTATAATTCATTTAAAAATGAATAAATAAAAATTGTGATTGAATTAAAACAAAACGTTCTTTTTTTTTTTTTTGAAATTTGGTATTAAATATTTGCAGAATGGATTTAGGTTGTTTAAATTAATAAAGCAGCACCAATTAAAGCACCTGCTACACCGAAACCATAACCTGAAACGGCATTAGCAGCATTAGCTGATGAACCAGCACCACCGGTTGAGTTTGAACCAGCAGCACCACCAGCAGTACCATTTGAAGCAGCACCACCAGCAGTACCGTTGGCAGCACCGGCACCAGTACCATTGACAGCTTCTTTACCAACAAAGACAACATCACCATGATAGAATGATGAAGATCTAGCTGCAACTCTTGAAGCAGATTTTGAAGCATCAATTACTGATTGTGGAACAAATGAAGTGACAGTAACTGGTCTTTTAGTTTTATCAAATCTACCATATTTATAAGTTGATGAAGCACCAGTTTTTGAAGATTCATGAGTTCTTGAGGTTTTATCATATCTACCATATTTATGAGTTTTAGCTTCAGTATTAGCTAAAACAGTGGTAGTTGTTGGAGTACCATGATCTTTTCTACCACCTCCAGCTAAAACAGTTGAGGCGGTTAAAGCGACTAAACTAATTGAAGTGAATTTCATTTTGCTAATAAATTTGGTGGAAAAGAAGAACAAATGAAAGAAGATTTATAAAAATTTAGAAGAAATTTGTTGATAGTTAAGAAAAAATTAAAATTTTCTATTATCTGATTATGTAAGATATTATTTAATTCCCTCATTCCAAAAACGTCATTTTAACAAACAAACATATTTTGATTAGCCCATCCAATCAAACGCTAGCATTTATGTTCTACTATTACTTTTCAACTTACTATTGGACATGATCTTATCAACTGGGGACACTGGATACTCATCTTTTACTAGTTTCTATTTGTAGTCCAGATTTTTTACTTTTCTGGGTGTGGATTTTATTTTCATCGGTAAAAACGGCTTTAATTATTTTAACTGTCAGGCTTCACACGACCGGCTTTAAGATTTTCTTAGTTTATCCGCTTATAAAATATTGCAATATTTTTTATCTCGGATAAGGTGCTACCATGTTCATCGTTTGAATTAAGTTTGAGCCATTTAAAAAGCCATTGATATGGATGTTTAATTTTGTTATCTCTTGTATATATAATGACACTTGGTATCACTTCTAAAAAATTTCCTCTTCTAATTTAATTGTTTATTTCCTTTTGAGACTTAGGACCTAATTATGGCTGGCGATTGATCGATTATTGTTTTAAGTATCGATGCAGGAACCAGAAATACCAAAAGTTTAAACTATAAAAATTAGTAAGAGGTTTCATTGAATGTAATTGCAGCAATTATTCATCAAAACTCGTAGCTGCGTTAGGAAGAGATAAATTAAGCTCAAGTCACTCAGCTGGCTTCGTTTATTAGACCTTTTATATTAAATTATTATTAGGTATGCAAAACCACTGAAAAACACCTTATAATACTTTGATGCTTATAATAAAAAAACTGTCTAAATTATAATCCATACAACAACGTCTTCATTCGAGGGTTATAAATGGTTGTTTGGTCATCTCCCTTGTATTCAGAATTGACTCGTATAATTTTAAATTATATCAATTTGTCCCTATTTTTCTCTCGGTGTTGCTAATATGAGGTATCTTTTTGTTGGGCTTCCAGAATCTTCTCATGCTTCCAGAATCTTCTCATTTTTATTTATATTTCATTCATGTAAATACGCTGTAGTACTATCTTAAGATTTTGTCTAAATTTTCTAGATTTCTAAACAAAAAAAAAAAATGGCTGCAAAATTGCGAAAAATTAACAAAATCAAGAAATAGACATCACAACAAAAAAGAGTTATATACCAACTTAGGTTTCCATCATTTAGAATTCTTTCCAATATAATCTACTCAAAAACTTATAAACTTTCAATTAAATTCATTAAACTATATACCTAATCTATTTTTTGTTTTCTTTGTTTTATTAATTTTAAAATTGAAAAAATTACAATTGAACCAATTGGTCCTAATAATGGTAATAAAACAGCCAATTTATGTTCACTTGGGAAATAAGCTTGTTGAACCATTGTTGGATCAAAAAAAGCTTTATTAGCTGATTGTAAAGCCAATAAAGAAGCTTTTAAATCATGATCTAATACTGCTTTATTTAAATATTTTAAACATTTTTCAACTTCATCAGCTGTTGATTGTGGAATATTTATATCATGTAATTTCTCAGTTAATTTATATAAACTAATCAATTTTTCATAACTTAATTTAACATTATTATA
The DNA here is from genome assembly GCA_030564645.1 of Insectozyma morakotiae. Lineage (NCBI taxonomy): Eukaryota > Fungi > Ascomycota > Pichiomycetes > Serinales > Debaryomycetaceae > Insectozyma > Insectozyma morakotiae. The sequence goes on from JAKTYD010000008.1 coordinate 67,538, forward strand.
TAAATTAATTCTTTTAAAACTTTCAATATTCCCATTTGGAATTTCAAATAATTTAAATAATTGTGATTGAAATATTTTTAAAATTGGAATTAAATCATCAGTTTTTATATTTGAATTTTTCATTAATGGTAATTTTGAATTATAAATTTTAACCCCACCCCATTTTGGAATTATAAATGAATTTAAAATTGAATTTTCAATATTTAATTTTTCTTTTGGTAAATAAATTAAGAAATTTATTGAATTTTCTATATTATTTTGATTTATATTCCAATCATTAAAATTTATAAATGTAGTTAAATCTTTTTGTTTAATTAAATTATTTTGATATTGTTTATTTAATTTTGAATAATAATTTATATTTGTTGTAATTGTAAAATTTTGATCATAAAAATAAGTATTTAAAAATGGTAAGAAGGATTGTTTAATTGCATTTTCAATATCCCATTTTATAGGTATACCATTTTCAATTAATAAATTTAATACTAAATTATAATTACCAAATGATAAATAATTTGATTTTGAATTAAAACTTTTCAATTCTGATTTAAATAGATCTAAATTTGATACTTCAATTTCACTATTTTGATCTTGTTTGAATTTCCAAAAATCTATATGAAACTCATTTTCAATTTGTTTATTTAATTCAATTGGATCATTTTTAATTCCAATTTCAAAATTTAATTTTAATTCATTAATTTTTGGTAAATTAGCTCGTGAAATTGATGTGGTATAATTGAATAATGGAAAACCTATACTTGTAACAAAGATTATAACGAATAATGTTATAAATTCACGTAATTTATATATAGAAATTGATTCCTTTGTTGTCATTATCAATTTAATTTTTCTTTTCTCTCATCAATAATGTTTAAAAAACCAATTTCACAAATTAAACCAAGTTCAAATATAAAAACTTCTGATCGAAGGAAATTATTAAAACAAATTTGTGATTGTTATGATTTACCAAAATTATCAAAAGAAGGATTGGAAAAATTAGTACCTTCAATTACAAAAAAAGCAAATTTTATATCTTATTCAAATGAAAGTGGTGTTTTATATTTTAATGAAATTGATATACCAATTTGGTTCCATAGTAGAGATTCACAGATTTATCCAACAATTTATACATTATGGTTGAATCCATTTATATTACCAATTATAAAAACTCATTCTCATGTGATTGAAGTATTGGGAAAAGGAGCTGATTTAATGTTACCAGGGACTATACCACCTTTTAAAATGGGTAAAAATCAATTGGTTGGTGTTGTAAGTGATTCATTTCCCAATAGAATTATGGCAATTGGATTTACGAAATTAAATATGTCTCAATTTGATTCTGTTATAGGTAGATCTGGTACAGCTGTTGAAATTTTTCATCATTATAATGATGAATTATTAAAAATGAATAAAGAAATAGACATTGAAATACCACAAGAAATTGACGATGAGATTTTGATTGAAAAAGAGGAAATTCCACAAGAAGAGACACCACAAGAAGTGGAAACTCAAGAAGAAGATCAAATACAAGTATCAGAAGAAGTTGAGCCTGAACATGAAGAACTGTTACCTGAATTAACTGTTGAGGAAATTGATAATTTCTTTATTCGATCCTTATACCAAACTATCAAATTAGATACAATTGACTTTCCAATTTCTGCATCTACATTCATGTCTTTACACATTTATAAAAACTTACCAATCATGGGTCATTCATATACAAACATAAAGAAAACTTCATGGAAAAAAACATCAAAATTCTTAAAAGCAATGAATAAATTAAATCATGTTGAAATTAAAGGTAAAGATGAAGATTTAACAATTACAAAATTAAATAATTCTCCTATAATTGAACAATTCATACCACATAAAATTAATAAACCAAAAACTGAAACTAAAAAAATTATAAATAAATCAATTAAAACATTATATAAACCAACATCAAAATCAAGATCATTTTTCAATAAATTAGATATTGAATTTGATCATCTTTATTCATCTTTTGAATTGAAAAAATTTTTTGAATCATATATTAAACAAAATCAATTACAATTATTTAATAAACCAAAATTTATAAAATTTGATGAGAGCCTAATTAAAATTATAAATTCTAAAAAAGATGAAATGGCAAGAGATGAAGCATTTAATGAATTTTTAAAAAATTTTTCTCCTTATTATGAAATTGATGGTTCAATAAGTAAAGGATTACCACCAAAGATTCAAATTATAACTGAAATGAAAATTGGTAGAAAAATTGTAACTCGAGTTTCAAATTATGATAAATTTTTTATAAAACAAGGTGCATTAGCTGAAGAAATGAGATATAAATGTCAAGGTTCAACTACAATTATTGAAGATTCAATTCAAGTTCAAGGTCCACATGGGAAATTATTAATTGAAATGTTTAAAGAAAAAGGTATACCAATTTCGTATATTGAATTTGAAGATAAAGTAAAAAAGAAGAAAAGAAGATAAATTAAATAGAAATTGTTTATGTATCATTTTATATCAATTAAATCATCTTATAGATAATCATTGATATATAATGAATTAATTTGCCAACGCTCCGTTAGTCCAATATCATAAGATAATGTCCTGCAATCCAAAGTGATTGCATCGTTGGGGCCTAACACAATAAATAATATATATATTTTTTTTTTTCATTATTCTATAGCAGCTAAAGAATCAAATAAAACACTAATAGATTCACCAAAATGATCTCTTCTTATACATTCAGCAAAAATTGGTGATACATCAATTATGACCAATTTATCATTTTTAATTTTATCTTTTGGAATTGGATAAGTATTTGTTATAACAATTTTATCAATACAATTTGATTCACATAATAATTCTAAACAATTATCAGTAAATAAACCATGAGTACCAATTACATAAACTGCTTTAGCACCACAATTTAATCTTAAATGTTCAGCAGCAGCAATAAATGAATTTGGTTTATCAATCATATCATCCAATATAATTGCAACTTTATCTTTTACATCACCAACTAAAGTAATTAATTTTTCTTCTTGAGGTTTATCATCTTCATCATCAGAATTAGTTGCATCATAAGTACCACCTAAAATATCATCATCAATATTATTTTCATTTGAAAAGACATTCTTTGATTGTTTATTATTTAAAAATTTTTCTTCTTGAGGATAATCATCATCAACAACATGACCTTGAACAATTCTAGCAGTTTGTAATTCAGACACTATATTAACATCACCAATAATCTTTGCCTTTTTCGATTTTTTCAATTCATCATGATTTCTTCTACGATCAGTATGAATCATTGCAAAATTAATTTTTAAAGAATCAGCTAAAGCAGTGACTCTTTTTGTACCACCAGGGTTTTTACTTACAACTACTGCATTTTGCCAATCTTCAATATTATGTCTTATCCATCTTGATAAAGTTGGTGCACCTAATAAATTATCAACAGGTTTTGTGAAAAAACCTTGCATTTGACTAGCATGTAAATCCATACTTACAACATGATCAGCACCTGCCATTATCAATAGATTAGCCAACATTCTAGCTGTGATTGCACCTCTATGTTTTTTCATTTTTGATTGTTTTGAATATGGAAATTGGGGTATAACTGCTGTAATTTTATTAGCTGATCCACCTCTACATGCACTAATCAATATTAGCAATTCCATTATATGATCATTTATATGAGCAGAACCACTTTGTATTATATAAACATCTTCATCTCTAACTGATACACCAATTTGAACTGATGTTTCACCATTTGAAAATTTCTTTAATGTACAAGGAGCTGGTTCAACACCTAATCTATCACAAACTAATTGACCCAATTCAGGATGTGATGATCCGACAAAGATCTTACACTTTCTCATTAACGAAGATGACAACTTGGAATGACACTTGATGAATTATGGGGGAAAGAAATTGAAAATGAAGAAGAGATGATTTTTTTTTTTTTTTCTTCTTCTTTTTCTTGTCTCTCCTTTTAAAAATTATGACTGAAAATGAAAAATCTGACATTGAAATTGAAATTGAAAAATTGAAAAAGGTATTACTTGATTCAAATTTGATAAAAGAGATTAATAATAGTTTTAATGAAGTGGAATTCGATTATATACGATGTTTAGCATTAGGTCAACCATCAGAAAGTAAAGCATCAAAGTATCAATTAGCTTTATTATTAATATTACAAGAAAAATTTGATGCAAAAATTTCAATTTATGATCCAATTTTCAATGAATTAGATAAAGATATACTACAAGAATTCAAAATAGAAGAAGAATTCAAATGTGATTCTAAGAAAGTCTTATATTATCTTCCACATGCTCCATTGAGTCTAATGGAATCAATTATAACTTATGAATCACCATTTTATTTTCTTTGTAATGATATTATAACTCATACTGATAGATTAACAAAAAGAAAATTAAATGATTTATACCCAAATCTATCTTCATTAGTATATCTACTAGGAGATAATAATAAATCAGATGGATTCACACCAGTTATTAATAAACGAAATCGAAATAAATTAAAATATATTGAACCAATTATAAATTATAATTTAAAAGATAAATATTTTAAAACTATTGAAATAATTCGATTTAATACAAAGAATGATGATTGGGGTAATACATTTTCTGACTTATCATTTCATAAATTATCTTAATTTTTTTATTCCAATTTTGGCTTTTTCCGATTTTTTTCAATATCAATATCATTTTTTAATAAATGTTTTGCTAATATAGAATATAAATCATCTTTTGTAAAAGGTTTTGCTAAGATATCACTCATTCCATTTTGTAAATAATTAACTAAATCTTGATCTTCTATATTACCAGTCATTGCAATAATTGGAGTTTTTGTATCAAAAGATCTAATTATACTTGTTGCAGTTGCACCATCTAAATTTGGCATTACAATATCCATTAATACTAAATCATATTTTGTATGTTCAACCGTTGATATTGCATTTAATCCATCAGTTACAACAGTGACTTGACACCCATATTTGACTAAAAACTTTCGACATAATTGAATACAAACATTATCATCTTCGACTAATAATACATTAAACTTTGGATTCGGTATCAGAGTAGTACTGATTGGTGATGCAGATGAAGAAGGAACCGAAGTTGGTGGTGGTTGCGAAGCTTGTGTTGGTGGAGGTTGTGATATCAGTGATACTGGAGGTGAATGATGATTTGTAGTTGGTTTCGGACTTATATGTTCATTTGAATTCAATGATTGTGAATGTGAATGACGATGTGGATGTGGTTGTTGATGCATTTGATGTATTTGTAATTCATGCTCCATTTCGGGTAATTTTATACCAGCTTGTAATAAACTATTAATCATTATATTAAACATTCTATTATATCGTTCATTATTATTTTGTAATGAAACAATATTTTCAACAACTGTTTTATATTTATTTGATAAGATTTTAATTTCATTTTGTAATGAATCATTTTCTTTTTTCAATTTATCTAATTGATCTTTAAAATGTGAATTTAAATTTCCACCATTTGAAGAAATTAAATTATTGGATTGTTGTGTGGCTGTTGATGAATTTGTTGGCTTTTTCAAATTTGGACCTTTTCTTTTTATATTATCTAAACTTTCCCTATCATTAATTTTAAAATCTGGATGTTTAAATTCCCATGCATCTTCACCATAAGGGTATGTTGATTTTGCATCATTTGGGATTTTAACTTTATGAAAATCATATTTATTCAATTGACGAACAAAACTTGCAAAATTGGAATGTTTAAAATGTCTTGGTAATATATCTTTTGTAAATTCATTTGTATTAATTACAACAAATGAATCACCATTTATCGTCCAACGAACTATATCTTTATATGAATCTTCTAATAACATAAGAAATAATTTCTTGACAAAATCATTTGACCCGCTTTGATTTGAACTTGCAGTTGTTGCCAAAGTAGAATTTGGCGGTATAGGTTGTTGTAAACTCATGGATGAAATAATTAAAGATAAAAAAATTAATTTTTTTTGTTTTGTTTTTAATTCTCGTAAAATGTCAACCATTTGATTATGATATCTTTCATTATGGATCTGTAAGATTTTGTGATCCAATATTGAACGCTGTTGAAGTGGGTGGTAATATAATCTCAATTCTATTTCTCTATATATGAATGATTTCATAGTAACATTTTAAATAATCTATCAAACTTCTTGAATGTACATTGAAAAATTGATAAAAATTTGAAATCATTGTGTAAAATTATTTTCAACATTTTATTGATGATAATGAATTGAAAATATTTTCCTATCATTATTGACTGTGTTATTTGATTAATTCATCTCATTTATCATGATACCAAACTTCTATTGTGTTTATATATTACAATCAATATCAAATCCAAAATCAACATATATTGGCTCAACACCAGATATAAAGAAAAGATTAAGACAACATAATGGAGAAATCAAAGGTGGTGCTTATAAAACTAAAAAGAAACGTCCTTGGAGAGTAATCTTGATTATTTATGATTTTACATCAAAAATTTCTGCTTTACAATTTGAACATAGTTTACAACATAGTTATCAAACAAGATTAATAGATAATAAAATTAGTAAAAAAGGTTCAAATAGTTTACATCAAATATTTGCAAATATTAAACAATTATTAAATTCATTTATTCAATTAAAAATAATTATATTTGATGAAGAAATTAAACTAATTTGGGATAAAAATAAATATAAAATTGACCAAATTGAAGAACCAAATATTATAAATTTTGACCAATTTGAAATTGATGAAATTGAATTATTAAATATTCCAAATGAAAGAAAATGCGTCATATGTGATTTATTAATTGAATCAAAAAAATTTGGAATTTGTAAACAAGATCATTTATTTCATTTATCTTGTTTAGCTAAACAATCAAATACTTTGATTCCAATTGAAATAGAATGTAAATGTGGTGAAATTATAAATTGGAAAGGTATGATCAAACAATCATTATATACAATTCATCATGAACAACTACATCGAGATAAAAACCAAAATAATGGTACTTCTCAATCGGAAAGAAATGAGACTTATTAAACGTATTCTTTAAACAATTATTTACAATTCATCATGAACAACACCAGACTTCAAATCAACATCAATTATTGTATTGTTTGCTGGACTTTTGATAACTTGATTACCAATTAACAATTTCTCAAATTTGAATGGATAATCACCTTCTACGGTGTAAGTGAATTTTTTATTTCCAAAATTAAATTTAATTAATGCATAATTTCCAATTAAACTTTCACCATCATCAATATATAATTCACCATTTGCATTACCATACTTATCCAATGCAATTATCAAAGTATATGGATCATTTTGCATTAATTTTGTTGATCTTCTATATCTCATTTTCATGGGTATAATAGAACCACCTTTCAACAACATTGGGATATCAGATAATTGATATTCTCTATTCAAATCTATTTTTTCACCATTGAATTTCCCATTTGTAAAATCATAATAAATATCATTAGTTGGTAATACCCATTCAATTTTCTTTTCTCCTTCATTTGTAATTGGTTTAACTAATATACCAGAATCACTTAAAAAAAATTCATCATCAATTGAATAAAGTGATTCATTATCTAACTTTTCATAAAAAATTGGTTTAATAACTGGTTCACCATTAATTGAATTTATATAAAATGCAGTATAAAAGACAGGTAACAAATTGTATCTTAATCTTATCGAATCTTTTATAATCTTTGTATATGGTTCTCCAATCAACCAAGGCTCTCTTCTTCTTGAATCAATATGTGCATGAGCTCTGAAAAACGGATAAAAAATTCCTGTTTGATACCATCGTGTTAATAATTCTTTTGAAGGATTACCAAAAAACCCACCAACATCAGCTCCAACAAATGGATAATTCATCATATTTGAAGTTAAAACCATTGGAATTGATATTTTTAAATATTCCCATTTTGACATATTATCACCAAACCACATAGCAGCAGTACGTTGTGAACCAGAGAAAAACGATCTAGTTAATATAAATGGTCTTTTATTTGGTTGTTGTTGAAGTAATGAATTATATGTTTTTTCATGATAGGTTAATCCAAATAAATTATGAATTGATCGATGTTCCCAATTATTAAAATGTAAATTATCTTTAGGACTTGAAGTTTCAGGTCCATTGAAAACTGAAGGTTCATTCATATCATTCCATATATGTAAATTAGTTGCATTTGACATGAATTCAATATGTTTTAAATCCCAATATTTTTGTGAATTAGGATTTAATGTATCTATCCAAACTGATTCTCCTGGCCAACAATGACCAAAATAAGTTTCATTTTTGAAATTTTTCATTGTGATTTCTTTGGATTTTATCTCATCACTGATTTGATAACCTGTTTTAATATGTGGATCAATTATAACAACAAGATTTCTTCCAGTATATTTCAAAACTTTTAACATTTCATTTGGATTTGCAAAATTTTCTAAATCCCATGTAAAATATTTTTTATTATCAGTATATTCAATATCTAACCAAATTGAATCATAAGGAATTTCATATTCATCAAATTTAGAATGAATATCTAAAACATCTTTTGCATCATTATAGTTCCATCTACATTGATGGTATCCCAATGAAAATAAACTTGGTAATTGTGAATATCCAGTGATTTTCCCATATTGAAAATTAATATCTTGAGGAGTTTTTTCAATAAAAATTATAAAATCAATTAAACCATTTTCGGACATCCAATGAACTGAAGTGTCTTTACCTTTTTGAATATCAATATATGTATCAGCACTATTTATCCAAAAAATTCCAATTGAAGTTTGAGAATTAGTTGCAATTATTAATGGAATTGAACCATACATTGGTAATTTTGAATTTGTTTCATATTCAAAGATATCAACATTGAATAATCTATAAGGTTCAGAATTGGTTGTATCTTTTAATAATAATGAATCTGCATGTTCTGGAATCCCATATAAATTTTTAAATCCAATTAGATTGAAATCCAATCCAACACTTTCTCTACCCATGGGTAATTTATCATCTTTTGAATCTTGAAAATCATCATTAAAGATATTATAAGTACTTTCATAAGGTAAAAGATCGTCCTCATCCTGAAATTGGTGTTCGAGGTTAAGGAAATGTTTATCATTTATAATCAATTGAAGTTTATTATTGTAATAAAATGTGAACTTTACAGGATTGAATGAGATTTCTACTTTATGTAATAAATCTCGACCATAAATGATTTGTTTATCTTTGTAATTTATAGAATCTTGTGTTAAATTTTTCATAAATGCCCATGTATCAACTTCGTCATATCTATTTAGATTCACTATTGAGTCATTGTTTATAACCTTTCTAATTTCATTTAATTTGAATCTGAAATTTCCTTCAAGAATAGTTATTTCAAATGGTAATTCAATTGTCTTTGTTGGTAATGATTTAAAAATTGTTCCATTGATTTTATCTTCAAATTGATTTAAAGTTTCAATATGATATGGACTTGATTTTACATTAGAAGCATAATGTTTATTTCTATTACAAAACCCATTCTGTTGACATGATTTAAATAAATAGTCTTTAACTCCAATTACACAAGTTAATAGTAGAAAAATTGAATAAAGAAACATATTAAAAAATAGAATTTATACCGCGAATAAATATTGAAAATTGAAAATTAATCAAGATAAGATCGATGTACCAAACACCTCAATATTTGATTCTGATGGTTCAATTGGGAAAGAGTCAATTTTGTTGAGTCTGAACTTGACCCCGGGCTATTCATTAGTGAAAAACAGATGTAAGAAACAATATGAATCGTCCATTCAAGATAAACCTCTGACCTTGAACAAACTCTCTCTGAGTATTCCAATGTATACCTACTCCAACTCAAAACTGATTTGGATTTCCTAAAGAAAGCAATTCGAATACGAGCGATTGTTTTTCACTTTAATTATATCTCATATAAAACGAAGAGACTTTATTTCTCAATAATGATCTTGATTTGATGCAATGAATAGGATAATTTGCATTGATTTTAGCTGATTTAAAAACTATACTAAAAACTAATTGTGAAATTAATTTCTAATATATCTTTAAAAATAGGATCATCAATAAAACATAACTAGACTTGTCAATATGACTGTCTAATTATTGTTTTAATTGAATCATTAGTTAACCTTGTTTTATTATAACAATTTAATTAAATAAATCATTACAATGTAATTTAAGATTAACTTGATGAATAATTAGAACTACTACTTTCAAGCATCGCTTTGTATGTATGAAGCAGTAATTCATAATTATGAGTTATAATCAAACTAAGTGTTCGTCTTATTTTCACCTTTGAAAGTACTGGCAAAGGTAATCCACTGATATACACTATATAGATAATCTAAATTTGTAATTGGTGCTGGTGTTTTTAAATCCCACTTGGAAGGTGTAAAAGATATTAATGATATTATTAATTTACATTCTCCATAAAGACCAACAAACTGTAACAAGCTTTATATCCGAAAAATTCAACAGCTGCAGTGACTCAATGCCATGACAAAACGCCTGAGTTTGATGAAATAAACAAATCTGGAATTATAAAAAAGGACGGGCTGTATTTTGACGAACTATATTTGCTGCCAACAAAACATTTTCAAAATTTGTTAAGACAATGTAACGAAAAAAATTATTTACGATCAAATTGAACAAATCAATTTTACTACTCGAAAACGTCAAAGTTCTAATAATAATGAACTTTCACGACACTCATTTAGCTTAGACTCTTCACCTTTTGAACTCTCAACATCAATTATACTTGATTAACACACACCAAGTATAGTCGGTAGCAAATAGTATTAATTACATTGAACAAAATATTGTGTTCTTTGATAACTCACTAAATCATTATTTAAAAATAGTATTGAAAATCAATTCCTCTAATTCATTTCCAATAAATCTTTAAAAATATAATAAGAATGAGAAATCATCAATTTATTTAATCGATTTTGTCAAAATGATACAACTGATGATTAATCATTCTAAAATCAATCTAAATATATTATAACAACTTCATTTTATAAGTTATTACAACAAATTAATAATATTGATTTTCGTGAATTTGAAGTTTTTAACCAATTATATTAAATAATTTGGTAACTTCAAAAATTGAAACTTTTTGTTTGAAAGTTTAAAACAAAGGGTGCTTCAGATGCAGTAAGCTAGGCCATATATCAGTCAACTGCCCATACAAAAAAAAAAACATGCGGGTACGCAAAATTCCCGTAGAAAAGCTTAATGAATTTAACGACTTTCCAAATTTCATCGATATAAATATAATGTTGAGTTTGGAAAAAAAAAAGACTTATATAGATACTGAGAAATATTTAGATACTTGACTTATGTGCAGGAAACTCATTTATGGTTTGCTCAAACTTTATTGTTTATTAATAGTTAGAAATGAAATGAATAGTCACAGTAAGAACGATGATTCAAAGTATGAATCAATTGAGTTGAGTTAATTCAGTTGAAATGTACAGAATTTTTCTTTTTTAAAAATTAATAAAAATCAATTGACTCATGATTCAACATTTCTATCAATCTCTAAAAATAAGTATAAATGAAATCATATCAATCCATAACAATTATATAACTTCAATTGATATCAAGATCGATACATTTCCATTCGTAAGTCAACATTATTAAATTGAAACAACTTAATTTATAAGTTATTACAAAGTGTTTAAGTATTGACTTTTGTGTTTCATCTTTAATAAATAACTCTAATTGTACTCAATTTCAAGTATTTACATTAGCCAAAATAAGGCCACAGATGAATAAAACAAAACTTCATTAGCTTGTTATTTGATCAAAAAATCCAAGAAACTTCACCCTTCAAGAAAATAGGTGTAACAAAGCTCCATTGTACTTTTTCAGTTGTCAAAATGTCATTGATAACACATATATAGATATACTCAAAACAAATCATCAACACTCACACAAAAATCAATTTACTTCGAAAATGTAAACAAAAAATTCAATTCATGACAACTAAATAATTTTTTTATATATTCAAGGTCGTGTTTGGATGGTAAAATATAATTCAATAGTATAAATCTAAAAGAGAAAATATCTTAAATACAATCACAGATTTTCATTCCAGTTATAACAATCCAATACTCAGGAATCATAATGAATATTACGATGATTAACTTCTGCTCAATCAAACCTCTTGGATTGTTTTAAATCTCGTTAAACTCGTCTGATAGAAAAGTTTAGGAAAAAAAAAAAGAACGAAAAAAAAAAAAACATTTCAATTCAATTTCTTTTACCAACTAAACCCAAATATAATAATGTCAGAAATAGATTTGAAAAGACGACAACTGGATGAATCAAATGATTATGAAACTGAAAAAACCATAAAGAGACAGAAACTAAGTGACTGTGGTCCATTAACTAGTATGGATATACTTATATTCAAAAAAGAAGCATTATATCGTCAAATGAAATTATATAAACATCAAGTTCAACAATTACAATCACAATTAAATGGAAATTCTACTGAAAATGATATAATCCAACAATTAAATCAAGAAATTTTAAATTTAAAAAAAGATTTAATGAAATCAAATTCATCTACATTTTCAAGATATTTTAATCAACAACAACCAGAGACAGAAGAAAAGAAAGAAGAGGTGAAGGAGGAGACTCCAATAGAAAATGGTAGTCACGAAAATAAAGAAGTAATCGAAAGAAATGAAGAAGAAATTCAAGAGTTTAGAAATTCAATTGAAATATTAGAATCATCAAATAAATTATTAAAAGAACAACTCGAATCAATAACAAAACAATATGAATCTGTACTTATAGAGAACTCCAACTTGAAATCCTCAAATGAAGATGAAGTTAAAATACAAAAATTAATCAAAAATAATCAATTTCTTCAAGAAGAAGTTGGGAAATTAACTAAAATTAAAACATCAAAAATTAATCAAAATATAGAAAATATAACCACACTCAAAGATTCAATCGAGAAAGATTTATTTGAGCAACAACAAATATTACAAAAAAATTTAAATGAATCAGAGATCAATGTTAATCGATTAAGATCACAAAGAGATGAATTATTATCACAAATTGAAATATATAAATCAAAATTAGATAATGAAGAAACAAATGAAGCATTATTAAAATTAAATGAACAATTGAATAATCGAATCAATCAATTAGAAAAAGATCAAGGTTCAGAAAATGAAGTTATACAAGAAATCGAACAAGCTTTCAAACAAACAAGAGAAATTACATTAAAAAAATTATCATCATCAATTGATGTAGATTCAAAATTACAAAAATTAACAATGGAGAAATCAAAAGCTGAATCAAAATATTTTGCAGCTATGAGAATGGTTGAAAGTTTAAAAACTGAATTAAAAATTTTAAAATTACAAAATACAAAGCAACAAGAACAAATAAAAACTTTAAATGAAATCGAATCGAAATTTAATCTCAAAATAAAATCATTAATGTCAAATTTAGAAGAGTATAAAATTATGAGTAACAATATAAATGATGATAATAAGAAATATTTAATTGAATTAAAAGAGATAAAATTATTGAACGAAAATTTAACTAATGAGAAAGATCAATTTAAATCGAAATTTGAACAAGAATTGAAAAATCAAGTACAAATAAATAATGAATTAAAAGAATTAAAAGTTGAAAACTTGAAATTGGAAAAGAATTTAACTTCAACATCAAATTTATTAACTAAATATAAGAATAACAACACTGAAGATATAATTCAAGAAGAACAACAACAATTACAAGCTTTAAGATCAATAGCTAAATGTTCTGTTTGTACAAAGAATTGGAAAGACACAGCCATAACAGTATGTGGTCATGTCTTTTGTTCAAGTTGTACTCAAGAAAGATTAGCTGCTAGATTAAGAAGATGTCCAAGTTGTAATAAAGGATTTTCACAAAATGATTTATTACAAATTCATTTATAAACAATAATTTATAGTGATTGTATAAAGTTAATAAATCATGTAATGAAAATCACTCTAGATTAGCATATCAAAGTAAACCTTCGTAATACTAATATCCGACAAATTTGATTGTATAAATTGATACAAAATTTTATATTAGCTTACATGTAATTATATGTAAAATTGGGATATTATTGAAATAAAATAAAATGCAAATCAATTTAATCAATCTTTACTCGCACAATAAAATAAGCTCAGATTGATTCAAAACGATTATAATAAATGGTAGTTATCGATTGATTGTTGTAATGCATTGATTGATTGATTATGTGCTGGCTGCAAGAAATAATATGCAACCAAATCGAGATTGTTTGTTGAAAATGAAAAATTGGACAATTGTGGTCCAGGTACACTACCCAATGACAATTGAAAAAAAAAAAGTATAAATATAAATTAATTTTCTCGCTTTTCAGTTTTTTTTTCTCTTGCGAATTTTTTGTCAAAATTGTGTCTGTGTCGTGTCTCATTTTATTTTCATTTCATTTCAACGACAGATCACGTGTATTATTATTTACTTATTTAACTTTTTTTTTACCATTTTGAACTTTAATTAATCTTTTTATGTTATTATTATAAATTTTAATCATCATTTATATATTATGAATTCAACAGAAACTGCATCAACTAATAATATTATCACTGATGATCATCATAATAATTTATTTGAAAATCAAAATCATGCATCATCTTCACCTTCACCACCTCCACCAACTACAGATCAACAATTAAACAATAATGATTCCAAGCTGAATGATAATGAGATTGAGAATCATATAGGTGATAAAAGATCCTTAGATGAAGAAGAAGTGGAAGATAAAGATGATGGTTTAAAAAAACCAAAGATTCAAGAACCAGAATCAAATTCATTATCACCAACTTATATAAATGAACAACCATCAAGTCTACACAAACAAGATGACGATGTTGAAGAAGTTGTAAATTCCGAAATCAAACAAGAAAATGGAGAATCAATCAATTCCAAACCAGAAACCAACAATAATGAATCAAATCTACCAGAAAATTCAGGGGAAGATGGAATTGATCCAGAATTACAGGATAAAAAAGATGAAGAACCAAAACAATCAACAACTGAACCACAACAAACCGAATCCACACCATCATATCTTAAAGATCCACCAGCTCCAAAACCTGAGATTCCAATTGAACCAAGTGAAGATCCATTACCACCACATCAAGAAAAATATATAATAAATTCCATAAAATCAATTAAAAGATTAAAAGATGCAAGACCATTTTTAAAACCAGTTGATACAATTAAATTAAATATTCCATATTATTATAATGTTGTTCCACAACCAATGGATTTAAGTACAATTGAATTAAAATTACAAAAAAAATCATATTCAACACCACAAGATGTAACCAATGATTTTAATTTAATGGTTAATAATTGTATCAAATTTAATGGTACATCAGCAGCAATATCTAAAATGGCTACAAATATACAAGGTTATTTTGAAAAGAATATTTTAAATGTTCCAACAACAACTTCTGATTTAAAATCAAATATAAATAATACATCTATAAATCCTAATGAATCTTTAAATAATAAAGTTGAAACATCAGTTGCAAGTTCAAGACCAAGAAGAAGTATAATTCCACCAAAATCAAAAGATATTAGTTATAATAATGAATTTAAACCAAAATCAAAACAAACAAGAGAAATATTAAAATTTTGTTCACAAGTTGTAAAAGAATTAATGAGTAAAAAACATTCAAGTTATAATTTTATCTTTTTAGAACCTGTTTCAAAAGAATTATATCCAAATTATTATGAAATTATTAAAAATCCAATTGATTTAGGTACAATTTCTAATAAATTACTAAATAATGTATATAATAATGAAGATGAATTTTATAATGATATGGAAATTTTATTTAAAAATTGTTATACTTTTAATCCAGAAGGTACTGAAGTTAATATTTTAGGTCATAGATTAGAAAATTCATTTAAAAAATTATGGTCAAATAAACCTCAACCACAATTGGAAGTTAGTGAAATTGATGAATCAAGTGATGAAGAAGAAATCACTGAACAAATGTTGAATGAAATTCCTGCTATTAAATTTTTGGAAAATCAAGTTTCAAGAATGAAACAAGAATTACAAGAATTAAAAGCTGATCATTTAAAACAATTACGTCAACAACAAGCTGAACGTAGAAGAAAAAAAAATAGAAAGAAAGGTGGTAAAAGAAAACTGATTTCAAAATCAAAATCAACTCCACCTTTATTACTTCAACAACAAAATCAAATACCAACTCCACCACCACAAAACCAACAACAACAACCACAACCACAACAATCAAAATTACCTGCTGTAACTTATGAAATGAAGAAACAAGTTTCTGAAATTGTACCTACATTATCTGATAAAAAATTAAATGCTTTAATAAAAATCATTCAAAATGATATAAATATATCAAATGAAGAAGAAGTTGAATTAGATATGGATATGTTGGGTGATTCAACTGTTTTAAAATTATATGATTTCTTATTTGGTAAACAAAATGCAAAATTGGCAAAAAAGAATAAAATTGCAGGTAATACAAATGTTGATGAATTAGCAAATTTAAGATCTCAATTGGCTTTATTTGATGATCAACAAAATAATCAATCAATGATGCCAATTACAAATGATGATGATTCTTCAGAAGATGAACAAAGTTCAGAATCTTCAGAAGAAGAATAATTTATGAACATAAGAATTAAGATTATCTTGTAAATTTAATAATAAAATATAATTTATTATAAATAAAGATCTACGAAAGTACTACTCTATCCCTTCTTTCAAAATAGTAATAATTCTATTTCAGTAAATGTGTATCATTTGTTCAAATACATTCTGTGAAGGCATGCAAATATTTGTTTAAGCTAAGCTCTTGGTAGATTTTTTCATTTGTGTGATAAGAAAAAAAAACATTCTACATAAAATCAATTAATATTCTAAAATGAGTCGTCATAAAGAAAGCACGAGTGAACCAGAGGGTAAAACAACCCAATCATCAAGTAAAGATACTTCCAATACTACAAACACAAATAATACCAAAACAACTCAGAAACAAAAGAATCAATTAGCATTACAACAACAACAATTACTTTTACAAAAACATATAAATTCAAATGGGAAACAAGATATGCCAAAAATTGATCCATTAGATTTTGAAAAATTTAATGATAAAATATTATTAAAGTATGCTGAAAGATATAAATATAATATATCATCTTTTGATTCCCTTAATAGTGATATATTAAATAGTGAAATTGGTAAAAAGACTTATTCAAAATTAGAAAATAAAAGGAAAAGAGAAAAGGAGAAACATGAAGATTTATCTAATAAAATGACAAAGAAAGAATTTTCAAAAATTGCAAAGAATCATTTTATGAGTTTACCAGTGAAGGAAAACGATATTATAACCGGGTTTTTATATAAAGTTAAACATCAAGATCAAGAATTTAAATTAACATTTCAATAATGAATAAATGAATTTAGAATGTAATCCATAACTCTCATTGGAAATCCTTACTCGATTAAGAATGTCCTTCCAATTTCTGATCTCTGATTTTGATTTAAAATTGATATTGAATAGGATTCAACGATATAGTCTTGTCAACTATACATTAATTGTGTTAAGGAATATTTTGTTCTAATCAATTCGATTCATTTGATTATATTTTATCTTTCTGTTGAAGGAAAAAAAATTGAGTTTCGTTGTCTCTTTAAAAATGGATTCTTCAACAATTATATTCATATTTACAATCATTATTGCATTTGTCTTCTTAAGATGGTTAATATCTCCAATTCCAAATGGATTAGATTCAAATATAACATCAACAACAACCACAAGAACCACACAAAATTCAAATACTAGATCAAATAGAAGACCAGTTACTAATTCAATGATTGAAGTTGTACAAACCATTGCACCATCATTAACAATTGAACAAATTAGATATGATTTAGAAAACACTGGTTCTGTTGAAGTTACTATAAATAGATACATGGAAAATAATTCATTACCATTTCCACCAGATTATATCCCACCAACAAGAACAAATGATTCAAATAGTAATGAAAAATCAAAGAATAAAGATTTAATTTCAAATATAAACTTATTTGAAAAATATAATATCGATTTATTAAATCCAAAACCACAAGATTCATCATTACATCAAAAGAGACAAGATATGATTATAAATGCAAGAAAAAAATTTGAAGCAAAGCAAAATGAATCAAATTGAATTTTAATTTTGTATATATTTTTCACCAAATAAATTCTTTGACTCAAATTTAACAATTGAACAAAATCCATCGGTTGAACTAATTAATAATTTATCCTCATTTAACCATTTTAAATCAGTAATTGAACTATAATGTAAATTTGATACATATCCAATTAATTTAAAATCATCATCTGTTGAATATATCAATATTGAATCTTGAGTTGCAATTGCAAATATTAATTTATAATCTAAATTTAAACTCGGATTAATTTTATTATATTTAAATGGATTAAATGAAGTTATAATTGTTGGATTTTTGAAACCTTTTAATTTTATTATTGGTGATTTACCTAATGAACCTCTTGAATATATAACCACGGTATTTTCTTCTTCATCATTCTCCAATCCTGCAGGAGTTAATAAAATTGATCCATCGGGTGAAAAACTTAATCTTCTAAAAAATGATTGTAAAGTTTCTGAATGATATAAATTATGATTATTAAATTTTTGAAATTTTGTTAAGAATTGGAAATTCTTATAAACAACTAATGATTTATCTGCTGATTGACTTACAATGTATTCACCTAATGGATCCCAATATACGCCTTGAATATAATGTGAATGATTTGTAAATTGATGAATTAATTCATTTTTGGTGACATTATATATTCGTAATATATTATCCATTGAGCCAGATACTATATTTTCCCCATTGGGACTCCAACATATATCCATTATTTCACTAGTACTTGATGTAAGTGTTTGTATAACTTTCCAACTTTCTAAATCTTCAAATTCTTCTTCTTCAGTTTCTAAATCTTTAATAATTTGATCTGATTTTTGCCAAAATAGAATCATTCCATCATCTCCAGCAGAAGCAATTATGTTTCCTTGTGGATTGAATCGAACTACATTCACTGCTTGTGTATGTTTAGATAATGTTGATAAATATTCAATTGAATCTGTTTCATGATTAAATTTCCAAACTCGTATATTGTTATCACCACCAGAAGTTATAATTCGATTGATATCATCAGGTGAGTTTGGTTGATGGTCTATTGAATAAATTGGTTGATTATCATTATGCCAATGTATTGTGATTGCATGAGCTTCCATTAAATGATTAAAATACGATTAGATGTCACGTAGTGCGGAAAAAGTATTTTAATTGTGACATTTATGCACTAACTTAACAGTAATTAAGTAGCTTTAACTTGAGTGAATACTAAATTAGTGATATCTTTGATATGTGAGAATCTTTGTAGATTGGACTCCAATCCAATTGTATATCGATGAGTTAATCCAGAGTGAGTGAAACTTAAATAATAAAGTTAGATGTAGAAGTTTGTGTATTAATAAACTTATTTAAAATTATATAAAAATTAGGTGATATTTATAGTATTGTAAATTAAAGTAACAATTAAATAATATCCGAAAAGTGTGTAATAATAGTAAATATATCAGTTGATGATATATGTTTAAATAAATGTAAAGCTGAATTGTTGGTAGCATTGAACTCCATTAGTTACGACATTAATGTCGTCAATCAGAATGTAGTGATAAATTTATTGTGAATAAATTACACTACATTAGATTAATTTTTTTATACGCGTTTTAATTATTAATAACGATATCGTCAAGATCACAAAAGTTTACCTCAAATCGAAATAAGGTACTTAATATTACAAATATTACAATTACAATCACTTGTGTATTCTCAATTGTATAAAAAAATTCGATTTTGATTAGATAAAACAATGGAGTATTTGTTGAGGAATGATTTTGGAGAAGATAAACAATTTAATTTATCTTTCACATTTTCCATGATCTCAAGTTATACTATTAACAAAGGTGTTTATTTATATCTATGTAATTTATTTATTCATAACATTAACGTAATTTCTCTTTGTAGCTCTTTTATTTCTTCTTGGACCACTAGAAGATTCAGACAATGATAATAAATCATCCAAACCTGCATTTGCAAGATTAGATTTTGGTTTTGTAGTTGGTTTTGATAATGGTGGTGGAACTTGTTGACTCAAATCATCAGTTTGTAAAGTATCATTGGTAGTTGGATTCACTGGTAAAGGATTAGGTTTGGTTGATTTCATTGGTGGAGTTGATTTTGGTGGAGTTGACATTGAATTTTCCATTGGCTTTGGGTTGGTTGGTTTTGGTGGTTGTTTTGTTATTGGTTTTTTCATACTTGGAGGTGGTGGTGGAGCTTGACCAACTTTTAATTGTTCTTCAATTGGTTTTGTACGATCCAACCATCTTTTATGCTTTTCATCATAATAAAATGGATTAACTTTTTCACCCAATTTTGCACGTATTGGTTTTGGTTTCCCATCATCTTTTTTAAACATTTTAAACCATCCATTATTATTATGGTTGTTTTGAGCAATTGGTTTAACTTTTTCTTCTTTTGGTGGTGGTTTTGTAATTTTCTTTGGTTTTTCTTTCACTTCTTCATCTTCATCTTCTTCCACGATTGGAATGTAATCCCTTACTGTATCATCTTGTACATCGTATTGTTGATATAATGCACTTTGTTGAGATTGAGATAATCTCAGTGAATATATATTTGTAGTTGCACCTAATACTGAATTTGCTCTAGTTGTATATTCAGGTGAACCAGGTATTGGAAATCCATCTAATTGATTTGATTGGAAATTTAATAATAAAGGTTTTGAAGTAGTTGATTGTATATCCATCAGTGTATCAAAACTGTCATCTATATTATTATTTTTAATTATTGGTGGTGAAACATCTAAATGAGATCTTGATTCATAATTATTTTGTGTCAAACCAAAAGTATCAGGTTTATGTGATTCATCAGGAATATGCTGAATAGGTTCAAATTTGTTCTCTGGTATATTGAAATCAGAATTTTGGGAATCATATTGATTCTGTGATATCTCACTTATTGGATTGTACTTATTTTGTGAGACTTCTGGATTATTCAGTATTGGACCATATTTGTTCTGTGATACGTCAGGAACTTTCTGTACTGAATCATATTTATTTGTTTTTGATTGTTGTGATTGCTTTGGAGCATATGGATTAGATTTCAATGAAGATGGTTTCTTTTTTAATGTTGGTGGTGGTAATGAAGTTGATTGTTTAAAAGGTGGTTTCAACTCCGGTGATTCATTTATTGTAGTAGGTACCGGTAATGGACCACTTTTCTTACTATTATCTTCACTTTCAATACTTAAAATACTTGAAACTGATTGTTGTTTCTTATGTGTATGAGAATTTATTGAACTAGTTGATATATTTGCATGTTGAATATTAAAAGGTTGTTGACCTGGATTGAAAGTTGGCGGATTATGTAAATATGGTGATACTCTTGAATTTGGAACCATTTTATTAATTGGAGAATATTTATCCATTGGTTGAAATTTTGATTGTGGTTGTTGTTGAAGACTAGGTGAACTTAAAATTGGATTATTTAAATCCAATTGTGATGTATTTCTAGATACAGCAGGTGAAAATTTACTAAATACTCCACCGTTACCATTATTTGAATCTTGTTTAGGTTCATCATTTCCAATTATAAATTTATCAATTTGACCCCAAATTTTATCTAAATTGACTTTACTTTTACTAAACCATGTATTATTTTGATCATTAGTTTCACCAGATTCACTTAATCTAATAATCAAATTTTGAAATTCATTAAGGAAAGATGAATTTACAAATGGTGATTTATGTTTGATATTTGAATTGATAAAATCAATGTATTTTTGTGATTCATTCATGAATCCATAATCAACCAACACGGATGCATGTTTCAATTTAAGTGGTAATAAATGTGGATATGTTTGTGGTGATAAATATTCATATATCTGTGTATACATTGAATTTGAACTTGAAGAAATTGTCATGAAATTAAATTGTTGATTGAATTGTAAATTGGCCAATATAAAACAAACCTCTGATCCAATCAAGTTAGTTTTTGATTGAAGAAATTTTCCAAATTCAATTAAAAATTCATTTAATTTACTTGTTCCACAACTTAATATTGAAGAAATTATCTCTTTCCAATATATAATTGCAAATTCACCTTCAGAAGCAATGGAATTAAAATCTTTAATTATACTTTCAATATTCCCACTCAAAACTCTCAAAATTATCGGCATTATATGAGATACTTTATTTGAGGTAGTTGTATTAGATTTCATAAATGGAAATATAGTTCTTGAATATTCTGAAGCAATTTTTGAAAAATTATCCTGTCCAGCCAAGATCAAAGCCATTGCCCAATCTCCTTTATTTATACTATATTCCAAAGCATTTTGAATCTTACCTTGTTGTAATAATGAAAACACTATATTCATTCCTGAATTATCTAATTTGGAACTAGTAGTAGTTCCACCATGTGAGGTCATATATTCTTGATTGAAATCAAAATTTACATTTGGATTTAATAATTTGCTTACATTTTGTAAATATTGATTGATGTTACTTTCATCTTTATTTAATATTTCTAAGAATATTTGATTCAATAATAATTCGTCTGAGTTACCTTGTTGTTTTAAGAAGTTTGATGAAATTTCTAACCAATTTTGTATATCTTTCTTTTTTGATTTATTTTTGATCAATGGACCAGGAAAATTTAAGTATAAGTTTGAATCTTTTATAAAATTCGAAATTGGCTGAATCTTTATAACTGGTGTATTAAAATTATTTGGTAACACACTTAAACTATTTTGACCAATTGTCCAATTAAAAATTGGAAATTGTCGATTATTTAAATCTTGTGGATTGGTTATTTTTGTTGGGGTTGTTTTATAAATATTTTTCGTATTAGAAAATCCTCTTACTCTACCTGGTGGTGGAATTGAATGAGTTATAGATGAAGAATCTTTTTTAGTGGTGGTATCAGAACTTGAAACAACTGGAGTTAATGCAGGTGCATATGGATTGTTATTACCTTTATTTCCAACCAAGGAATTTGCTCTTGAATGAGTTTTTTGATTCAGTGGTGCATAAGGACCAGCATTTGGAACATATGGACTAGTTGATGAAGATGGAACATTTGGAACTTTAGTGTTAATTGGTGGTTTTTGTATTTGTGGGAATGTTGTTGGTTGTTGTTGTGGAGGTATTGGTGGTGGAATTACATTCAATGGTTGATTTTGTGGTGATTTTGTAGTAGTTGGTGGTTTTGCAATTCCAGTATGACCAGTAGATGGTATATGTTGTTGAAATATCGGTGATGTGCCTGATTTCGGTTGATATGGATTGACTGGTGGTTTTGAAGTTTTGGTTTTTGGTTTTGGTTTTGGTACTATTGGTTGATTTTGATTCAACAATGGTGATTTTGAAATTTCAGATTTAGTTTGAGTTGTTGCTTTAGTTCTTGCTGCTGGTCTTTTTGGAATTATGATTTTGTCATCTGGTAAATCTTCAAAAAAAGATTGAGTTCTTGAAGAAGTTGTTGATTTTTTGGTTGAATCTTTTGGTGTTGATGTTGGTGGTAATGATGGTGGAGGTGCAATGTTTGATGATGGGATACTTGATTGATTTGTTGATGGTGGTATTGAATTTGAGGTTGCTGGTGCTGGTTTTGTAGTAGGTGCATACTTATTTGGTTGACGCTGTCTTACAATTGGTTTTTGTTTGATCATATCCATTGGCACGTCAAATGCATCATTCTTTCTTTTAGAAGCTTCTAATTTCTGATTGAAATCATTTACTGATTGGGAAACTGGTTTTGGAGGTTGTTGCTGGACATGTGGTTGTGGTTGTGGTTGTGGTTCTGGCTCCTCATCCTCGAGAAAATCATCATCCATCAAAAAATCATCATCATCATCTAATAAATCTAATAATAAGTCATTTGAAGTTGTTGTTGCATTAGGTTCATTTTTAAATATATCATCCAAAATTTCTTCATTGGATTTCGAATTTACATTATTTTGATCTTGATTTAATTTTAAACCATCTTCAATTCTGTTTTGTATTTGAGAGTCTACTCGTGATTCTTCGTGTTGGATTGGTAAAGTATCTTGTATGAGTTCCTCTTTTAATTCATTATTTTCAAGGCTCAAATTTTGTTCCTGTTGGAACTGTTCATTGTGATCTTGTGAGGTAAAACTTGAGGATTGTTGTTGTGATGAATATTCTTGATTTTCAAAGTCTAAACCTACTTGTTGATTCTCCTCGTCATGACCTTGATTTAAATTTTGATCTTCAATCAAATAATCA
Organism: Insectozyma morakotiae; assembly: GCA_030564645.1. Lineage (NCBI taxonomy): Eukaryota > Fungi > Ascomycota > Pichiomycetes > Serinales > Debaryomycetaceae > Insectozyma > Insectozyma morakotiae. Next base: position 92,053 of record JAKTYD010000008.1, read on the forward strand.
TCATCTGCAATGAATGAATTATCATTACCCTGTAATTGTGTTTCTTCATTTTTTGGTTGTTCTGTAGGTAATGTCGAATCTTTTATAAGTTCCAGTTTCAAATCGGAGTTTTCTTGATGATAATTTGGTAATTGCTCTTCCTCATTCACATTTTGTTCTTCTTGATTAAAATCCAGCTGACTTTGTTGTTGTTGATGATTCATGTTCAATTGTTGAAAAAAACTATCATCATTTTGTTCTTGATTAGAGTCCAATTGTTGAAAGAAGTCGTCATGTTCTTGAGTTTCTTGTTCCTTATGAAAGTCCGATTCTTGATGATTTTGTTGATTTAGTTGTTGAAAAAAATCATCATGTTCTTGATCCTCTTGATTATTTTGCTGGTTTAATTGCAGGAAAAAATCATCATCATTTGATTCTGGTTGGTTTATATTATGCTGCTGATCATCATTACTCAATTGTTGAAAAAAATCATCATGCTCTTGATTTTCCAATTCCTTATGATCCTGTTGTTGGTATTGATGATTATTATTTAATTCTTCTTCCAAATTATGATCTTGCTCATTTAAATTCAAATTATTACTGAAATCTTCATTCATATTGTTAAATAATTTATCAATTGAATTAGATCTTTGATTAGGTAATTCATCTTGAAGTTGAGACTCTTCGTTGTAGTTTAAATCATTTAAAAATTCATGATTATTATTGTTCAAATTTGAGAAAAAATCATCTTCTTCATTATTGCCATTTATTATATCATCAATTGATCTTGACCTAGATCTGGAATTATTATTGTTATGTGGTTGATCATTGAATATTGACATATTATTGACAAGTAAATATAATTATTTTTTACTTCGTTGGAAAAAATCAAATAATGATCTTAGGATTATGTAATCGGAGAATAAGCAAACCAAACACATCATCATTTCCAGATTACATCAACATTTCATTACTTTTTGGTTGCAAAAACGCATTATAAAAAGAAGTAGGAGATATTTTGTTGATCTATTGGACGTTGATGAGTAATCTTACTGTCGAGTGGCTGTTTTGTTAATTTTTGCAACAAATTCGCATACTTCATTTTTTGCAACCTCAAATCTCAAAAAATTGAGACCAATATAATGACTTAAACAAATTGGACGTCACGAACATGTTCTCAAGAGCGAATCAATTTTAGTTTTTATTATTTAAAAGTTATCTCAATTTTATTCTTACAGATTTTGTTTCAAATTTGAACCACGTCTAAGATACAAAAGATGCTCAATCTATATAACATCACATTGAAAAGGTATTTGAATCTTCTTTCTCGAGAAAAAGAATACTCATTTTTAGGATGTTGTTTGAAGTTTGTCATGATCGAGTGAAATTTTTAACTTGGTACTTAAGCATTATGTCAAAATGAAAAATACAAACCACGGTCAGGGCTTAATAATTGTGTGACCTCACTTTCTTGACAATTTGAGTCTTATAATGCATCATGAGTTCTCAAAAAGAAAATTGAAATCAAAAATATACAACAAATTAAGAAGTTGAGTGGTTTGGATTTAAGTTTTGTATGAATTTCAAATGTTTGACTGAAAATTTTACACACTATATACGAGTCTCCAGGATTGCTGTGTAGAGTTCTTTACAACTTCTTTTAAGAATCAAATTCAAATTGTGTGGTAAATCAATTGATTGACCAGTTCCATCCATCTTGGTTTGAGGATTCATTACAAACAATATCAATTGTCTAATGCACACAATGCTTATGGCATTGATCGAAGGATAATGATCGATAATGGAGATTTTATGATACCTAAGCTTGCATACCCTGGAACTAAATCGATGTTTATTGTTAACACCCAATTTGATAAATGGTGCAAAATCCTCAAACTCGTGTACAAATGGGATCCAATTAATCCAAGATACGTTTTAATTGTATTGTAAATTGATTGTTTGAGTATTGAAAGACGCGTCAAATACTTAATGACACAAAATAGCGATTTATACTTAAAATCCATTTACATGAGAAGAATTGAATAATTAAACTTAATTGAAGAAGTTCTACTAGCGTTAAGCTGTCAATTATATCAGCTGTTCTAATATCGATGTTTTAATTGTCGAAGTGAATTATAAATAATAATTAAGACACTGTTTAAATAAAGTTCGACACAAAGTCAAAAATCGAATTATTTTGTGCTACCTTTTGTGCTGGTTAGAAATTTAGTCGTTTTACATTATAAACACTCTAAACCATAATTGTTTTAAATACAACTAAAGCCATTTAAAAGCAAGGCATAACAGTTATAAAAATAATTGTAAATCTCTCTTATGTATATTGAATCATATCAACAATGTTAAAAATTAAAAATAAAATAAAAAATAGATTAAAGTTTCGCTTAATTTCTACTTTAGATTTTAACTTTAAATTGAAAAATTAGCCATCTATCAAATTTATGTTCTATGTAAAGAAACTGGGCTTAAATGAGATCAAGATTCATTTATAAAGATTTTCAGCAATTAGTTATAGTGGCTTCTTTTATGACCATTATTGTTAACTAGCAAGTTTAGCCTTGTCATTGATTTAATTAGCCTTGTCATAGTAATAGAAATAATGACGATTCAAATTGTAGTTTGTAAATTTATTTGTTTGTTGTTGATCTAAAATCCGATTATTTAAATTATGAGTAATAATTATGGTGAAAAAAAAGTTGGGGAGTGTGTGATATTAATCAAGTTAGTTTAGTAAATGAGCATCAACAAAAGTTACAGGTAACACAATCCTGGATGGTTTTAAAAAAGGGCGTCAAAGTCAGAATATGGTACAAAGCTGAGCAAATTTTAAGTTGTTATACATTTTGTTATCTAAGATAATTTAAATTATTTTTATCAAATGGGCCAATCAATTAAACATTATTTAACCAATCAGTTTAAACTACTACTCAACAAAAATTATCTACTCTTTAATCAAAACTTGAAAGTCATTGAACGTTCTGAGTTGGTCATGTGATTAGATTGAAAAAGTTAAAGATGACAAAACCAAGAAAATTAATATACGAATTTGAAAGAAATAGACTTTAATTATAATAAACGCGCTAAATGAATTCATACTATTAACAACCACTTACTTGTATATAAATACCTGCTTTCATAAATCCCGTCTCCGTCTTTATGATGAATGCTTTTAAGTGAAAGACTTGTTAATTACAATACAATTGGTTAGTTAGCCTTGTGTAGAAGATAGATAAATAGAAATTGGTGCATGATACACTACCACAGTAAGAAAGTCATTCTCCATCTTTTTCAATTAATTCATTTTTTTACCACTAACCACTCATTCCAACACATTTCCATTTCATATCATCCTTCATCTCATTTATAGGTTACTTGGTTTGATATAATTATTATACCAGCATTAATATTAGTATCTTGCTTTTCAACCTAGTTATTTATTTATTTATTTATTATTTTGGGTAGGTGTGTGTCATCATCATCTCAATTACTTTCTACACACCATCCATTAATATCCTAGATTTTACTTTAGACATATAGACATATAGACACACACATATACTTATAGAGTTTTACAATGTTGGGCCCACCGTTGAATATAAACACTCAACTGTCATCATCAGAAAATAACAATAACAAAGACAACACCAATACAAACAACAATAATAATCCTACTATCAGTTCTGGTCATTTTGAAAAAATCACTCAATTACCAACACCTATCCTTAATAATGGTTCATTTACAACTTTTAATCAACAACAATCTTCACTATTACTGTCACCACCAAAAGAACCTTCCATTTATAAATCAACTTCATCTAGAGTCATTTCTGATTATAAGCCATCAGCGAGAAACCATAACTTGAATACCAAGTCAACAACTAATAAAAGATTTGTATCGAATCCATTGGATTTAAAACATATCAATAATAATGACCCATCTTCACTGTTTGATAGTATTAATAATAATGATCACTCAAGAATTCAAGGTCCATTAACTCCTTCAACCTCCCCTGTCTCATCAACATCATCTACAGCAGGCTCAAGTTATTCCTCAAATGACTATTTCTATAGTTCCAAATTAAATTCATCATTTCAATTTTCAAAACAATTAGGTACTGGTAACTTTAGTACTGTTGTATTAGCTAAAGATCCAGTAAAATCAACTCAAATTGCCATTAAAATCATTTCAATACCAAGTCAACAGCAATATTATAATTTTAAATCATTTATCAAAAGAGAATTGAATATTTTATATCACTTATCAAATCATCCTTGTATAACTAAACTTATTGATTATTCAATCACATTAAACATATCAAGAGATGAGATTGAGAATGATGAAATTATAGATGAAGAAATTAGTCAACCACAACCACAAGCAAATTCCTTGGATTTTAATTCTAATAATAATAAGCAATATATTTTTATGAATTATTGTCAAGGTGGTAATTTATTACATTTCTTAATGGCAAATAATTACAAAAACAATGCAGATAATTTATTATATTGGCAATATTTAAGAAGAATAGTTTGTGAATTGTTATACACAATTAATTATTTACATGCAAATAATATAATTCATCGAGATATCAAATTAGAAAATATACTTTTGTTATACACATTCGAACAAATTAAATCAATGGATTTTGAAACATTCAATTCAAGACCTTTGATCAATCTTAGTGATTTTGGATTATCAAAAAAATTATCTTCACCAACACAATTATTATCAACTAGATGTGGGTCACAAGATTATATAGCTCCCGAAATCTTAATGGGTTTAAACTATAATGGGAAATTAACTGATTCATGGTCAATTGGAGTATTAATTTTTGCAATGTTGGAAAATAAATTACCTTTTGATATGATACCAGAACCTTCATCTACACAAACTTCACCACAACAGAAGTCTCAATCTATATATCATGATCAAAGTAGAATAAGTCCAAGTGTATTGAAACGTAGAAGAAGTAGAAAAAATTCTCCTGCTCATAGAATCGCAATGATTGATTGGGAATGGTTTTCAATCAATGAAAGAATCGAAAATACTGATAATGATCAAATTAAACAAATTTTAATTGAATTAAAATCTTTAGTTGATATTTTATTAGTTCGAAAAATTGATAGATTAACAATTGAAAAATTATTATTAAAATTTAATTGGATTTCAAATTCAGTTCCTGATTTTATAAAATTGTAATATTATAGAAATAAATAAATTATACCTGATACCTAAAAGTTTCTCAAATATCTTAAGCACAACTTTAAACGGATTCTCTTTGACTGTTAGCCATCAAAATCATTTCTAATCTTGAGATATTGATTGGTGCTTTCTTAAGGTTGAGTCAATACAATACCATATGTCTTTTTGAGCTACTGATTTTAACTTCAAAATGTTCTGAAGTATGTTTCTTTTTCGATGAATTATTTTCTCTATTCGATTCTCTGAAATGTCCTTCAGTATTCATTAATCTCTATTTCCCATACCTTAGTCGATTGTTTATAAAGCAACTCCGTCATGATTTCAATCTTGCTTTACATTCGTTTCAAATTTGTTATCCATTTTTGAAAAATTGAGAGAAAAAAAAACCAATTCAAATTCGAATTCTTCATTTCGAAATTCAAACTTTTCGAATCATATCATGAATGGAAATGGAAATGGAAATAATGGGTCAAATAATCTACTACAACCACCACTACCTAATATTCCCCATATAACAGCAAACATCATCCCTTTATCAAACATAATCAAATTTTATACTCAAGATGCATATAAACAATTACTAAATATAATTGAAAATTTATCATTAAATTCCGAAATCGAATCTGATCTTAAAAGGAAGAAACATTTTCTTGAAACAATTGTTGACTTACGTTCGAATTTCATCAAATTATATACATTAGTTAAATGGTCACAAATTTCTCCATCCATATCATATTTCATTGATTTATTGAATTGGTTCCGAATGCAAGAATTCAATTTCGATCAAATATTATTCCAGTTACAACAATTGAATAATTATGGAGGTGCGAAATTACCAAATAGTGATATTGTAACTGCAATTGAAGTTTTATATAATAAAAAACCAATCTTACCAAGTTATAATTATTTAAAAATGCAACCCATAAGTACAAAGAAAACATTAGAAGTTGTAAAAGATTTGAATTTAATTTTAATCACTCGATTTGCTCTAATGGATGATGAGCAATTACCTAAAAGATTCAAATATGAGATCAAGGATGGAAGAGCTTATATTCAAGTTGAAAATGAATTCGAAGTGAGTGTAACGATTGGGAATGAAAGTATAATGGAAGAGGAAAAAGATTCACCGTTTTATTTTATTGATTTCAGATTTTTATTTGGTATTAATCAAGATACAAATTTAATAACTTATAAAGATGATAAAGTATATACAAAATTACCAGAAAAATCGTTAAAAAATTTAGAAAAAATTTCAAATCAAACTTTAGTTAGTCAAGGTTTGAATGGATTATATGATTTATTACATAAATATAGTATAAGTTTCAAATTATATTTGATTTCAATACAATTCAAAGAATTTTTGATCAATTCAAGATGGAGAAATAATTTACAGATACATTATCAAATCGGTAAGCCTTTAATAGTTATTAACTATTGGTCACTGTTTTATTTATCAAAGAATTGGAAAAGTTTTTTTGAATTAGGTATTGATTCAACATTTAAATTAAACTATCGTTGGTTTAAAAATGGTTCATATTCATCAATACCAGAATTGGAAGAAGTATTTAATTCAAATGATGATCAGGAAAGTACAACTTTAAATGTCGAACTGATTTTATCAATGGTTGTAAATAAACATGCAGAATTAATCATGAATGATATCTACAAAAAATTAATCAATCTATTCAAGGATGATGATGAAGAATTAAAATTGATAAATTGTCATCAAATATTAATAAAATTATCAATAACAAAATCAACAATTTTTTCAATCAATCCTTTAACTGGACATTTCTATTTTATTGATCCATCTCCAATACAAAACCAAATAACCAAAAAGATCAATAATCCACCACTGCAATCACAATCACAAACAAACCCTACTTTGAATGAAGATAATTTGATAAATAATATAATTGAATGTTTGATTCAACTAAAATTAGAAACAATCAATAAAGAAATTAATAATAAATTATTCACAACTGAATGGTTAAATAACTCAATTATAAGATTAACTGAACTCGAAATTTTAAAATTAATACCAAAAACTTATCAGGATATTAGTAATTTTAATTTAAAACATTTTAAAATACAATTTTATAGGAAAAAAAATTGGCCAAGTTCATGGTTTCTAATTTCAATCATAAATGGTATTAATATAAATATAACCATATGGTTTGTAGCAAGAATCAAATCAATACTTGGAGAATGGAAAATCCAATGGGTTCAAAAAATCCCATTCAAGGATCAAAAAGATCATATAAATCTTTCACAATTGAACTTTTCATTCTTTGATAATTTATCAACTTTATGCTCAAATATGATTATTGATCATATGATAGTTGAAGAATTGGAGTTTAAAAAGATTCAATTTGTAAAAATTGAAAATGAAAATACAAATTTATTGAAAAATTTCGATTATGATGATCTCAGATCATATGATTCTGATTTAATTTATCAATCATTATATACTATTTATAATGATAATTCTTTATTACCAATTGTTAATTCATCAAACTCATTATTTTTAAATATAAAATTATTAAAAGGAAACAAAATGATTTTAAAATTATTTGGAGAATTTAGAAATTTAAATCAAATTAAAGTTCCAAAAGATTTAAATATGAAAATAATACCTAAAAATGATGAATATTTATTTGAAATTGAGGATTTTATAAATTTATTAGAATCTTCAATTTATGATTCAAGTCAAAAAATATTATTAAATTTGATATTTAATAAACTCAACAAATTAAATCAATTGATTAAAATTTTACATCAATTGAATAAGTTCAATATCACAATAATTGAAAACTCAATCGATGAAATTGTCATAAAGATTTTAAAAATCGAATTGGTTATAAAATTACCTGAAAATTCTTCAACTCCTATCCAATTAAAACAAAAACAAGACCAACAAAAAGAAGAAATTCAAAGTATCAATCTATATATTCAATTAATTATAAAATTTTTAAATTATTACTTGTATGAGAATGTTAATTTTAATGATTGTATCATAATTGGAATATGTCAATACTTGAACCTTATACAACCATTACTTGACTCAATCTTGTCTTCAAAATCCTTAATTGCTGAATCTGAATCAAAATTAACACTATCAAATGGCATTAATCGATTACAATTTGATATAAATTTTGTTTCAATTGATTTTTTCCAATTTATATATAATATTTATTCAAATGTACCAAATACAAAAAGAATTCAAAAGGATAAAATCACAGTCAATATCTCATTTAAACAAAACAATTTAATTCAAAATGAGAAAGTACCTAATCATTTTTTAAAATTATCCTTTAAGGAAAATTTTAGAGATAAAAATAATCAAAAATTCAAAAATTTATTTGAATTGATATTTAAAAATTTAAATGAATTAAATAGTAACAATAACAATAATGTAAATTTTGATAATAATGGTGATGGGTTAAAAATTTTGAAATTAAATTATGATTATTTGATTAATTTAAATTTAGTTGAACAAGTTTTGAATAAAATCTCATTATCGTTTATAAATTTTTTAAATTCAAATAATTATATAACGACTCCAGTATAGGAGGTAATATATATGTATTATTATAAGACTTTCATACCAATTGATGTACTCTTAGTCTCAATAATTTATACTGTAGTTAATCAACTATAAATACATCAATCAAGATCATTTAAATCCACAGGATTGATAAGCTATTAGAAGTTTTTGTTTAATTGTTTGGTATATGAAGTAAACAGAGATACAAATAAATAATCGTTTTTGAACCGTTTATTTTTATATAATTTTCAATCCTTTCACTTTGATATCATGATTACAATAAATCGTTTGATATCTACTTATTGAATCCTTCGGGATGAAGTATGTTTTAATTCAAACTTGATGTTTCCACTTTCTTGACTCACATAAACCCTTCTAATACTCTAATAGCTTTTTCTAATCGGACTATACCCATATCATATCTTTGTTGATCTAATATCATATCTGATGTCAATCTACTCAATGAGTCGATAATTTTTTCAATCAATTGTTTCTCTTTCAAAGGAATCGATAGTTGATTAAATTCTTGACCAATGACAGTACCATTCATACTTTCAAGTAATGAAATTAAGGTATTATAACTAAATGGTTTCAAATCATTTTTGCTTTTTGATTTTGATTTTGATTTTGATTGTTTTTTCTTCTTGACTGAGTTTTTAGGTTTAACTTCTTCAATTGGATTTATTTCTTCAATATCATAATAATCATCATCATTTTCGTTTTCATTATCTTCGTTATTTTTTTGTTTTTGTTGTTTTTGAATTGTTTGAGATACTTCTCTTGCTTTTTTAATTGAATCTTTTGATGGTCTAGGTGGTAATATAGATGAAGTAGTTGTTGATGATGAATGATTTGATTGTCTTCTCTTTGGTAATACGTTTGTATCTTGTTCTTGTTGTGGATCAGTATTCTCAATTAAAAAATCTTTTGAATTCAATGATGAAGCATCCAACATTAATTTATCCAAATCATCATTAATCAAACTTTGTCGTTTTTGATTCTTTCCCGTTTTATTCAAGTTCAAATTTAAATTATCATATATCATTGATTTTGGTCTATTTGGAGATCTGGCAGGTATGGCACCTTCTATATTTGTATTGAAAGATTTATCAGGTACCAAATCATTTTGTAATTGATTTTTACTAGTTGGTAATTTACCCATTAGAATTGAACTTTCATCTTCATCATCTTCATCTTCATCTTCATAATCATCTTCCTCGTGATCTTTGTTTATTATATCATTAGTGTCTATTGATTCATTATATTCTGATGATTCAGTGTCATCAAATGGTTTGATATGTTTGATCTTTGTACTGTCTTGTCTACTTAATGTCATTGGTACAGCTTGACTTTCGACTTTGCCCAGATATTGCGAAAAGGTAGATAACATAGATTCACGTTTATGATGAGATTTATTTAATTTTGGATTAAGATTTAAATCATGATTAGAATTGGAATTTGAATTTGAGTTGATTTTATTCAATTGGGATAATTTGATTGTGATGGGGATTTGATGGTTTAAAACTGATGAATTTGCACTTGAACAATTTGAATTATCTTGTTGAATTATTTTGTTTTGTTGTTTTTCTTCGAATGATTCTACATCAGTGAGATTTGACGGAGGTAATGTTTCCCTTGGGGATTTGTTGGTGGATGTTGAAGGAGTAGGTATGGAATCTAAGTCTGGTTTGGGTATTAATTCAGACATTGAGAATTGATAATTTGTTTGATATTTGATTTTTTTTTTTTTTAATTTAATTTTGATTTTGGTTTGTGTTTTGATTTTATCCAAATTGAGTAATCAAATGAAAGTTAAATTTTAATTAACCCAAACTACATAATTTAACTAAGAATAGACTTAGGCTTGGAAGACTCTAGATAAGACAATCTGATTCAGAAACTCGAGTGATGTCAAGAAATGACCAGGTTTTGTGAGACCATATGTCATTTTGCGATCGTGAAATAGTAATACATTTCTTACTGAATTTCGTAGGTATTTTGAAACAAATAAGAGCTTTAATTCAGATGCCAATATTGATAGTAATCGAGAATAATGAAACCTGTTTACTCTTTTTATCTTGTCCTAAGACAAATACTTTTCTGCCACGGCAACGGTGGATACTTCAATCCTTGGCTTTTTAATTGAATAAGTCGACAATAATGTGAAGCTACTCATAAAACAAAACAATTGTAAATGACAAGAAGGTGTTGACCGTTTATAATGATTATTTTAGTGTTTTCTATTAGTCTGAACACTTGGTAGTTCTAATCAATCACGATATGTTTGAATTCTCATTTATCAATTTTTAAAATTAATCAAAATGTCATTCATACAATTAAATACATCGAAAGATCTAGATATCATATCTGATATCAAGTTTCAAAATTCAAATAATCTACTAGTTAGCTCATGGTCTAATGAGATTTATCTATTTCAAACCCAAACATTCGTTCAATCACAATCACAAACTCATTCACATTTTGATCAATCACAATTAGATCCATTACAAATCATCACCACTTCAAACTCGACACCTTTATCACTATTGTATCATCCAATCTATCAAAAATCACTAGTTGGAAATCTTGATGGATCGGTGAATGAAATTGATTTTGAAAATAATAAATTAATTCCTATAATTAAACAAAATCATATAGAAACACAAGGAGAAGTAAGTAATGGTATAAATAAATTATCACTTGGTATTGAAAACACCATTATCTCTGGCTCATTTAATGGTCATTTACAAGTGATTGACCCAAGGACAAATTCTACACAAGAACAAATACGGAAAGACTACAAAATCTTTAACATGGAATCATATGGTGATACATTAATCATTGGATCCAACAAAAATATCATTGAGATTTATGATTTGAGAAAAGGATTGAATGTTCCAATTGAGATTAGAGAAGTGGGGTTGAAATATCAAATTAAAGATTTAAAGATTTGTCATGGTGAAAAATTTGCAGTTTCAACTATTGATGGTCGAGTTTCAATTGAATATTTAGAAGAACAAAACCAAGATTTACGATTCACATTCAAATGTCATCGAACTAAGGATAAGATCACCGATATAGACCTAGTATATCCTGTTAATTCTATCGCATTTCAAAATGATCAATACCTTTATACTGGTGGTAGTGATGGATATGTTTGTTTATGGGATTGTTCGAAAAAGAAAAGAGTTAAACAATATAAACAATTCATAAATATTGATAATGATATAGAAAGTATACAAAAATTAACAATTAATAATGATTCAAATTTATTAGTGGTGGGAACTAGTGATGATAATTATTATAGAAGAAGAAGATTGAGTCAAAGTGAAAATACTAAAAATCCATCAAAAATATATATCAAAAGTATATGAAATAGATAAAGCAAACAATTTTCAAAAATGTTGGGTATTTGTTCATATTTGTTGATCTATGATTTTAACCAATATTGTTAGAATACATGGGAATAAGAATTGAATTATTTTAAGTTAATCAATAAAAGTTTAATTCCACAAAGATTAACTACAAATTTGTTCATGGAATCTCGGAACTTCTTATATTCCAGAAAGAAATCAAGACAATTAGTAAGCAATGGAAATATACCAAAGACCAAATAACATTATGTGACGTAATGAAGGTTGACTTAAATATACGAGTTATATTTTTAAAATTCCATAAAATGTATAAGTATTTTCCACGGGTCTGAAATATTGAATAAATCCGCTTATTATATCGATCTTGAACTTTTATTTAGCTCGCCATTCTTGCGGCCCGTTTATTTAGTAATTTAATATGAAGGTAATGGGTGGGTTTAGATTTTAATTGATCTAAAAAACTTTAAATTATATTTACTTTCAATACTTTTCAAATCAAAGTTGAATATTTAAATATCATTCAAATTAAGTTTATAAGAGCAAATATATACACATTTATCCATAAATGGATCTGAATTTTTGATAATTTATATATAAGCGTGAAATTTTATTTCAAATCTTCTGATCGAACTTCTAATTTTTTTTTTATTTGATTTTAGTTTAAATGGAAATTTCAAACTTTGATAAGTTAACTAATAAATTTCAAAATTGGTTGGTTTCAAATGGTGTTGATATAAATCCTAAAGTCGAAATACATAATTATTCAAACATCGATCTAGGCAGAGGCTTAAGAGCAAATGAAACAATTGATTCAGATGAGGTATTGTTTAAATTACCAAAATCAATCATATTCAATATTAATAACAATTCATTACTAAAGAGATATCCCAAATTAAAACAAAAACTTGAATCTATCAACCCATGGAAAAGCTTAATAATTTTATTGTTCTATGAACTCAAAATTAATAAAGATGATTCATTCTGGTTAGATTATTTAAATATTTTACCAAATGATAAAACAAATTTCAATCAATTAATATTCTGGACTGAAAAGGAACTAAACAATTTGAAACCAAGTTGTATATTGGATAGAATTGGAAAAGAATCAGCACATGAAATGTACATTAAAATATGTGATTTAATTTCTCAGTTTGATGTACCGGAATTAAACAGTGAAACTTTCACATTTGAGAATTATAATTTAATTGCAACTTTGATACAATCTTATTCATTTGATTTATTCAATGAAAACGAGGATGTGGAGGAAGAAGAAGAAGATGATGAGGAAGTAAGTATAAAATCTATGATTCCATTAGCTGATACTTTAAATGCCGATACAAATTTAAATAACGCAAAATTATTCAATGAAGGTGATTACTTGATTATGAAAAGTATCAAACCAATACACAAAAATGAACAAATTTACAATACATATTCAGATCATCCAAATTCTGAAATATTAAGAAGATATGGTTATGTTGAATTACAAGGTTCAAAATTTGATTTTGGTGAAATACCCTTGAATGAAATTAAAACTTTTTTCACTTCAAAATATGATATATCAATCAAATACCTAAATTCAATAATTGAAATTATAAAACAAATTTGTAATGATGAAGAAAATCCCGATGATGAAAAAGTTGAATTAATCCTTGATTCTTATGATTGTTTTGAAAATAATCAAGTAATAATTGAATTAATATTCTTATTACAAATATTGACAATTATTTTAAAAATTAAAGATCAAATTGAAATTAATTTTCAACAAGTTAATAAAATTTTTAGAAAATGTTATCAATTGATTGAAATGAAAAAAGTTACAAATGAATTTATAATAAATTCCAAACTGGTATTACAAAATCGTCTTGATCAATATCCAAATATAGCAAAAACATCATTTGAAGAAGAATCTAATTTCAAACTTGATAGAGAAAAAATGGCTCAAATTGTATTGAAATCGGAATATAAATCAATATCAAATTGTATGAAAGATATACAAAAAACAATTAATAATGTAATTGGAGAATGTAAAATCATTGATGATGAGAAATTAATACGAAATATACTAAAAAACGAAAAGAGACAATTAGATTCAAATTCTTCCGAAAATAAAAGACATAAAAAATAAATATATTTTGTAATCTATACAAAATTAGAATTGAAATTCATTATTGCTTCTTGACAATTAATTGTTTTGGTCTTTTTACTTGAAACCCTTTCTTTTGTCTACTTTCCCATAAAGCTTTAACTTCAGGATCAATATCATCATTGATGAAATATTTTTTATATACAAAATCCCCTTCTCGTACTTTATAATCAGTAGTTAATTTTCTAAAATTTGATTCTTTTTCTAATTCATTAAAATTTTCTTTTAAATTTAGTTTTGAACCTGATTGATTCAGCTCTAAAAATCGATCCTTTAAAATATATTCACTTTTGAATCGATAATAATAGTTATTTTCATCAAATGATTCAATCTCATTTGTTTCATTAGTTTCCAATGAAGATAATTTTCTATTTAAAATCGGTTGATATTCAAATTCTAGATCAAAGTCATCTTCTATAATTGGTGGTAATGGTGTATCAATCTTTTCAATTTGATTAATTTTCTTTGGTTTAAACATTGTACTTAAAGTTCTTATAAACCAATAAAATAATTGTAGAACGAATAATATAGCCACAATTGCATGAATTATCAATTGAATATAAACAATATAAGTTCTAACACTTTCATGTATTTCCAATTGACGAATTAATGGTATACATAAACAAACAACTATGAATTTTGCAATGGGGAATATCACATTTGTTGACCAAAAATTTTGTAGAAAAAATGGCTTATAATAAAACAATGTAACTAACTCAATTATTGAAATTATTATCAAACATATAACTTGTACCATTCCATGACTTTGTAAAGCACCAATAACAAACAGATTTGCAACCAAGATGAAAAAATCTAAAATCACAAACTTGACTCTTGTAGGTTTATAAAAATGATATAAAAATGCCCACATTAACATAGTTTTCAATGAAGTATATAATTTATTTAAATTTTTTTTAATTATTAAATATTCAAATGTGAAATAAAAAACTAATATAAAATAAATTGCAAATAAAATTGATCCAAAAACTAAACTAGTATTGGAAATATTCATAAATTCTTGTGAATTTCCATTATGAATTGTTGCATTTGAATACCATGGTGCTAAACTTTGATCATTTATCGGTGCACCATCACCAAATAATTTATATGGTCGATGTTCCGGATATAAATGAGGAACCGGTAATGAATTTGCAGTTCCAAATGTAAATACTGTAGATGGAATTAATAATTCATCATAAGGAGTTGTATAACTATATGCTTCTTGATGTAATTCATAAAAATTCGTAAATGAACGATGCTTACCATTTATATCATTTGCTGATAAAAATAAAAAACTTGTAAAAATCAAAAATGGTAATGCAAAATGTTTTAAAAACATACTTAATATTTGTCCTACTATTAAATATAAATTTTTCCTTGAAATAAATGAAAATCCTCTTTGTTCATCATTTAATAATCTTTGATTTGTTTGAAATTTTTTATCAATAAATAATTTTGAAAATACAAACATTTGAGTCAAAACTATAATGATAATTATTAAACAGATTAAAGTTATGATAAAATTTGGCCAAACTTCTAAAACTGGATTCTTAAAACTTGTGATTAAACTTGATAATCCACCTCCAGATAGGGTTATATAAATATTATCAAGATAAACAGGTGGTTCAAAAGAAGTTACAATTGCAACTCCAACTAGTGCACACCAACGTATTTCATATATCATTGGTTGGAAGAAACCTGGGTATGATAAATCTAATCCTCCTAAAAATAATGCATATTGTAAATACATCAATAGATTTGGTACAGAAGCATCATAATGTTTTAACAAATCCTTGTTACAAATAGTTGATGCAATGAATAAAAAAGGATTTGATGATTCTTGATAACTTGAATATGCAATTGTAAAAAAATTTAACACAGCAGCTAATATAATTAATATTAAAACTCCATATAAGACTATTGCAGATATAATTTTTGGTTGTAATGGAGTTACATAACTTTTACTACATCCAACAATCAGTTGATCGATATTTGAATATATAGTGAATTTAGCTTGATAACTACCCAATTTATGAAAATGATCCGTGATATCAGCTTCATAATAGATCATCACGGAGTCTCTATAGTATAATGGGCAGTCGATTTTCTGAGAAAATAGTTCATCAATTGTTGAGTTTGACTCACTCAATAAAAAAAGGGAATCAAGATTTGTTCTTTTATGAATTTCTTGATTATAGTTGGTTATGTTTGAAAATATCTCTGGACGCTTGAATCTTGGACTATTTTGAAATGAACTTGTATTTTTAACTGCTACTAAATCACAGAAAGTTTTGTTTTCATTGATGAATTCTTTTCCCATAAAATCAAGCTGAATGTTCATGATTGTATTTAGATTAGCTTGTTTATTATAGTTACTTATTATAACATCATCATAATTAGAACTATTAATCTGATTATTTATTATTTGAGTATTTATAAAAAATTTCAATTTTCTATTGTCTTCATCTAGTGCTGCATCTATTATAAATGGTTGAAACTTGTTATTTAGACTGTTGCAGTTACATGGTTGTGAATGGATAAATGTTGTTAGCACAGGGTTGGCGAATATTATCAAAAGCGGTAGTAGTAGATTGATAAACATGATAATGTTAAAGGGTTGATAGTGTTGATAATTTAATTGATGCAAAAAACACAAAAGAGAAAAAAAATATTTCGGCTCGTGTAGGAGATCACGTGATAGAATCTTAACTCAGCCTGTTTCACTCAAATCAAAACCATTCAGTATCGTTCATAAAACTATCAAGGACAATTGAAGGAATAGAGTATGTTGTAGAAACAATTTCAAGATAATTGGTTCATTTGAGCTTGAAGTTTAGATACACTCCTGGATAGTAAGAGTCTAAATTTGTTCATCGGTGAAAATATTTAATCTTTGAAGAATATCTTATCATTCTGAATGTAAAAATCCGAGTGAATCTGGGGTCAGTAGCGACTAGCTGATTCTAAGTAACTTAATTCTATAAAACATTCACATGGTAGCAATTTGAAGTGGTTATGATCGATGTTATAATTTCACTTATTCTAGAAAACACCGCTCATCGTTCACATTTTAGAACGTCCCCAATTGATAGATGATATTATTCAATTGTAGATAACCAATTATTCTATTCACTCAATTCTGACATGATAACCAGATTCAGATCTCAAACTTTACCTAATTGATCAAATTTCCGATCTGCATCTAGAAAAATCAATACCCATTTCGTAAAAAATTATACGCTTAGAAAATTTTTTCTGAAATTTTTTCCGATTCTTTACTTTATTCTTTTCTTCAATTGAATTTCAATCATGTCACAAGGTACTTTATACACTTTAGATATCTCACCAAGATCATACGTTTTAGTTGATTTAATCAAATACTTCAATTTAGATATTAAAGTTACTTCAGAAAAAGATGCTAAATTTAACAAATTCTTCCCATTAGGTAAAACTCCAGCTTTCATTGGACCAAAAAACTTCCAATTGAATGAAGTTATTGCAATTCAATCATATTTCTTCTCATTAGTTCCAACTGAAAAAGTCGGTGGATTATTAGGTAAAAACAACCAACAATATGCTTCAATCTTGAAATATTTAAGTTTAACTAATCAAGAATGGGTTGGTGCTTTCATTCCAAATTTAAAAATGATCACTGGTAAAGCTCCATACAACAAAAAAGCTTTAGATGAAAATTCAGCTAAAATTGATGACATTGCTCAAATTTTTGAATCAAGATTAAAAGAATTTACTTATTTAGTTGGTGAAAGATTAACTTTTGCTGATATCTTTGCAAGTGCTGCTTTCTCAATGGCTTTAGCTACCATTTTAGGTGAACCATTTATCAAAAAATACCCAAATATTGGTAGATGGTTTGTTACCGTTTCAAAATCAAAATTCTTTGGTGATAGATACTCACAATTTGTTATTCCAAAAGAACCATTAACTTATACTGCTGCTCCAAAGAAAGAAAAGAAAGCTAAAGAAGCTGCTCCAAAAGCTGAACAAGCTCCAAAAGCTAAAAAAGAAGCTGCTCCAGCTGCTGAAGAACCAGCTGCTGCTCCAAAACCAAAACATCCATTAGAAGCTTTAGGTAAACCAAAAGCTCCATTAGATGAATGGAAAAGAGTTTACTCAAATGAAGAAACTAGAGAAACTGCTATTCCATGGTTTTGGAAAAACATGTATGATCCAGAAGAATGGTCATTATATAAAGTTGATTATAAATATAATGATGAATTAACTTTAACTTTCATGTCAAACAATTTAGTTGGTGGTTTCTTTAATAGATTATCAGCTTCAACTAAATATATGTTTGGTTGTATGGTTGTTTATGGTGAAAACAACAGCAATGGTATCACTGGTGCTTTCTTAGTTAGAGGTCAAGATTATGTTCCAGCTTTTGATGTTGCTCCAGATTGGGAATCATATGAATTTACTAAATTAGATGGATCAAAAGAAGATGTTCAAAAATTCGTTAACAACATGTTAGCTTGGGATGAACCAGTTGTTGTTAATGGTGAATCAAGAGAAATTGCTGATGGTAAAGTTTTTAAATAGATCATTAAATTCATTATATACAAGTAAACATTTCTAATCAATTTTTTTACCACTTATTTTTGGATATAATCTCTTAGCATGATAATTAATAGTTGACATTTTATCAGGTTCTATCTTATTTGTTTCCATACATGTTTTTAAATCTTTTTCAAATGTTAAACAATTCTTGTTACCTTCACCATTTGAAGCCCAACAATTTAATAATGATGACATGATAACAAAACATTCATTGGTAGTTTTTGCCACTATAGGTTTCTTCACTTTCAATTTTGGTAATAATGGAAGACCTTTTGGTGAAGGTCCAACTTTTTTATAAGCCATTAGTTGATTCTAATTTTTTTTCAAACTAATAAAAAATTTTGATACAAGAAAAACGTGCATTTATCAAAACTATACAATTTCAACTAAATTTAATCTTGTAGCTGATTTTCTAATTCCAATCAGCAGTATTGGTTTTTTGATCCAATAAAATCGTTTAAAACATCTATCTTCAAATGGTTTGAATAAGATTGCATTGTAATATTTAACATTAGGATTTATTTGTGTTATTAATATTTGACTTGATAAATATCTCCATAATCGAAACTTTATAGTATTTTTAATATTATTGATTAAATTTGATTTAAATTTGGAGATATCTTTTGGTTCTGTGTATTTTAATAATAATAAAGAATCAATTTGTTGTTGACAATTGATTAAGAAAATCTTGATTAAATGATTATATAGTCTTCTTTTCAATGTTTTTGTTGGTGGTAATAATGTATAATTAGGTAAATAATTGAATTGCTTGTATTTATACCAAGTACCTTCAATATTCTCTTCAAATTCACAAAGCATAAATTCATTTGATTTTAGGTAACTTATTGGTTTTGGTTCTAATAAAAACAGATTTGTTGGAATCAGGGTATTAATTTCTTCTTCTAAAGATTTTTTTATAACATTGATCTCTTTTTCTAATCTGTTTACTAATTTATTATCAATTTTAAGTCGATTATAATTTGTTATATTATCAACTTTTATAAAATTTTTTGGTAAATTTAATTGATTTGATAATAATTTATAACCAGCTTGTTGACGTTTAACTAATGAATTTTCAACATTATAAATTCCATTTGTATTTTGATTTTTTTCCATTATTTCTTTGATTGTTAAATTTTTCTTTGGATCAATATTCTTTGATAAATCATTTGGATCCATTCCTAGTGAAATATTTACATCAAATTTTTTCAATTCAATTATATTATTTTTAAATTGTAAATCTTGAATTAATTCTTTTGGTAATTTACTTTTATTTTGTAATAATGGCATACCCATTAATGATTTATCATATCCAACAACATTATATTGAGTGACTTTTTCATCAATTAAATCAGTTAAACTTTTCCTCATTTGTGATAATAAATTTTCTTTTCTTCTAATCAGTTTAAATTTTGAATCTAATGACTTTGCAGCTTCTGTTGCTTGTACCATTATATTCTTATAATCATTGAAATATTCTTTTAAATATCTTTCATGTAAATTTGGATCCGAATCTAGTTTTGATAATTCATTATAAATTGATTCAACTTCTTTCATATCTGACTGATTAAATATATCAATTTTATTTGGTAATTTTCGTATTAATTCTTTCCGATCTAGCCAATGATTCAGTACAAACGACATAAATGGTCCATCGCCATCTAAAGCAATTTGAAATAGTAAGTTTTGACTTGACATATTGGCTAAACTTTCATATTCATCATACATTAAATTTAATTTATTAATTGAATCATTAGGAACTTCATTATATTGATTTTCATGTAGTTGATCATTATGTTTCTTAGTGTCATTATTTTCATTATGTTCTTCATTATGTCGGTTATTAATATCACCTTTTTGTAAATCTAATCCAAGATTTTTAAGTAATTGTTTTGTCTTTTCATCTTTAAATAGTGTGGTTGTGGTGTGGAATGACCTAGTTAGTTGATTTTTTAATTTAAACATAGTATTTCAAAAGAATTAAACATTAAATTTGAATGTATTGGTAATGATTATGATTATATGACGAAATGGTGTAATAAATACTGATAAGATTGAATCAGTTTATAGAAATTTTTAATTATGATTAGAGGTAGTGTACTTGTGGAAGATTTCTTATTAGCGATTTTTTAAGTTACCGAAAAAACGGATAACCAATTAAAATCTGAGTTGCTACCACTTGTCTGGGCTAATTAAGACATAAATATTATCTGAATTAAAAAGATATCACACTTCATTAAGATAGATATTTGAATTCAAGGCTCTTAGATTTTTTTAAGATGTTTGAATGAAAAAGGTGAATTGATCTCTTCGTAATTGTTTAGTCCCAAGAATGTATATTTTGATCAAAGTCTGATCCTATACTCAAATGAGGTCGATATGTTGGAACATTCATATGCTCAATGCACTAAGAGTTTACTGCAATTTTACATCTGCGACTGTTCATTTTTGAACATCGTTTGTTGGAATGGAATTTTCAGTTTTGCTAGCTAATTGATTATTTCGCTAGATTTACCAATATTCTTTCTTCATGATCCTAAACTGTTCTTTACCCGGTATCAACTTCTATTTATGTATATCAAAATTGAAACCTAATCGTAGGATTAAACTATGACAACTTAAAAAAATGTTTAAAATAATCCAATAGATTTTTAAAATCAACAAATTCAAGCTTTGATGATTTCAGTCTATTATTATTCTATTAAAATTGACAATCATTAAAATGAATTGCTCTCACACTGGTTTAAAACTAGATTGATGATATTGAATAATGGTTTCAATTGATAGCAACCAAGTAATATCAAATGGTTTACCATTATTACAAGATCTCAACACTAGTCAAACAGAAATTTGAAATTTATAGCGACCATCAAGATCTCTCAATCTTGAACAAACATAAGCCCTCCAAAAAGAATCATGCGATTTATCGACGTCCTAAGCATATACCTGCCAAATATTTATTATAATTATTTATTTTTTCGGTCATTCTCGATATTTTTAGAATCTAAGCTACCAATTGTGCCAATTTTGCAAACGATTTACTCAAAATATCCTTTTTTCATCTCTTTTGAACAGTTTCCTCGAGTAGAAAACCAAAAGTCAAAGAGTAATTAATTTAAGTTATCTTAGCAAATTTCAACTAGTGATTTAAGTTATTAGTTGACTATATCGATATCATATGAGTAAAAGAAAATTCTTAATGAAAAAACTGCATTTTGATATTTCATTTGAATGGTTGAGTAAACATACTAAATGAACAATGTTTCGACTTATCAAGTAAAAGTCTTTCCAAATTTGTCTGTGTCAAAAATTTTTATATTCTTTTATCTAAACCATTACATTCTTATATAATCCGTTTAAGTCGATTGACTGATACTGAATACTCTTCAATATCCAACACCTTTCAAACTCTTTAAACCAGTTACTTTGCATCATAAATATCATGAATTTATAGTTTGAATGAACTTAGTAATTTTTAAGCTGGAAATATCCAGTAAACGGAATTTATAATAAAAGCTTAAAAATATTCCACCATAATTGAATTATTTGGAGAAGTGATCTTTTAACTGAATAAATTTCAAACGTGTCTAAAGATTAAATGTTCACGATATCTAGGTTAGTCAAAGTATCAGATTGTTGAATTACCCACTGTAAATCTGAATTTGAACCTAGTGAAAACTAAATGACCAATTCATTGAATTAAACTATCTTTGAGCCTATTTTCGAAGTAAGTATATCATTTATGTCAATACATGTATACATCGATAAAACAAATGATAAAGCTTTATATAAATCAAAATTGAAATTTCAATTGAAGTTTAAACTTTGAAAACATAAAAAATGAATCAAAATAAGCCAATAAATATATAAAATCATCAATACTTATAACTTGATAATTCTAATTTATTGCAATTATTCTTTTGTTTATATTATGATTTGTCAAGACTCAAACTGAAAATTTTCTTTCTTTAGATAAAAATTCAGTTTGATCCTATGAATCATTTTACCTCTTTATTAGGCTCCATTTTGCTTGACTCGTTATTCAATACTCCAATATTATTCACCAAAAAAAAAGGACAGACTTATGTACTATGCATTGACTATCGACTACTAAATCTCACGGTAATATTGTATTTTTTTTTTGTTTAATCGAATTAATTCATATTAAGAGCTACCAATTATTAAACCTATGTTAGGAAGATGATATTCTATCCTGTATAGAATTGGTAAAGATAAATTATTATCTTACGTTTATCTAATGCAACATTATCTACTTCGGGTAGGTGATTAGTCGTACAATTGCAACCAGCAATCATTAAGATTGATGTTGTATTGCTTATCGTATTTATGAAAGCTTAGCTTAACCCCCCGATACTAGTTAATGTAATATTATCTGTAAATAATATAAGTAAGAGTGGATTCCCTTGTGATTGATTAATAGTTTAAGTTTGATCTAATTTTGGATTACTAGTTCACACTGTTATTATTATTTATAATATACGTTGTTCAACTCTTTCTACATTAGAATAACTATCAACTGATCTTATCTTATTTATTATTATTATTTAGAGCCGCTTGCCTAATTAATTAGTGAGGCGTTCTAATAACCTAATTGGGCTAAATCTTTAATTCTACTTCTTTAGTTTGTGTGTAAAATTTGGAGATAAACAACTACTTCATTGAGACAGTCTTAAACTTTAATACCTTCTGGTGCATTTTAGGCTTTTGAATTATTCTAATCTTTTGGTTACTTTATAATCTTGAGAGAGGAATATCAGCAAAACTACATCAAGAAGTTTAAACAGAGTTATTAAGGATCTAAATGATGTATATTACTACATCTCCAACAAGAAAATTACCCACCACTCTGTTTGTTGATTAATCCTCGAGAAAGATATATGGTTTCACTCAAAATAAATCATATTGGTTAGATTGTTGATCTTATTCGTATTTGCTGTAGTCAGAACCTACAATTATCAATTCAAACTTTTATGTGGATTAAAATTGAAATTGACCTCTAAATTCAACTTTAACGACATAAAAAAATGATGATTGTGATCAATTTAATATTTATATAAAATCGTCAACTTAATATTTGATGATTCTAATTTATTGGATTTGATCTTGAATTATGTCTAAATAATCATTAAAATGAATTACTATGACACGAATTACTAAAGACTCAGCATCTGTATTCCTAAAATCGATTGTATTTGTCAAGATCCAAAGAAACGGTTGTTTCATTATACCATGCAAAAAGAAAGAAAAACCACTCAAGATAGATTTACCGAGAGCCTTCATTAAGTTAATAACTATAATTCAGAAGTCAATTGCGTTTACAGTACAAGTTAATTTAATCAGTCTCCCATTATGCTGAATAATAGCTAATAATGATTAAGTAAATTCTCAAAGAGGAATTCGAAAATTCACTATAAATCCAAAAAAAATCGAATTTAAAGTTATATACAAAGAAAAATTTAGAATTAAAAACCATAAATAACCAAATTAAGCAATAAATATTAAATTAATTCAATCGTCTAAGAACTATTGTGTAAGTTAGACCAAATGGAATAAAATGATTGGTTTAAAAGTTAAATTAGCCAATATAAGAATTATGCATAATAAATTAATCATGGGTCCTAATGCATAAAAAAATTAATTTCGTATTGGAATGGTTTTGTGTCAAGCGGCAGAAAGTTAATACCAATTGGTATCAGTTTATTGGGTTTTCTCGCCACGCCGCTAATTTATTTTAATTTTTTTTTTTTTTCAATCTTGTCCTGAATATTTTTGGTTGATCTCTCCTTAAATTTTTTTATCTAACTTTTACTCTATTTATCATTTCATTCACTATTTTATCAAGAATCAATTGTATATTCAAATCATGTCTGATGAAAATTCAAACAATGATCAACATCAACCGGTTGATGTTCAATCAAACTCAAATGTGATCAATACTGAGACTATTGAACAAATTGATAATCCAGATCACATTCAAGTTGATGAACCAACTAAAGGTGATACAATAGTTTCTACCACCGAAGTTGAAACTACTGAAAAGATTACCGATGGTGATGTTATTAATAATGTTGAAATTATTGATACTGAATCCACTAATATTGAAGAATCAACTAAAGAGAAAGATGTTGAAAATACAAGTGCTACTGTTAGTGTTGACAATTCTGCCGATGAAAATTTGAATCAAGATGAACAATTGGATTCAATTTCTTTATTAGATTCTGATCCAATTGCAAAAAAACTTGAATTATATAGAAATCAATATGAAAATTGGCTTGATGTTATCAAAACTAATATTCAAGAAGCTTATAAAGATGTTGAAATTCCAGAAGGTTTATCCCAGAAAGATTGGAAAAATTTTATCGAAGTTGGTTTGAACCATTTCCAAAATGCAGAGTTATATTTTTTAAATCCTTATAGTTTTGATACAAAAGGATTAAGAATTTCAAATATTTTTATGTTTCCTGAAGAAACAGGTGGTATTAAATTAACCATGGGATTATTTTCTGATGCATTTATATCATTTTTATATGAAAAAGGAAAGTTTATTGATATTTTAGAAAAACAATATGGTAAACCAATTAATGTTGGTGATTTATTAAATCATTTCAAAGGTGAAAATGAAATTAATATTTCAATGGCTATAGAAAAAAAATTATGTAATTTTTGGAGACAAATTGAAAGGAAAGAAAATCCATTTAAATTATTTCAATTTTATCAACTTTTAGAAGAAAAGTCAATGGATGAAATTGATAAATATTTGCATTTAGTTTTACCAGAACATTTTAAATTATTATTTAGAAGTTTAAAAGGTAGATATTTTGTTAATACAGCTAAAAAGTTTTGTGAAATTTTAGCCGAAGATTATTTATCATATATTAAATCTCCACCAACTTATATACCAATTAGAGTTAGATCAATGTTGACTAAAATGAAAATTCCAAATAAAGATTTTGGTGCTGATTTTTTTGGTCATTCACATGAACTAGATGAACATGATGAAAATCATGAAGAAGAATCAACAAATAATACTAACCCTCCTCAACAACGTCAATTTCAACCACCAAAACAACCAAAAATCACTCCAATTACTCAAACAAGAAGCACTCCGGTATTTAATGGTCCACAAGGTCCATCATTTAGAGCTCAAGGTCCAAAACCGGCACCAATTCCAGTTCAAAAAAGGAAAAATGAAGATGTTGGACTTGGTCCAAATAAAAGAATTTCTACTGGATTGGATGAAACCTATGATCCACTTAACCCAAGTGGATCTAATGGTTCTTCCATGAATCCAGATAGACAACAAATGATTAAGAATAATACAGCAAGAGTTATGCAAAGTTTATTTGATAGTCCATCTGGAGCTTCTACACCAAGTAGATCATTTAGTGATTCAAGAAGAAATTCAACTGATTCAAGAGCTTCATACAGACCAGCTCCACCTCAACCTTCAACTTATGATCCAAGAGCTAATGCAAGAGGTGGTTCAAATGCTCCTCCAAGAGGTGGTTCAAGAGGTGGAAGAGGCGACTCAAGAAGTGGTGGTAGAGGTGGAAGAGGAGATTCCAGAGGTGGTAGAGGTGGTGGAAGAGGTGGCTCTGCTTATGGAGGTAGAGGTGACTCAAGAAAGGGTAATAGAGGTGGAAGAAGATAATATTAAATAGCATACCCTAAATTCACTACTATGAATATTGATTATGAGTAGTATGTTTAAAAAAGTATACGAAAAATTGGAAATAAAACTTTTTCTTGATTAAACCCGTAAAATTATCTATTTCCCATATTGTCTACTTAAATTGTGAGAATCAGTCAAGTTATTCATCTTCATTAATCTAAAATTTTTTATCAGTTTTGCCAATATTGTTTATGCTAATTTGACTTTTAAGTAAGTATCTTTTACTCAATCTCAATCAAAACATCACCTCAAATGATAAGTCGAGAATTGAAATTAGAAAAATAATTTCTTGGTATCGTTTTATTTATTAAATCTATTTATAATATACCCAAAAACCAATTTTAACCCCATGAAGTAAATAAATAAAAATGTTAATTGTAAAAATGTCTGAAGAATTGAAATTTTGAAAATTTGCTTTAATAAACTGTTGTTTTATAGTTTTCAAGATTAGTGGAATTATTTGAAGTATTCAATTGTTTTAATAAATTCTTCAATTCCATTTCTTCTTTCAATGCAGTAAATTCAATAATTGGATCAACCATATTATAATTTGATGATGATTTTTTATGTTGTATTGGTGATAATGAATTATCTGAAGAGATTTGAGTATCTAAAGTATTTTGTGAATGACAAGTTGAAATTGAACTTGAAGAATTTTGTCTATAATGGTATTGTAATGGAGATAAAGATAATGAAGAACTGGAAGAATTTGTTGATGAAATTGATGAATTTGAAATTGATTTTGAAATTTGTTGTTGTTGTTGTTGTTTTTGAGATTGATATCTTTTCAATTTTTCATTCTTTATAATTTCCAATTTAATTGGTTCCAAAAATGATGCATAAGAAATACACATTTCTTCATTTGAAACTTTCAAATCCCAATTTAATAAATAAATCAATTGTCTTTCCATAAGATTAATATCCTTAACATTAAATAATCCATCAGTATATTTTGCCCAATGTTTATTCTTTGGTGAAGAATCATTATGAAATTTTGAACTTAAAATTAAACAAGTTAATAATATACGATGTCTTGTACATGGTAAACCTTGAGCATTTTTTGGTAATTTAGTTTTTAATTTTTGTAAATAAATCAATGTTGATAATAAAGTACCAGTATAAACATTTGTATATTTGATCAATTTTGTTAAAAATGTCATTAAAGAAGGTAATTGTTTAATAGTATTATTTGTAGTTGTATAAGTTGAATTCTTTGTATCTTTACATGGAATAACTTGTAAAGTTGCAACAACTAATTTATGAATCATATCATGAGTAATTGGACCTTGAAGAAAGATTTGTAATGCTTGTAAATCTAATGATGAAACCATGATGATTGAATTATTATGTTGTGAAAATGAATTTGAAAAAAATGTAAGTAATGAATTGAAATTGGAAATTTAATTGATCATTTATATAAAATTATTTGATATTTTGAAATATAATTAATCTTGAAATGGAGAATTAAGTAAATAAGAAAAAGGGCAATAAAAAAATAAATAAACAAACCTTTGAAACATCTATATTAATTAAACACAAAAGGGTAAATTGAAAAAATAATGCTGGTTGGTGTTTTTTCATTTTCATACATTGGTTTCATATTTTTTTATTTTGTGTGAGATGCGCGTTAAAAATTAAATCTATTTTTATTATAAGCCAGCATTATACTATCATACTATTCCATTTAATCATACAGCATATTCTGCTACAAAAGATGATCATTCAATGGAATTAAAAGTCGAGAAATCAAGTCAAGTTTAATCTTGTGACTGTCAAGAAATTTTGTCATCAGAATTGATTTTTTTTCCTTGTCTTTTATTAGTTACATGATTATACTTTACTTAATTATATTATTCTGTTATGTAAATTAAACAGCTAAACGAGCTC
The DNA here is from genome assembly GCA_030564645.1 of Insectozyma morakotiae. NCBI lineage: Eukaryota > Fungi > Ascomycota > Pichiomycetes > Serinales > Debaryomycetaceae > Insectozyma > Insectozyma morakotiae. The sequence goes on from JAKTYD010000008.1 coordinate 120,475, forward strand.
AATTAACAACCAAAACTAATAAATTATCATCACGATTACTAGCTTAGCCTTGTTTTTCCAATTCCCTTTCTTAATTCAAATCAAACTCCCCTTAGAATTCAGAATCGATTTAGGTTTATTTGGAAATTACGCGATTGATTGAAAAATTTAATTAAAAATAAACAATTTAAAACCGTTTTATTATAATCTGAAAGGGTTAATGATTATTATTGTTTCAGGGCCATTTTGTTAACCCATTTTATTTTTCTTTTCTCGATCGACGCGCGCGCGTTTTATTGTCAATTCAGGCGAATAAAAAATATAAAGGGGGACACAAAGATAATAATATTTTTGACGTGATTTAATCATTTATACCCTTTTGATCATGAATCAGATTGAATTTTGAAAAATTATCAGGGGTTAAACTGTTGATAAGATGTGAGCTTTTTAGATTAATTTGATATGTTTCAAAATCAAGTTGTAAAGTGGGTTAGGTCACGCATTCCATGATAAAACAATTTTAAACTCTATTCTGTACATTCAAATTACTTGCATATGATGAACTTCCTTCTGAAACATGATTCTATATCGAGCCCTTCTAGACCTTTTAATTTGTCTAAATATATTTAATTTTAGAAACAATACTCAAAATTCTCGAATTTATGTATATTCGCGACACAAAGTCTATTTTAATACGTCTATACCACCTTCATTAAATCCCAGTATCGAATTTGAATTATAAATATTTGAATTGACAATTGAACCATAATCATCAAAATTATTACCAATTAAATCCTTGTTTCCATTAAATAGTTCACCATTCCAGCAATATCGAGCAAAACATTCTTTACATTGTTTTGATTGTTCAATACCTTTCTTTTCTTGTTCTCTTCTTATAATTGCACATCCAATACATGCATCAAATTCTGAATCCAAACTGCCATTCTTTCTTGTAGCTATTTCAAAACCATTCAAAATCATCGAATCTCTTTCTTGATTAGTATATTTTAATCTAAATGTTGATGTATTGGACCAATATGAAAAAGGTCTATTTGCAAAATAGACAACTAAAGGAACATTATAAATATCTGAAGTTAAGGATGTTAAATTCTTTGCATCACAACCAAAAAATGTTGGTTTTGAAGATAAATTAAAGTAACGAAATGTATTTTGATCTGGTACATAAGGAAATGGAGAACCTTTTGAAAATTGTCTTTCATAAGTTTTGATCAATGCTGAACCATCTGGCCAATTTAAATAATTATTTGAATTATCAAAAGTGAATAAAACACTTAAATTTCGTTTCAAAAATGGTTCAATAGGTAAATTCTCTCCATCTTCTCCACCATCTACCAAATTCAAATAATTTGATTTATAAATTGAATTAGTTGATTGTGAATTATAAAATGGGTTAGGATATTTTGCAATATCAATATTATCCTTGGAAGTAAGGAATTTATTTATTAAATTCTTGATAAAACTAGGCAAGTATTTTAAAACTCCTTGATCAATTTTCAAAATCACTTCATTAAATAATGAACTTGAAGTACCCATTATAAACCCACTATTATCAAATCCATTTATACATTTCACATTATTTCCATTATCTATAGTTGATCCTAAATATTTTATATCTATGAATTTCCCAAGATTAGAATCAAATGATCCAAATTCAAATGGTGTGAATTCAAATAATGTTGAATTAGAATTTATAACTAATGTATTTGGTTCTCTACCATCACTGACTATGATTGGAAATGGCATTTGAAAAGTTTGAAAATTTGATAATTGTGGGATATTTGACCATAATGGATCAATACCATTATTAGGTTGTCCGGATAAAAATACATAACCCAATGCTCTACCATATAAATCAGTAATACTAACGTCAAAACCTTGATTCTTTTTCGATTCAACTTGTGTACTTATATCTACCCACATTTTTATTTCTTTAACAAGATTTAATCCAAAATAATCAATTAAAGAATTTATAACCCAAGAATTTTTTAGGGTATCAATTGGTTCATAATTTGAATTAACGAATGAGCCAAGAAACCATCCTCCACCACTCAATCCAGCTATATAATTTGAAGATTGTAATAAACCTTTCAAAGGTGAATTTGAATTTGTACGAGAATCTAAAGCTTCAATTGCACCTGCTCCTGTTAATTCAGATCTATATCCACCACCACTAATACTGATTCCTATAGTTGGATTTGAATTGGATAAAAATGAATCAATATCGAGATCTTTCATATTTGATGAATGAAGAAATTGTCGTAATGATTCCTTAGCAATTGGAGATCGAGATTTGATAAATGATTGTTCTTGGGGATTTAACTCGTAATTGGATGAACGAATTAATGGGTTACCAGGACATGTAACTTGAATTGGTGCATAATCTGATTCAACAATTGATGAAAAAAACACCAAAATAGATAAGAATCTAATCAATTGGAACATGAGTTTTTACTTTTGACATATTTCTAATCTGTATTTCTTCACGTATATATAGTAAGTGTTTGGTTCTTAAACGTGGTGTTCATTTACGAAATCAAAACAATGCCCCATGTGATTGACTGCAAAAAAATTTAGGTTTTTTAGACATTAAACTAAAACATTTGACATGGAAATAAACAATTTAACCGCTTAGGCTTTAATTCCTAATATTTCAATTAATTGAACTAAACAGAATAATTGCAATTTTGACAAAAATATTCGCTAATTTTGGAAAGCTGCGCAATTGATTCAAAATCAATTGCACTTTACAATTGTGAAAAATATATTGACAAATAAGCTAGTGTTCAAATGTACTCCAGTCATGGATCTTTAAAATTTTACATATGTTAATTATCAACTTGAAATTTCATTCTATTGATCGACGGAAAAACCTTCAAACGCACGGCATGAATTATCATTAAACACGATATAGAAAATTTTGGAGCATCACGAACAGTTAATTTACTCATCTCAAAGGAGACATGTGTCAATCGTTTCTATCGAAAACAATCCAGGACGAAAATCTAAGAGATTAAATGAACTCAAAATTTTACAATCTATTCACTTTCAATTCAATCAATTCATATCATATTTGAAAATCAATCAAAGTTAATTTATTAAATTATATTAAAATCAGAAATTTGGGTATACTGGGTCTGTCATGCAAAATGAGTACTTTTCAGACTGGTGCACAGCGTTTTGTCATCACTATAATATAATTATAAATAAATTAAAAACTTCTCTTTAATTTCTTGAATGATAAGGACTATTAAATTAAAATATAAATTACTTTAAAGTATTAGTTCTTGATATTGATTGAATATGAAAAGAAAAGTAATGAATGAATGAAAAGAAAAAAAATTTGTTTCGAGATGATTTCCTTTTTTATACACCTTAAAAACATCCAAACATCAACCCTAAATGATTTTTGCTGCAAAAATTTACCATAGAATAGGACAAAATCAATTTGCCTTATCAATGGCATAATTTCAATCTAAAATTCAAAATTTCTTCTTATTAATGGAGACGTCTCGATAATATCGTTAAATGTGTAAGTTTTAAAATAATTGTAAAAAATCGTAAATTTTCGATAATTTTGAAGATAAGATACATTTGTCAAATCATTTGAATTCTAATTAGGCTCACATGGCAGGCCGTGGATTAAGACCAAAGGTATTTGTGTGAATAAACTCCTAAGCTCAACGTAAAGCTCAACTAAAACTATTCCATTGTCAATAATTTGTGACAAATTCAATTTTTGAATGAACTAGCAGAAAGATCATGCAAATTGCGTATCAAGCGATGATCCACATTTGCTCTTTACCTGGTTATTTCAACTACAAACGATTTTTAAAAATCAATAAAATACAAAAAACTAAAAAACGAGGATATTCTCTTCGATAAAAAGAAACAGTAATCTTATCGAGTAATCATCCTCAAATATTTTATGCAATATATCCAAGAATTACGGTGCTAATATTATTTAAGAATGCATTTGCCTAATTTGGCTTTTAAAGAAAACCATTGTCATGGCCCAATTAGGCGATTTAAGGGACATTTTTTGTTGGAAACACAAAACTGAAACCTATTGAAAATTAACTCCAATATTAAAATTAAATCTATTTACAATATTGTAAAATAGTTTTAAATTAGGTAATTAATAAATTTATTTTACTAAAAATCAAAGTTTATAATTTGTTACTTTCATCGATTAATGGAGCAATTGCTTAAAGGTTTAAGAGAATTACCAAGAGAATTAGTTGATTTAGTTATCAAATACCTTGAAATTAAACATCTCAAATGTTTTATGTTTGATCCAAAATTGAAATTTTATGTTCTTCATCAATTATCAGAAGCTGTTGAAATTTATCCACATGATCCTGAGGTTAATTTAAATGTTATTTTTATTGATGAATTTCATGAAGACCGTTGGTATTTTGCAACTAGAGGACTTATTAGGTTTGAATCAATTCTGCAATTAGTTCAAGTTATGAATATATACGAAATTTATCCAAAATTACTTTTCATTTTTGACTTTATTAAAGACGACGAAAAGTATATTCCTTCCTTGAATAAAATTGAGTATATTAAAATCACTTTGGAATCAAAATCTGCTTCAACTGAATATTTAAGATTTATACCATTATTGAGGACAAACGTCAATTTATGTTTACCGGTGCTTAGATTTAGTGACTTGATTTATTTAAAAAATGTAAACAAATTACAATTCAGAATGGCCATGGATGACGAAAACATTGAAAATGTAATATTTAAAAGTAAACTTAAATTTGGAAATACTAGTAATGCATTTGGTGAAAAAGTTGATAATCCTATGATCAAAACTACTCATTTATATTGTCACGAAAGTGCAAGTATAATGAGAAAATTGTTTAAATATTTTGATGAATTAGAATACTTCTATTCTATAACTTTCAGAGGGACAAAAATTCGTAATATTTCAGATCTTGGACTTCCAACTACAATCACAGAATTATGTCTTGATTATTACGTTGTTGACTCTTATAATGCATTAAAAAAATTAAATGGATTAAAATGTTTAAAAATTCTTGAATCTAAATTTCCATTAGATCTATTTGATCAAGGAGTTGATTATTTTCCCATTATGTATTGTTTTTGCTATTACGTTTCTGATGAATTATTGGATGCTTCACCTAATAGATTTGAGGTTGTGCTTGACTCAAATGTTAAATTTCCAAAAAGTTTAAAACATTAGAGTTTAATATGTGATTTGATTACAATTGAAAAAGGCTTTAAGCTTCCTCCTAATTTAGCTGATTATGATCATGATGTATGGTATACTAGTGAGGAAGTAGGAAAATCATTAATTGCATCTTTTGTACCAACTATTTTTCGTCATAATTGTCCAGCTTGGGATCATGGCGATTAACTATCAACATACATATTTAATCACTTAATTTCTGAAACTTTAAACTCCTGCTCTACTAATACTTTAAGATTATCGTACCTAAATGAATTACTGCAAAACAATAAAATTTATTCAAAAATATTAAGTACATATTCACCACCTACTAATTATCTTTCAATCAAAAATACTCTAACTGAAGAAAGCAATACAATTTGGATGACCTTGTGGTCGAAATCTACAATGGTTGTTCCAAATTTCCAATACATTTTGCTACAATATATGGAGAAACTTTCAGTGACCGCAAGGCTTTCTACGTTAAATATAAATTACTATAAACCAGTTAATGTGACACTTGAGCTCAACTATTAATAATCCTATAGATGTTGCAATTAAATCTATAATTTTTGACTCTGAATTTCTTGAGTAAATTTTTTTATTCATACGGAATTAATTTTATATTGAGACATTTTTCGCCGTGTTCAATAAAGTTACAAAACTTCATGCAAAGTGTATTTCATGTTAAATTACAACAAAAAGATGATCAACCACCAACAAAGAAACCAAAACGTCATCGTATCTCATTGAATTGTCAAAGTTGTAAAAAAAGAAAAATCAAATGTGATCGTTCAAATCCTTGTAGTAATTGTATTAAATACAAACAAGATTGTAAATATTCCGATCCAGTTTGGAATCATGATGGAGTTCATTCAGGTAATTTCTCGGTATCTAGATTAGATCAAATTATTACTCCTGAGGATATACCTATAGAAGTACCGAAACCTGAAGTTTCTGATGTTTCTGATGTTCAATCACAATTATCATTTTTAAAAGATAAGATCAATCAAATTGAATCGAATTTAAAACCAAAACATACATTTATAAATTGGAATGAATATACTTATAACTCAACTAATAATCCACTATTTATTGGGATAAATCCTTATTTTGATGAAATTGAGGAAATTAATTTTTATGAAGGTTATCAATCGGTTTATACTCAAGATACAATTAGAAGATTTAATCATGGTCCTTTCGCTTGGCTTTCATTGTTGAAAAAAGATCCAGCAATGAATCAAACTTACGAATACTTGAAAACTTTTCGTGAAGATTATAAAAAGAAAATGATGTCAACTAAACGTGATGATACAAAGAGTGACGATACTGATGAACATTTCCGTGCAAAAGCAATTGATCAAGATGGGTATAATGATTTAAGATTATACAAGACTAAAACAAGTGATGTACGAAGTAAACCGAAATGTAAGATTGATTGTTCAAAGATTAATAAACATGGATTAAGTTTAGGTTTAACAATGTTTGAAGGTAAAATTGATCAAGAGTTGAAATTGATTGAAAAGATTAAAATGATATTACCAAAACAAAAAGTGATATGGTTATTGATTAATAAATTTTTCATTGAATTATATCCATTCATGCCAATACTTGATGAATCAAGTTTCAAAATGGAAATTGAAAGAATATTAGGAAAAGAAGATTATCAAGATGAACCCGTATCTGTGGTTATTGAAAAAAGATTAGATTTTGCTTATTTAGGTACTATGTTAATTATCATTAGATTAACATATCTTTCATTATTTTCAAATAAAAATGAAATTAATCAACAAAATTTGAAATCAAATGATGAGCAATTACAATACTTATTAACAAATCCGATCAATATAACGTTAATAGACATGGCTCAATTATGTCTTGAACAATTTGAAATATATCGAAAAACAAATCTATTAGTTTTACAATGTTCATTTTTATTAAGATTATATCGTATGTTTGCTCCTGAAGATGGTGATGGTGCAGATGGAGGTGATTCACAAACTTATAATGGAATGTTGATTCAAATGGCTTATAGCTTAGGTTTAAATAGAGAACCCTCACAAGATTTAAAAATTGATAATATCATTAGAAAAACATGGTTTTTCATGATCATATGTGATTTAATTCAAGCTTATCAATATGGGAATCCATTGAATATTGATGAGAAATATTATGATACAAAATTACCATTTTATCAACCAGGTAATGAAAATGTTAAAAATATTGAAATGGAGAAACATGTAATTAGTACATTTGCATATTTTGAAAAATATCACTACAAATTATTACATTTACTAAATGTTACGTTGGATATTAAAAAACTGGTCAAGATTTCAACATTGTCTAAATTAGTTACTGATTTTGAATTATTTTTAAATGACAATTATGGTAGATTGAGTTTCTTTTTGATTCCAAGTCAAAGTCAATATTCATTTATTAAAATTCAGAAATGTAAAAATTATATCAATATGAGGAACTTTTTGAATACAATAATTTTGCATTTGTTTCTTTATTATGAGAAAAAGCTGAAAGAATTTGCATTTTTTTATTTAAAAAAGATTCTATCAAATATTTATGGAGAATTTTTCATCGGTATTCATCAATTAATCAATGATAATATAATTAATTTTGGTGGTTCAATTGCAGATTTAATTTTAAATCCAACTATTCAAAATATGATTCATCGAATTTCACAAGTTACTTTTGCAATGTTGGTTAGATTAAATTCATCAATTTATAAAATGAGAAATACAAATCATGATGAAAAATTAAGAAATGATAATAATTATAGATTAAAGTATGCTAAGTTATGTAAGATTTCTCAATTAATGACAAAAATAACTGAATCATGTATATCTGCAATGTCAAGATTATCAAGAAGATATTATTATGCTTGGAGAGTAACTAAAGCTCATACATTTATACTTAAGCAATGTTTAGATAAAGATTATTATGAAGCTAATAAAAATAATTTAATTGAATTTTTAGATTTATCAAATGATCAATTAAATGAATTAATTTCAATTATTGAATTGGCAATTAATCAAACTTCAAATTTATCAATTGATGAATTTATAAATGATTTAGAAATTGATCAATTATGGATGCAAATGGCTCAATATAATAAACCAACCCAAAATCAAACTCCACCAAATGAACCACAATTGGTGAATAGTTTGGATACGTTAATTAGTGATTTCAATGATAATTATAATCAATATGGTTTAGAAGATTTTGATAGTTATTTCTTTGATAATTTACAAGCAAATTAATATATATTAATCGTCTATAGCTCATTATCAAAGTCACCAAATATGTTGAAAATTCTCATTAAATCATCACTTGATTTAACTGGATCTATAATTTCATCACCTAAATTATGTAAATTACTGAAAATATTTTCATCATCAAAGAATGATAAATAATTATTACTAAATAAGCTATTATCATCAAATATATTTTTAATATTTCTTCTCTCATTTTTCAATTTTGTTTGATTTTGTTTTGCTAATCTAAATTCTCCACATAATTTAACTAAATGTTGTAATTCAGCAACGGTGAAAAATTCAATCATATTTGTACCTTGATGAAAAAACAGTTGATCACTGATTGCTTTTTCAAAAAATACATCTGGATTCTCAACACATTGTCGAAGGATAATAAATGTAATTATATAAATCCTATATGAATTTTTATAAGTTCTTGATAATTTTCGAAAATTCCCAACAAATAATTCCGCTTCAAGAAGAATCATTGTGAATAAATTGTCAATAACTTCCAACCTTGGTATTGAAGCAGGTTCTTTGAATACTTTAAATGATAAATCCTTTTTCTGATGTAATAATCTAACGAAAAATGATTGTAAAAATGAATGAGTTTTAATCATATACCTTTCATTAATTGATGTAAGATAATAATCATAATTTTTCCCAAATATTTCAACTGAATTATCCAATGCATAAGATATGATATACACTAATTGTACAACTGATTTGATATAAATTTTAAATAATTCAATTCCTGCACTCATTGATGGTGTTTGTGATTCATTATATTCATTCTCATAATGAATTGCAATCATATAATACATTCCTGATAAATTTGTTCTTAATTGAATAAAAATACAATATTTATAAACCTTAAATAAACCGTCTTCATATTCTTTAGTACCTAATTCCCAACCATTTGGATTAGTAGTAGTCTTTGCTGGATTCATAATTTCATCTTTGAAAAAATCTTTACCAAAAAAATCATAAAATAATTTTTCAAGGTGATTAGTCTCTTTTAAAATATCAATAACTTTTGGTTTCATATTCACATTTGTAATTTTATTTACAATTCGACGATAACATTGACTAATTTCATGTAAATTTACAAGTATTCTATTATGTTCTTCTGATTGTTCAAATGGTAATTGTACGTCACTTGTATCAAGATTCATTATATTTAAACAAGTACCCGTGTGTAAACATGTCATTGCATCAATAACAATTAAATACCACCAAATATGTCTCCAAGTTCTGACAAGTGTTTGATTTTTACTTATTGTTTCTGGATAATTTGTTGGATCTCGATTTAATCCAATTGACATGGCATGTTTAATTGCAGTACCTAATAAGATTTGTGAATCGGAACCACCAACTCCATTCAGATCATCTGGTGCTATACTTTTATAATGATAAAGTAATGTTAATAGTTGAACCATTTTGAATGATGATTTCGAAAGTATAGTGTTTCCAATACATAAATCTACAATTTTTAAATAATCTTGTGATGGAATCAAATGCATATCCTCTATGATGTTTATCTCATCATCTTTATAATCATTATATGCATTATCGTTATGGATTAATGTTAAGTATCCTAATTTCAAAATTATCAATAGCATTCCAACAACTTTCAAATCAGTATCATTTTTTATAATCAACTCAGAGTAATATTCATGAGTAAATTGTGGAAATTTTTTGAACAATCCATTAACTTCAACTATTAATGAATGTTCATCAATAATAGGTACAAATGGTGATACATATTTGAAAAATCGACAAAATAACTGAAACATATTTAATCGATCAGGTAAGATATCCAAAACAATTTGTGAAACTGCTGCATAATAATTATCTGATTTCATATTTATTGATGGATAAATGTCTGGTAATTTTCTCTCTTTTTTCCTATTTGGTGATGTTGGATCTACAGGTGTATTATTACTATTTTCTGGTGTTGCAAATAAATCCACTTTTTCTTCGACATTTGGCGTTATATTTGGAGTAAAATTTAAAGGAGTCAATGGGCTAGCTGCTGATCCTGTTCTTTGTCTCTTTGGTGATTGGATCTTATTCAGTTTATGAGAATATATACTACCACTTGAATTTTTCCTCTTCCTAGTTGTATCACTCTTTATAAATTTAGTCATTTCACCAGCTTTAAATAAATGTACAACAAAATTACGTAGTATGGTTATAAATGGATCACTTTTTGTAGAACCGATATATGATAATGTGCCTTGTTGTTGCCAGAATGGACCTTCCAAAAATAATGAATAACTTGCATTTGTAAACACATCCATTCGATCTTCTGGATTTACTTGTAATGAACTTGAACTACCTAAAGGTATTGCAACTAAAGAACTTGATGCAAAATCACTTGGAGTTCTTAATGTATACGATGATGGTGACAGTATTGGTTCCGATATATGATCGACTGATTTCATTCTTGGTTGTGGTAATGGCATTGGATATGGACGATAATTGACTATTGGAGGCATTCTATAATTTTGAGGACTTTGATATTGTGGACTTTGATATTGTGGACTTATATAATTCATATCATATGGAGTATGTGGATGTGAAGGTGGTGGTGGTAATTGATGTGGAGCCATATATGAATTATCAGGAACAAATTGATTAACAACTTCATTTTTAGATTTATTGGCATCTTCATAAAAACATAAATGGGCGATTGATTTTTTGATACATGATCCACAAACTGGTCTTACTCGATCACATTTTGATTTTCTTTTACGACAAACAGAACATGATGCTGGAATTCTATTTCTTTTCTTATACGGAGCTGGATCTTCTTTCTCCTTCGATTCTGTTTGGTGCATCTCCATTGTTTTGAAATTTAGTTTTTCGTTGGGGTAAGAAAAAAACCCTGATGAAACTATCAACATTTTTACTACTTACAATTGGATCAGTATTTGCACATCAACAAGTGTTGACAAAGCCAAAAGGGATCAAATGGCAAGATTGGCATATGTTGGAAGAACATGGTCTTGAAGAATATGATGCAAAGTTATTTTTCAATCTACATGATTTAAACGGTAATGGACAATGGGATAGAGATGATATTTTAAATTTATATGGATTAGTACATAAATCAATCATTGGTGATGGTTCAGGTATGGGTGAAAATAAAATAGAAGTTACACCGGAATTACAAAATAATGTTGTTGCAAAATTTTTTGAAATATTTGATAATAATAAAGATCAAATTATATCACTTGAAGAATTTGAAAAATTTTATAAAAATGGTGGTGAATTACCTGATTTTGGTTATGGAAGTGGTCATCATTTAAATTTTGAAGATGAATATGAAGAACATCATTGGAATAAATATCATAAAGATCAAGATCCAGATGTCAATATCAAACATAAAGAAGATATAGAACATGAATTATTACATCATAAACAAGAATTGGAAGAATCTCATGATAGATCTAATGTAAGAGAAATTACTAAAAATTTCTTATCAAAGATTAGACTTGAAAATTTATCTAACAAATATACATTAATTTAATGTTCCAAAAGCACAACTCCGTAAATTGGTCAATTCATGTTGACATTTCTTTGAATCTTTATTTATCCTTAAACATGCATCATAAGCTTGTAATTTACCTGCACATTCACCTTGAATTTTTTGAAATGAAGGTACAGATGTTTTTATACATTTCGTAAGGTCTATTTGACGTTGTGTACAATCTTCACCTAATGACATACATTGGTGAAATGATAGGAATTGTTGAGGACAATTTCTTGCTATATCTTCTAATAATATTTGATCTAATAATCCACTTTTATTTGACATTGATAGAGAAAAAAAATTACCATGTTTCCACGAGGGATCAAAACTACAGTTATAACATTAACTTGGTTTCCTGTACTATATACTTTTACAAATCATGTATTACAACCATATCAAATAACAGGGTTTTCAATGAGCCCTACTTTCAATCCTGGGAAATCAAATGATATAGTATTAGTAAAGAAATATAATATGAAAACAAGTCCTTTATCAATTGGAGATATAATAATGTTTAGAAGTCCTGATGATCCAGAGAAACTATTAACAAAAAGAGTAAAAGGTATACAAAATGATATAATAAAACCAAAATCAAATTATCCAAAATCAGAGGTTAGAATTCCAAGAAATCATATATGGGTTGAAGGTGATAATGAATTTCATTCAATAGATTCAAATAATTTTGGTCCAATAAGTCAAGGTTTGGTAGTTGGGAAAGTCTTGACTATTATATGGCCATTGAATAGAATTGGTACAAATTTAAATAAAAGTTAGATGTAAATAGATCATAATTAATACTTTGTTATATGAAAAATTGAACGTTCTAAAGTCAGGGTATATTTTGTATTGTTTTTCGAACTCTACTTTTCTAAATCTGGTTGTAATGTAAGATTGTAACGGATTGACCTAGTTACCGTATTTGGAAGAATCACGGGTTTAAAGGTAAAGCCGCGCGATTGTAGAATCTACTATTAAAAAGTTTATATTAACGAATTGAATTATACGGATTTTTGTGAAACATCAAACTTTCTGTCTTTTTCTAAAGAGTCTTCATCACTAGTAGGTGCTTTAAGTTCTCTAACTTCACCAGTTTCTGTACTAATTGGTTCCAAACCAACATCACCCATTTGACTAACATCAAAACCACTGTCTCTCAAATAGTTCATAAAATCAATATCTTCTTGATTGATGGCACTTTGACTAACATCTGGTAAGAAGAATAAAGCCAAAATTGCACTAAAAAGACATAATGATGCTGAAACATAAAATGGAACTTGTAATTGTAAATTAGCATCATAAGAATATCTATTTTGAATAGCTGGGAAGACATAAGTACCAACGAATGCTCCAATTTTACCTATGGCTGCCGCTATACCATAAAATTTTCCCCTAATAGGTGTTGCTGAAGTTTTAGAAGCAAACAACCCACAAGTATTACCTGGTCCTATAATCAATGTTAGTAAATTCTCAATATATCAAGTTATTTTATACATACCAAACTCACCAAAGGCTGAGAAGAAACCGAAAACAACAACGAATCCTGCAACATGTCTTCTCAAATCATCTAATCTTGCGGACATAGCAAACGCAATTACAAATTGACATGTTAAACCAGCTACAAGTGTCAATCTAGGACCAATGTAATCAGCGGATAAAGCTCCAAGGATAGTACCTGGCATATAAAACAAGTTAAAAACAACTGACCAACCCCAATTTTTATACAACAGATCGTCTTTGATAATTTCTCCAATAATAATTGTATTGAATGTACCAAATGAATAAACTGAAAAATCATAAATAAACCAAATCAAAGAAACGATTATCAATCTAAACCAATAAAATTTGATAATCAACCACCATGGATAGTTTCTAAAACTAACTCTTTTCATATTGGTTTTTTTAAAATTATTTGAATTTGCCATATTTAATCTGAAAAAAAATAAAATTAATGGAATAACAATACCCAAACCAATAGTCAATCTCCAAACAGCTCTTAAATGATGAGTTGAAAAGATCCACAATAATACTAACGCAACAAAGGATGATACGACAAAACCAAAGTCAATCATACAATTTGTGAACCATGCAAAATATCTATTTCTATGTCCCGAAGGTAATTGATTTGCAAACTCAGATGCTATGACTGAAGATGTAGGATACTCAGCTCCTATGGCAATTCCTAGGAAAAAACGCCATACTGTCAAACATGCAAAAAACCCTTGAGTAGTTTTTCCCCAAGAACCAATAGCGCACATAAGCGTAAAGAAAATGAGTAGAACGTTTGCAGCAAGCATTCCTGCCTTTCTATCGACATGATCTGATATGTAACCAAACGATAATTGCCCTACAACTGTTCCAACAAAAGCAATAGACGCTATATTTGAAATTGCTCTACTTTTTGTAAATTCTTCACCATAAATGATTTTCAAGCAAGATAACACAGTTGAAATGGAGTTATTAACGTATCCGTCTGAGAATAATCCTGCTCCTGAGATAAATGCTGGCCATAATGACTTAAATTTGACTTTTGTAACCACTTCATCATCACTATCAAAAGCTACATCTTCTTCCATCAATTGTTCTTGTTTTTTAAGGATTGTAATCTCACCAGGGATTCTTTTAGCCCAATCTGTAAGGTTCTTAGGTAAATCTCTTGTAGCCATATTGTAAAATGAAATTATTTATGAAATTTGCAATCTGATATCTAAGCTCAGTAAACCAATTCAAAATGATATTTCTTGTAGAATAAGACTTGTAGAATAAAACTTGATCTCAAATATTCAAAAGAATAGAAAAGAATGGAAATTGAATTGCATTTATATAATGCCAAACGGATTTTTGAATTGGTTAAATTAGACTAAAATTAAAAAGAGAAAAAAAAAAAAAAGAAAACACAAAAATGAATTTTATAAACCAAAATAATTTAATTGATCAATTTTTAAAATTGTTATCTAAAAGTAATTTATGTATCTCTGCTATATCCTTTCCAATTTTATCACTTTCTTATATATAAACTGATTCTTTAAACCTTGACAAATAGTTTAATTTAGTTCTCTTTTTGATACTTTGATAATGCATTGTTGACACATGCCAAGTTTTCGATTTTGTCAAACATAAAAGTTTCACATTTTGCGATAGAATATTGGATCTATGGGGCGCCTTTGATTCTATCGAAAGGGTGATAGTTTACCTAGTATTAAGGTTATGGCTTGATATTGACAGAAATTTAGTTTCACTAATGATTTACCATAAACGTGGGTTTAATTAATTGGCACGTGAGTACTAAAAAATTTTTTTACAACTATTAATATTTCTTTTTGACCTTAACCTTCAATCAATGCAACAAGATATTCTACTTGTAATGCAAAGTTAGTTAACTTCTACAACAACCCAAGAATTAAAGTTTGAAACCTTGTACTTGGTTCTATGTTGCATTCCAATTTGATCAATTGTAATGAAACTTTTCCTTAAGGGGTGTATTTTTTGGTAGCAAAATTTTGCAGTAATTTTGTATAACTTTGAAATCTATATTGTTTGTTGTAATATTGGTTTCATGAGGTCAGTTTATGGTTTATATTGAATATTTCGATTTCGAAATGCACACTAACGTATTCTTATCTATGTATATGCGGCTAAACACTCTCCACTTTATTGTATACTGTAACAAGTAATAAAAACAGATCACGTGAACCACATATAATTCACAAGATCTTAAAAATCAAATTCAAACATTTAAAAAACATTTGATTTTGTGTAAAAAATAATTCTTAAATTCAATTTACAAAATAGCCTTAGATCTAAACTCTAAAATGTAACAAAAACTAATTTACGATGAATAAAATTTTGTTTATTCATAAGGAGCGCAATAGCGAATCTAATTTGATATAAAACGTGTTGAATAATATGTCTATTAATTGCAATCATGTCATAAACGTGTCTAACGCCTCCATTCAATAGTATACTTTAATGTATCATTTGCTTTAAATGGAACAACTTCGATATTTTCATTGCCGATCGATGATGGAACTTTATTTTCTCTTTCAACCAACCACACAGATTCTTCTTTATGTTTATTTAATTCATCTTTTAGACCATAAAATTTAATTCCATTATCACTAACGAATTTTTTTAAATTATCTAATTTATTTTCTTGATCGAATATTTCTGCAACATAACTAATAGCATTATTTTGTGTATAAACTCCAGCACAAACTCCAACGTGTTGTTGTTTTGTATGAATTGGATGAGGTGCACTGTCTGAACCAAAGAAAAACCAAGGTTCACCACTTGTAGCTGCTTCAATCAATGATCTACGATCTTTTTGAAATTTTGCAACTGGTTTACAGAAATTTATAGGATTACCTGCCCAATTATCAATAATTAAATATAAATGATGAGCTGTGATTGTTGCTGCAACTGTTCCTTTCCCATCTTTATTTATTTCACGAATTAATTCAATTGATTCTGAAGTTGTACAATGTTCTAAAATGATTTTTAAATTTGGAAAATCTTGATGTAATTTAACAAGAGCTGGTAAAAATTTTGGTTCAGCATTTATAACATTTATATCATCATTTTTAGTACCTGGTTTTTCACCATGAATATTTAAGACAATTTTATTTTTCTCCATTGCTTTAAATAATGGATAAAATGATGTAAAATCATTTGGATCAACCCCATATTTTGAATTTGTAGTAACACCTGCTGGATAACATTTTATACCATGGATTAAATCTTTACATTCATCAATTAATTCAGGTGTAAGTTCTTTACTTAAATAGAATGACATTAAAAATGTGGTTTTTGGTGATAATTTTGACAATTTTTCATGATATTCTTCAACTTGTTTTCTAGTTGTAATTGGAGGTACCAAATTTGGCATAACATATGCAATAGCAACCCCACCAGATCTTACGGTTGGAGTTATTAATTCACACATCAATCCATCACGAAGATGAACGTGCATATCAGCAGTGATCCCCAAATTTATTTCAGTCATACGATGCGTTATCAATTTTCTGTTGAAAAAAATCTGAAACAGAATTTCTTGATAATCATAGATAGTATGAGCAAACAACAGAAATAATAGTCAATGAAGAACACATATAGATGATAAGTAAATAATTATTGAAAGCTATTAGAGACATTATAGTAGGTAGATGACCTCATGGTTATGATTATTGAAACACAGAGTATTTAATTTGGATTTGATTAAACATAGTTCAATTGAATAAGATATTTACCGTCAATTGAAAGATTACTTCGTTATGCTGACTTGGATGAGTCTCAATGTTGCTTAAAGAAAGTTAGGCTGAAAGGTTTTAGAATAATAATTTTCTCAGAATTCACTCGTAAACATTAGATTGTTGAGATCGGTGAATTTCTTCAAAGAAAGGTCAAAATATATTGATTATAGAATCGTTTTGAATATTGATTAAACTGTTGTGTGGACTTAGTCGAGGATCAAAAGCAAGAAACTATAAATAGAATCAATTTTAAAGGTTGTTTATTGACATCGTAATCGATAACTGACGAGCTTTATTTGACATTTACTTGTTTCAAGAACACTAGCAGAATATAGAGTACAATAGATAGATTCATAAATCATATATTCATATCACATTAAATCCTTATCAAGAACCTTTTTAATTTCATTTGGTTCTGGACCAACAACTTTGTCAACAATCATACCCCTCTTGAAAAACAATGTAGTTGGGATAGATGAAACAGAATAATCATCAGCTAATTCCTTATCATCATCAATGTTAACTTTGTAAAATTTGAAATTTCTATTCTCATACATTTCTGAAAATTCATCCAATTTTTGATTCATATTTGTACAATGAGTACAACTATCAAAGAAATCCAAAACAATCATATCTTGATCATTTTGTAAAGCAGAAGAAAATTGTTGTTTTGTTTGAATATTTTGTAACATTTTGATTGTAATTCTAATTTAAATCATTTTTCGCAGTCTATTTATACTCAGACTGTAAAATTATGTATTTTTCCTTAAAACATATTTTTACATGGGTTCAGTATTTTTACCACATTTAAACACTGGATGGCACGTTGATCAAGCTATACTTTCAGAAGATGATAGATTAGTTATAATTAGATTTGGTAGAGAAGAAGAGAATCAATGTATGATAATTGATGAGTTATTATTTTCAATATCAGAAAAGATTAAAAATTTTGGTGTAATATATTTAGTCAATCTAGATAAGGTTCCTGATTTTAATCAAATGTATGAATTAGATGATCCATTTGCAATAATGTTTTTTTTTCGAAATAAACATATGATGTGTGATTTTGGAACTGGGAATAATAATAAACTAAATTTTATGATTTATGATAAACAAGAATTAATTGATATAATTGAAACAATATATAGAGGTGCAAGAAAAGGTAAAGGTTTAGTTATTAGTCCAAAAGATTATAGTCGAAATGTATATTAATTATCTTCATTTTGTGCATAAAAGAAATTTACACTTAATAATTTTGAATTTGGAGCATTCTTTTTAATCCAATCTCTTACACCACTACCTGGAGTATTTGTACCCCAAGTAGGTCTATCTTTTGGAGCTGATAAATCAGCTTTTGGATCTTGTTTATATAATAAAAATACATAACGATGTTTACCAGTTTTTGGTGGTGGAGCTGGTCCATTATATTCAACCAATTCTTTACCTTGTTTTGCATCGATAAAACGACTAATTTCTGCATCAGAATCAGTTTGACCTAATTTTAAATCTGTAACTAACCAATGTAAATATTCAGACCATTTATGATCAGAATTTGATGGTGCATCCGGATCAGTTAAAACTAAAATAAATTTATCTTCTTCTTTAATTGATTCAATTTTACCATCTTGAGTTGGTGAATTTAAAGTTAATTGAATTTTTGGAACTTTTTGAGTACTTTCAACTGATAATGTATTACCTAATGTAACTAATTCTGTTGGACCATATTCAATTGATAATAAACCTTGAGTATCGAATTTATCAACAACATCTGGTACAATTTTATTTTTTGAATAAGCTTCATCTAATGATTGAGAAATTGTAATTAAAGTCATTTTATTAAAATATTGTAGTTTTTGTGGAGATTTATATTGTAATTTATTGAAATGAAATTGTCTTTTTGATAATAGTATTGATGATCTTTTTAATAGTACAATTGATCTATTCAACATTAAAAAGAAGAAAATGACCGATAGTTAAATTGCTATACCAATTCAAAAATAATAATTCATGAAAAATAATGTGAATCGGTAATTTAAGGGATATACTGATTACGTAATTACAAGGCCAATCGTATGTTTTTACACGACTGTCTAACCAAACTGTAGAAAAAAACAATTCAAAATTCGTTGTCATAATCATATATTCATATTAAATTTGAAAATTTTCATTTAAATTATTCCCTATATTTTGATTCAAAGGTAAAGAATCCTGTATTATTTCTTCCTTTTCTTTCTCTTGATAATTATCTGATCTTGAATTATACGTCTTTTTCGGTTTTTCTTCTTCTCTTGGTACAACATCAATTAAAAAATCAAACATATCACTTTTTGTTAAAGCAGCAGCAATATCTGATTTTTGTAATGTTCTTCTCTTATTTTCTTCGGCATGTATCCAAGCTCGTTTAGTTAATTCAGTTATAAAAACTTCTGAACCTTTGGCAAATAAAATTGGTGCTTCTGCACTGATCATTCTAACATCTTCATCGGTTTTCATTACTTTTTTTATTCTTGCTAATGGTAATTGATGGTTTTTAAAATCATGTTCATCATTTTCAATTGAATTAATAGTTTCTTGCCAATATTGCATCAACATATCTCGATGTTTACCATTTAAACCTTGAGCTACATTATTGAATACATCACCAGGTTGTTGTTGTTGAGCTGCTGCTGCTGCTTCTGCTGCTGCTTGGGCTGCTAATAACTCTGCTTCGTCTACAACTGGAGGAAGTTGATTATCATATTCAAGAAAGTCGGTCTCCATATTAAAATTTTTTGTGATTTTTATTTATTCCGGTTCGCTCTATAAAATTAATTTTTCACTACAACTTTTTCATCAAATCTAACTGATTTTCTACGTTCACCATTCATTTCAGGAACAATTTCAAATTCTTCATTTTCTTTCTTTAACATATTTCTTATATCGTTTACATCTGGTTGTGGTTGTAAATCGGATTTACATTTATTACATCCACAAATAAACCCCCAATTTACTCGTAATTCTCGTTGTCTTTGATTAACTGTATGCCTTGGATTTACATAAGTTGTAGTTAATTCTTCACCAGCTTTTATATTTCTACCAGCAACTACTTTCAAACCAGTTCTATCAGTTTCAGTTTCAACACTTGTATTTGGTTCACAATTATGATTCAAATGTGATTGTACTAGATAAACATTTGAATCTAAGTTATTAATATTATAAGTTCCCATCATGTATAAAAATTCTTTGTAATCAATTGGATTCTTTGGAAATATTCTAAGAAACTTTTCATAACCTTCTTTCCATAATGATTCTTGTTGCTCTTGAACAAATAATGCACCAGTACCCATTCCATCAAACGACCCAGCTGAAGAATTTAAAGCTTTATATCTGACATCTTGACTAACTCTAGCCATGGCATTGAATTGTTTTGATTTGGATCCGTTATCAACTAAAGTACTTGCATATATCAAAGTAATCGCATATAAAGCATTCCATTGTTCTTTCAAACAATATTCTTGTAATTCAAAAAATGCATCTGAGTTGAATATATTACTTTTTTTACCATAAACATTATGTTTTAATAAAGTGTGTAATTCATCCATTTGTTTACAATTTTTACAACACCAAACTTCGTTACAAATATTACAATCTAATCCTCGAAGTAATGTTTTTGTCTCACTTAATAATTTTCCACAATATGAACATGCAGAGCCATGTTTGATTAAATTAACATTAGCTAATGGTGGTATAAAAAATAATGGAGATTCTTCCCATATTATTTCTCCCTTTGATATATCTTTCTTTGCATATAATCCTTTACCTCTTTTTGATGTCATTTGGATCTGTACTTTTGGCGGTAATTGTAAATCTGGGGTTAATTCAGATTTGATTTCTTTTGCATATGTAAATTGTTGTTGATTATTCATCAAACCAAATTGTTTAAGTAATTGTCTAACTCTTTTTTCATTAACTTTCCAATTTGGATGCTTCTGTTTAACTAATTTATGTAATTTTGAAATCCCTAAGGATTCAGTTTGAGGATCTTCTTTCCATATGGATATTACACAATCAACAATTTGACGTTCATGTGGGACAGTTGGACCTTCGTCTGGTTGAGAATCATTTATTGAAACAACTTCAAGTTTGGGTATTAATTCAGCCATAGTGAAAAATTTAAATCAGATTTGATTTTCGCATCGTTCGATCTAAAACAAATGCGTGGAGTTGAATCATTTTGCAACTAAATTAAATGATTTACAACTATTTAACATTAAAAACGATTAGCTTATTTGAAAATTGGTTGAGTCTTGAGTATCAAAAAGAGGTAAGTAAACTTGCACAATAAAGTAGAAATTAGACCATAAATGCATTAAAGGAATTATATAGGTACATGGATTGTAATTCAAAACCTACCTATGTGCATTCAAACTTTATTGTAATTATAGCCTTATTTTGAAAGTTTTTGAGATTATAGCTGTTGGTGTGACTCAATTTAAGCCATTTTTCAAATCAGAACATCATCTTAAATACATAAATATTATACCTGTAGTCGAAACTTCAAACGGTGTATTACTAACCATGCTGGTGAGTGAATATTGTAGTTGTTTATTGGTATATGATTTTAAAGTTTGTCTCACAATTTGTCAAAAGTTGAGTTTTACAATTTGTTAAAAGTTGACGAAAATTATCAAAATCCTAAAAAATAAAATATCATGACAATTCCTTAATAAAAAAGATGACATAAATCCAGAGCAGTGTTAGAAATTTAACTATAATTGACGTTTTGCTCAAAAGTTTTCTGATAATTATTAGTTTCATTTTACAATATGGCTACAAGAGATTTACCTAAGAATCTTACAGATTGGGCTAAAAGAATCCCTAATTAGGTTACTATACTTAAAAAACAAGAACAATTGATGGATGAAGATGTAGCTTTTGATAGTGATGATGAAGTGACTACAATAGTCAAATATTAGTCATTATGGCCAGCATTTATCTCAGCAGCAGGCCTATTCTTCGATTCACGGATCGTTAATAACTCCATTTCAACTGTGTTATCTTGCTTGAAAATCATTTATGGTGAAGAATTTACAAAATCTAGAGCAATTTCAAATATAGCGTCTATTGCTTTTGTTGGAACAGTTGTAGGGCAAATACTAACTGTGATTCCAAGGAAATTATAATGCTTGTAAAAGGTTTTCTTGTCTTAATTATTACAAATAGGGCTTTAGTTATCAAATTATTAGATAGCTTATTTATATTTGAATGATAAACGTATTAATATATTAAAAATGTGCTAACTTAAATTAGTCACGTGCCGCAGAGTTTTGACCATATAAAATCGGCATAACTTTTTGTCAACGATTAGTGTTTGGCACAGTTGTAATTTAATATCCGATGTAGTGTAACGGCTATCACGGTTCGCTTTCACCGAGCAGACCGGGGTTCGACTCCCCGCATTGGAGTATCATTTATATTTTTTAGTTTCAACTGCTCATAAATACTGAAATGAAAATTTTATTTTTTTCGGCTATTGATGAAATTTCTATTGTTTCTTTAACAATCAAGACCGTGGCGAGTCGTTCTTGTCTTTGTTGAAATTTTGTGTTGATCAAAATTAATTGTCTCAAAATTCTTAGTGTAGATCTAGATTAAGAGCTTGGTCTTAGAAGTTATTGAATATTTCAAACGTCTTTGAATTGTAGTAAAATTCCATTTATAAAGTTTGTGCCTTACCTGAGTGGCATCAACAAAATTGGTCAATTCAGAGCGATATTAAAAAATATTTATTTATAGTTAGATTCAATCAAGATTCAATCTCCACCAATCATTTCAATTCTATGTAATTTAACTTAAACATTCCAGTATATCAATGTGACAAAACCAAAATTCTCAAATTCTATTGTTTCAAAAATGATTAAAAAATATTATTTTTCTGTTATTGGAATGGCATCAACGTTGAACAAAAATATAAGAAAGAGAATTCAATTATATCGAAAACTTTATCTTGTTTCTGAGTAGGGTTGGAGATCTATGGAGATTGACTTGGACAACTTCTCAAGATATATTCCGTCTTTAGAGTTTCAAACGAGAGACCTCAACATTCTCAATTTAAGACGGCTTACATCATGCAGATAATTAAATCCTGAACCTGCTTGAATAATAATACCGTAATCGAAAAATTATTAAAAAATTTTCATGCCAATTAATCAATTGTCAAAGCCATAAATACGCGTATGTCAACTATGAATTAATTTAGATAAGTGTTTTTAATTTATTTTATAATATTTTCAATTTCCAATTTCAGTAGGATGAATAATTATTGTTTCACAATGAGTGCATTCATGTTAATCCAACCTCAACATTTACCTGCAAACAAACAAAAACTATCATCCAGTCAATCTAGTTTGACTTTGTGTTCCAATGAAAAATGTAATAATGAATACATGGAACAAGTTGAAAAACTTCAAATTAACAAATTAAACCTACAAATGAACAAAGAAAGATGTTTCACCAGAAAGAATATTGGGATTCTCAGACATACATTCTTTCAAGAAATTAAATTTGATTCAAATATTTCTTTTAAATTGAATCAAAGAAAATCAAATGGAAAATATCATTTTGAATATTTAAATGAAATTGCAAATATTGAACATGATGAAGATGAATTACCAGAACCAAATTTAGATGAATTTCAATTAAATGTTAAACAAATACTTCAAGGTAAACAATTTTGGAATAATTGTTATCAAGATATAAAATATCAATATTATCAATCTAATTATTTCGATCAATTACCTAGTTTGGAAATGATGGATTTTTATCAAGACTTTATAACATATTTTTTGTATAATTTGAAAGTTTTGGAACCAGATTTATCAGATATAAAAGATTCACAAGAAATTGAAAAATTGAAATTACAACGGTATTTCTACTTTGATGACGACTCAATTTTATATATGAGACTGATGAATTTACAACATGACCTTATGTATATGGAACCACTGGATGACCTATACAAAGTATTAATAAATTCCATAATACAAAATTTATCATCTTTTATCAAAAATGAAAAGATACTAAGTTTATGGGAACAATTTATTAAATTTATGTTTGAAATATTAACTACTCGTTTAAGTGTTCAATCTAGTGCCAATTCAATATCAAATTACAGTTGTTCTTCGAAATCAACATTCACAGATTCAATAATCACATCTCCAGTAATTAAAAATCCATTTGATTTAAAACTGGGTCAGTATAATCAAAAGTTTAAAAAGGAAAAATCGAAATCAAAGATTAATTTCTTCAGCAAAATGAAATTAAAAGGCTAATCATTGAAACTTGGGAAAACAATTTGGGTTTCTACCATCTGAACCAACATAATGTCGCAATAGATGTATTTTTGAGTTCAATGAAAACAAGTGATTTTTAAAATGAATGTATAGTCTCGATACAAAAGAGTTTAAAAAGTTGGTTTCAAAATTTGCCATTTTCCAATTACAGCAATGTTTTATTAAGTTCAACTTGATGTCCAATTAATTGAAGGTCTGTTCAAAAAAATCTGAAAAGCTTATTAATTCTACATCACGATAGTGTCGAAGTACATATTCCATTTTACATTGTGGTTGTTAAAAAAATTCATCTCCTGTGGTTATTTATTTTGTGTTACCGTATTTTTAGCAATATTAGAAGATCCAATTAAGTTGGATTGCATCAATTTGTTATCAAAACAAGATGAAAGTTTCACTAATCAACTAACAATCAATTAATGCAGGTTAAGTATAGTTAACATGTCCTTGTTAAGATACGTATAATAGCTAATAATCCCTCAGATAGAGATGGCTGAACAATATAGATATTTAGCTAATAAGGAGTAATAGAAAAGTAGTGTACAAATATCAGATCTATAATTTTGTGTAAAATAGTTTGTTTATTTTTTTCTTGGCCAAATTGAGTTGATAATAGATTTGAAATTTTCTCTTTTATAAAACAGTTATGAGCTTTTCATATCAAGTCGTAGATATGAAAAAGAAAAATCATCATGGTTAGAAGTATTTCCAGATAAGTAAATATTTTGAAAAACTCAAATACTTGTTGTTGTTGTGAGCAACTAAAACCCTAATTTCATTTCTTGGACCCTTTCCTAAACTATATTTCTTGAAGCAAAAATAAAACAGAAATGTAAAGTTATGATAAGTTCAACTTTACATCAGGTTCTTTATTATAATCTATATATAAATCAGTAAACAATAATAAAACTTTGATGGTGTATGCATAAGGTATTAAAAGTTTTGAAATTGTTCCGTTTGTTGAATTTCAACTGATGAAATTGAATACGATACAAACATTTGAAAGTTCAAAAGAGTTTGTTAATAAGTATTAAATGTATCAACTACTTTCATTCTCACAAAAATAGGATTCAAGCTGATTACAATTACAACATCGGATGGTTGACGATACTCCTTAAATCATGGAACAATTTAGTTCTATGTTCCTGTATATATATCCATAACAGTTTTTGTGTTAAATTAACAATGTTTACATATTGGTTGTTTATGTTTGTATTTAAATTAAAAATAGTAATAAAAATCTTTATAATGATGTATGACGTCTAATTTAAATTTCTCTTTTTTCTAATCTTTAAGGATAAGGCCATCTTATATATAGCCATAGTTTTTCTTTCAACAAACAATACTTCAACAAACTATACCTTATATTATGATTCCTTCACCAGTAAATGATAAATCTTTGTTACAAGAACATCAATTTTATTCAGAAAATGATTATACACAATGTGATTTCAAATCTATAATAGAGTTGTTTCAAATAGATGTGAAAAATTTATCAAGTTTAGATTCATTAATCAAAATTTTCATTTTATTATCTATAACGGCATTTATATTCAAATTTATTAAAAACATACGTAAGAAAAGATCAACCATAGCTAAAGAAAGATCAAAATCAATGAGTCCGGTATAAACAATGGTTCTTAAATAATTTGCATTCTCGTCATTTTCAGTTCGTTTAATATTGATAGAAATATTCAATCATAATTAGTTAATTTATTTATATTACAATCTATAATAATAATCCTTTAATAATACATATAATACACTTAACATTTTTATAATCTATTTGTTATTTTCAACATTTCTATATCCCATATATTCCAATCAAACCATATTAAATTTGGAAATATTGTAATTAAATGCCATAAACTATGTGCATCTAATAATCTTCCAATTGGAGGGAAATCATTAACTTCTAATAATATTCCTAAACATAATATTAAATTATTAAAAATCGGTATCAAAGGTATTATCCAATTATTCGATACGGATATGTAATTAAGCTTCCTCAATAATTTAGTCTCATAAGGTAACAATTGTATTGAGTTGTTATAAATTAAAAAATTCTTCTTATAAAGTTTATAAGTGTTGAAAGAATGATAAATCCATAAAACCATTGCTAATAATCCTACAACCATATTAATTTGAATATTATAAGTATAATCCCATTTTATATAAAGTTTAACAACATGATAAATATAAAGAACAATCAAAAAAGTATGCCAAATGAATAGTTTCTTTTTTTCCAAATTGAATACTCTGACGGTTATAACATTCAAATTTGAACATATAATTGCAAATGCACCAAAATAATCTAATGTTTCAGTTATAGGTATATCTTTATAATGAAACAAACAACTGAATAACCAGCCAATACAACTTATCCCCAATAGAATCAAATATTGTTGATATAAAGTTTTAAATTCATTTCTTTTATATTGTCGATGGATTTTTTTAAAATTATGATAATTGACTAATAAATTCCCCATTGAAAATATAAATGCAAAAAACTCTTGTGCTCCAAATAATCGTCTAAATGGCCATTTACCATAAAACTGTACCATAGGTTTATTTTGTGCTATTCTTGAATCTGTTATTAATTGTTGACAATAATAATTACAATTTGAAAAACATGACCATAAGGGATAATAAATCTTTGTACAATCACAATTTTTTAAACATGATTTAAACTCAGGTAATTTATCACCAATAGAACATAGCACAGGAGTAATTGCCAATAAAAATAAAATTAATCTTGACATATTTCTTGTACACAAAAATTTCTACGCGAATTTATGTTTATTAATATATAAAATTGTAATTATACCAATTAAAAATGATACACCAAGTAATATTAAATTTATTGGTATTGGATTCATTTTGAAAAATGTATGAGTCAATTCGTCTAGATAACTTTGTCCATAGTTGATGATTCCACTAATACAAATTATCAATCCATAAACAGTTCCAAATGTTTCAAATCCAAACACTTTTGCACAAACATCAGATATTGTAGTATAAAATAATGGTCTATAACAAACAAACAAACAAACTCCAATGATTGCAATTGAGTAATTTGCAATTAATCCAAATATTCCAATTAGTAATGAAAGTATTAATAATCCACTCAAGACAACTATAGTTGAATAATTATCTAAAAATAATCCTATAAATGGTATACTTAAAATTCCACCTAAAGGTAATGCCAAATCAAAGAATTTATTAATTGATTCTGCAATTCCTGAATTAAAGATATATTCATATTGTGAACCAATAGTTGCAACAAAATAATTTATTCTCAACATTTGAATAGTACAAAATAAACAAATTAATAAAAACCAATAAGTTAGTATCTGTTGCTTTGCGGTATAACCATGTAAGACACCAAAAACATCAGATTTATGTTGTTCTTCATATTGTCTAATTGCTTCACCCATAGAATTACGTCTTAATGGTTCTAATTCTCCTTCAATCGTATATGATTCATTTGGCATGATAAAGATTTGTGCAATTGTTATAAATGTAGGTACTAATAAGTAAATCATGAAGAATTTTTGTAATCCAAAATCTTCAAAATTATTATATATAATCAGATAGATCAAAAATACTGCACTTGAAGCATCAAAAGCACCAGTGATTAATGCTAATATTGTTCCACTATTTTTAGGAAATGAATTTGATAATTGAAATGAAGATATAAATGCAAATGGTCCACCTAATGCTAAACAAGAATATCCAATCATATAAGGATCAATATAAGATTGTAAACTTTCTGAATAAATGAATGTAAAACTTGCAATATATAAGAAACCAGCACCAATTAATCCACAAACTTTTGGTCCATAAATATCTAAGATTCTTCCAATTAATAACGCTGATACATTAGTTAATACAGCAGCTACTGTGAAG
This sequence comes from Insectozyma morakotiae, assembly GCA_030564645.1. Lineage (NCBI taxonomy): Eukaryota > Fungi > Ascomycota > Pichiomycetes > Serinales > Debaryomycetaceae > Insectozyma > Insectozyma morakotiae. The sequence goes on from JAKTYD010000008.1 coordinate 148,959, forward strand.
ATCATATTCAATTTCAAATCTTGCTTTGTACAAATTGGTGTAATTGAATTATTCAGAATTTCACACAAATTTTCATAAACATGTTCTTTTATAAGAATTGGCTTCAAAGCTGCAAATCCAAAGATCGGACCACCTGAGAATAAACACCATACAATTGCACAAATACATTGAGTTAATCTTTTATTGTATGAAACTTGTGATGAAATCATGATAAGGATGCGATCACAAAAAAGAAATTGACAGATTTGGAATTTCAAGATCTGATCAAAAAAATTTACATTTATCCAACTATTTTGAGCATTTAAAAGAGCGACTCAATGAATTCAAGACTAACAACTATGATTCCTTCGAAATTGTTTAGAGTATATTAGAATCTAAGTCTCAACATTTGTAAATCCATAATCGTCATTTATTATCTATTATACACTTTTTTTATCAGATTCATGTTCTATTTGTTCTTCTTCTACTATAACCAATTCTGGTCTATTTAAAGCAGTAAAAGGTTCATTTTTAATTTTTGACCAGATAAATAATCCCAAGATTCTTATACCAGCAACAATCATTGTAATTACAACACCACCAACTGGTGCAATTACAAAAGCACCAAAAGCACCCCAATCTTTTGGATCATAAATACCATTCCAAATCAATAATAATTTCCCACCTTCTCTTGCAGAATGATAATAAACAGTACCAAATATGAAAACTCCAATTAATGCACCTAATCCACCACACATAATATCAAATCCTCTAAGATACCAGAAATAACTATCTGATAATCCTAAGAATATAGCAGGAATTATAGCAGCTGAAACCAAATCTGCAATTAAATAAATTTGCAAAATATTATCAGCTACTTTTACAGCAAGAACCACAATTGGAACCATGACTAAAATAACTAAACCTCTTGTATAATTTGTATGCAATTTATTTCTAAAAACATCATTTGAAATTGTTGAAACCATTGCTGATTGTAAGGAATCAAAAGTACAAGTTGATAAAACAATACAAAATATCAAAACAAATGCAACTAACCATCTTGGCATTTTGGATAATAATATAAAAAATGCATTAGAACCATTTTCATCACCAACAGTTAAATCACCTGACCAAACGGCTAAAAATCCAGTGGTTCCAATCAAAGTACATATAACAAATGTAACAAATGCAGCTATTGAACAACCAATCCATAAATCTTTATCAGTTTTACTTGCAAATGTTCTAAGCCAGAATCCAGCCATGAAACAATCATTAGTAACAATTGCAACAAATAAAATATAAACTAATTGCCAACCTAATTTATTAGCTTTTAATAATCCACTTGGTCCAACTTTTGAAGGATCAATTTCAATATATGAACCCATCCCACATGCACAAATGATTAATAAAATCAATACACAAACACCTTGGAAATTATCAGTAATAAAACTAATTCTAAATCCACCAAAAAATGTATAGATTGTTGTAACTACACATTCAACAATAACTGCACCTAATGCATTTAAACCAGTTAAAGTTTCAATAGCACCTCTAATTGCTGATAATTCTCCAACCATGAATAAAAACATTGTTAAACATGTAAAAAATGATAAATATAAAGCAGTTACCAAACCAAATCTATGTCTAACCCATTCAGTCAAAATAAATCCATCAGGACATTTTTTTCTAATAATTGGTCCAAATACTGCAAATCCAACTATTGGAATAGCTCCACATAATGTATAGACTAATAAACCATGTAAGCCTGATAAATTTGCAATTTGAGAATATGTAGATATAATACCAACACCCATGGCTAATTTAAAGTTAGTATAAACTAATCCTCACGCAAGTTTCAACTTGATCGAGTTCGAACGGTATAATCTCAATCCTTAAGTGGATACCCGTTTAGTTTACATACCAGATGCTATAAAATTCAAAGCTAAAGGAATTCCTCTTTGTGTTCCATTTGATGATAAAAATTGTTTAGCAGAATGAAATTTCCATGCTAATAGTAAACCAGTAGCCAACATGAAGGCATATGAAAGGTAGATAATAGCATTATTACCCTGAGATGATAACTGAGCCATCGTTGAGAAATGTAACTTGAGAAATTTTCAACTTTATATCTTAATCAAACTTATGTCTCATCCGATAAAGTAAGAAAAATTGTATGCAATAATTGTTCTATGCGCTTATGCAACAAAAAATTGTATATTAAATTATAGTTTTATGAGATTTAAATTCTTCAACAGGTATTCTTTTACCTCCCTTAACACCAAATTCAGGTACTAATCCTTCCTTTGGTGGTAAATATTCAGTTATCAAAGGTAATTTATCACCTAACCATAAAGCACTATTAGTATGATCTTGTAAATCATCCCCAGTTTGTGGATGAATTAATACTGATAAATTACCATGATTTAATTGAAACCAACTTAATACTTTTATAAATACTTCTGGTCTTGCAACATCTGCTTCCCAAAAATGTGTAATATGTGGTCCAATGACATGATCATCTGTATATAATTTCTTAACCAAGATTGAACCATTTGAACATTCTTCTGGAAAATCTTTAAGTAATTTATTTCTTAAATTTGTTGATTCTTCAACTGATGATTTAACATGGGCAACATAATAAACATGAAAGTCATAATATTGTACTGGATAAGTAAATTCAAGATTATGAATTGATTTTGTTGCAATTGAAGGGTCTTCTTTTGAAAGATTAGTTACGTATTCCATTATAAAGTGTTGATTAAATTGATAAAATTGATTAACAATTTTGGCCGCACCAATGAATGAGCCACAATTTAGTTACTCGGTATTACCATCATTGAAGTCAGGATCTATTGAAATAGAGATAATGCACAAATACTGATGAGCCTCTATTACGAAAGCAAATCTCTTGGCTGATAATAAAATACGAATTTGGCGGAATTTGAGAAACATTCTAGATGTATGTCTCAGCAACTTTTGTGAAACCCCATCACACGGGAGTTACGATGTCTAAATTAAATGTCATGAGGGCAAAATATGACAATTGAGCCCTATATTTAACCAATTAAACAATTTTAAATTTTTCAAAAGGCAACACGAAAATTTTTATATTTGTTTGTTTGTTTGTTTTTTGACTGAGTGAGAACGCAAACAAATTAGAATCACTGTTATATGTTGCACAGATCAAATTAATTATTTGTTTTCAATGTCAATGATACTGTAACATATCTTTACTTAATTTTGAAGCTTTCTGGCTGTTCAAAGTTCTATCAAAAGTAATTTTAGGCTTAGGGTTTATAATTAAACGAGTAGACAAAGTTGAAAAAATTTTAGCACCATGTGCATAAATTCCAATTAAACAAATGGCTCATCTTAATGCCGTCAAATTATTGAAAGTGGAGACGAATTAGCTAATAATAGTTATTGTGTGAAAAGAATTTAGTTATTTAGCATGAGCCGCTGATCAAAAACATTCAGCTAGGATCAAACCGATTTTGCGCATAATTATACCTAACTCGTATCCTCTAAATTAAGACACCCAAATCTACATCCTGAGCTAGAGTATCGATGATCCAAAGTTGAATCTCCTCTTCAAATACATCTAGTACAGTTCAAGCTATTTATAGAAACACTTTAAACTAAACAATAGTTCAATTTAAGAATGGTTACAATACATTTATAAATTTCTTTTGTTTCCAATTTGGACGAGAGATCTAAAAAATAAACAAAGATTTCAAAATAATAATACGACACACGTAAAAAGTTTGCGCAAAAATTTTCATCTTTATTGTTTCAATTGTTTAATTTTAATAAAAATTGTTCAATTATGGTTTTGAGTAATACCAAGACTTACAATTATTTATCCTAAAAATTTAAATTTGTTTACATTTTATCATGACAAATTTTTTGATCTCGTTCATTTATATACAATTCAAATTCCATTTATTATATTTTCTCAATTAATCTAACTTTAAAGTCTTTCTTTCATTTAGTTTATTCAACTTAGTCATTCGTTTATTCATTACTTTAAATGTTATCAAAAACTTTATTATCAACAGCTTTATTAGCTTCAACTTCATTAGCTGCCAATAGTGTTGCCGTTTATTGGGGACAAAATGGTGCTGGTGGTCAAGATAGATTATCAACTTATTGTCAAGAAACTGATTTAGATGTTGTTTTATTATCATTTTTAAACGATTTCCCAGATCCATTAAATGTTAATTTTGCCAATCAATGTGGTGCCACTTATGAATCAGGTTTATTACATTGTCCACAAATTGGTGAGGATATTAAAACTTGTCAATCATTAGGTAAAAAAGTTTTATTATCAATTGGTGGTGGTGTTGGTAATTATGGTTTCCAAAATACCAATGATGCTTCATCATTTGCTACTACTTTATGGAACAAATTTGGTAATGGTCAAGATTCAGAAAGACCATTTGATGATGCTGTTGTTGATGGTTTTGATTTTGATATTGAAACTGGCTCAAATGTAGGATACCCAGAATTAGCTACTGCTTTAAGAAGTAAATTTGATTCATCAAAACAATATTATTTATCAGCTGCTCCACAATGTCCATATCCAGATGCTCATGTTGGTTCATTACTTTCATCAGTTCCATTAGATTTTGTTTTCATTCAATTCTATAACAATTATTGTTCAATTAATGGTCAATTCAATTTTAATACTTGGCAACAATTTGCTAAATCAGCACCAAATTCAAATGTTAAATTATACGTTGGTATTCCAGCTGATTCATCAGTTTCTGGTTATGTTAACTCAGAAGAATTATCTCAAGCTATTGAACAAATCAAATGTGATTCAAACTTTGCTGGTGTTTCAATTTGGGATGCTTCAGGTGCTTGGAAAAACGTTGTTGATGGTAAAAACTTTGTTAAACAAGTTAAAGAAGTTTTAAATGATAATGTTTGTCAAACTTCATCATCAACTTCATCAACTTCAACCACTTCATCTACTTCATCAACTCAAGCTCAAGTTTCAACTCCAGTTACCAATGATGCTTCAACCACAGATGCTGTTGTTTCAACTAGTGTCGGTGCTCCATCATCATCAATCTTATACGGTAACTCAACTGCTCCAGTTACTTCACAAGCATCACTCACTTCAGGTTCAGGTTCAAACTCAGGTTCAGGTTCAGGTGTTAAAACTATTACTGATATTCAAAAAACTGTCATCACTGTTACTTCATGTTCAGAAAACAAATGTTCAGCACACCCAACCACCGTTGGTTTCGTTACTTACACTGATTTACACACTGTTTACACCACTTATTGTCCAGAAACTGCTACTGCTGTAGTTGTTCCACAACCAGTTGAATCATCAACTAAACCAGAAGGTGCTAAACCATCAAGTGTTGCTCAATTATCATCAGCTCCAGGTGTTGTTGCTGTTGGTTCATCAAAATATGAAGCTCCAGCTACTACTCAAGGTCCAGTTGTTATCACCACTTCAGAAGCATCAGTAGTTCCAGGTGAAACCACTACTGAATATATTGCTATTACTTCAACTATCTACCCATCAATCATTAGTCCATCATACAACTCAAGTTCAAATGTTACTACTCCACAAGTTCCAACTGTGACTTATGAAGGTGGTGCTATGTCTAATACTGCTGTTTGGTTCACACCATTATTATTCGTTGTTGCAGCTTTTTTCTAAACTATGTAATTATATAGTAAAAAATTTACGATTTATTTTTTCTTATGTCAAAAATTTTAAAAACTACTGATTCTAAAAAACGAATTAATGAAGGTCATATACTAGAGAAGATAGATGATGAGATATTAAAAGTAAATCAAATACGGCAAGACCTTAAATCAAAGTCAAATCTAGATGAAGGAGAAATCTCAGATGATGATTGGCATATCGCATCGGAGTATTATAAAAATATAGATACAAAAGCATTTAGACAATATGAATTAGCTTGTGATCGAGTGAAATCATTTTATGAAGAACAACACGAGAAACAAACTGTAGCATATAATATTCAAGCTAGAATAAATTTTAAAACGAAAACAAGAGATCGAATGACAATTTGGCAAGGATTAGAAAAATTAAATAAATTATTAGATGAATCAGATCCAGATACAGAATTATCACAAATAGATCATGCTTTACAAACTGCAGAAGCTATACGAAGAGATGGGAAACCTAGATGGTTTCAATTAGTTGGATTATTACATGATTTGGGTAAATTATTATATTTTTTTGATTCAAAGGGACAATGGGATGTTGTTGGTGATACATTTCCAGTTGGATGTAAATTTTCAAAAAGAATTATATTTCCAACTAGTTTTGAAAAAAATCCTGATTCACAAAATCCATTATATAGAACAAAATATGGTATATATTCAAAACATTGTGGATTAGATAAAGTAATGTTAAGTTGGGGTCATGATGAATATATGTATCACATAGCAAAGAAGAATTCAAACTTACCACCAGAAGCTTTAGCTATGATTAGGTATCATTCATTTTATCCTTGGCATCAAGAAATGGCATATACTTATTTAATGGATGATCATGATAAAGAAATGTTAAAAGCTGTTAAAGCATTCAACAAGTACGACTTATATTCCAAGATAGATCAACAATATGATGTTGAAGAGTTAAAACCATACTATTTAGAGTTGATTGATGAATTTTTTCCTAATAAAATTATAGACTTTTAATGTACATATGGATTAAGTAGAGTATTGATTCAATAGTTATCCCCGAAAAATTATATATTTTTAATTAAATAATTGTATAACACCGAAATATTGTTCAATACCATATGGACCTGGATCTTTCCAGAAATCATTATAAGTGGTTAAAATAGTTACATCACCACCAGTTTCTTTTATTATTGATGCAATTGCGATTTTTTGATTTTCTTCACTTGGAGTATTTAAACCTAATGTTGAACCTTGTGATGGATAACCAGTTTCAGTAATTTCAACATTTTTATTACATATACCTGCAACTTGATTTTTTTGACTCATTATATAATTACCTGCATTATCTGGTGAAATATTAGCATTAAAATATGAATGAGGATTTATACCAATAAAATCAATATCTGCTTGACATAATTCTGGATGACTAATGAATGTAGCTGGTGGTTCACTAGTAGTTATCCATCCATTATAACCTGCTTGTTGTAATTGTGATTTCACTGATGATATTTTATTTACTAAATCTGAAACAGAACAAAAGTTTGAATTGACAGCTTCATTACCAATAGTTATAAAATCAAAAATATCCCATCCATTTGATGAACCATAATTGATAAGTTGTTGAATTTGATCGTCAATTGAATCAACACCATCTTGTGAAATCCAAACACCTTGATTGACTTTGATACCTAATTCACCAGCTTTGGTTAATACTGAAGTTAATGCACCACAATCAGTACCATAAGATCTAATATGTTTAATACCTTTTGATGCAATCAATTCTAAATCTGAATAAATAACGCTTTGTTGTTTACAACTACGATCATCAGCGTATGGTGAATAAACAATTGATGATGGTGATGAAATATCTCCTGAAGAGGAAGAAGATGAAGTTTCTTGTGTCGAACTGGTTGAGCTAGTAGTTTGTGCAGTAGTTTCTTGTATTGAACTTGTTGAGGTAATTTGTGTAGTGGTTTGTTGAGTAGTTGGAGCTTGAGTTTCTTGAGTGGTTTGTTGTTGAGTTGTTTCTTGAGTAGTTTCTTGAGTAGTTTCTTGTGTTGAACTTGTTGAGGTGGTTTGTGCAGTGGTTTGTGCAGTGGTTTGTTGAGTAGTTGGAGCTTGAGTTTCTTGAGTTGTTTGTTGTTGAGCTTGAGTTTGTTGAGTAGTTGGTTGAGCTTGAGTAGTAGGAGTTTGAGTTTCAGTAGTTGGAGCTTGAGTTTCTTGAGTAGTTGGCTGAGCTTCAGTAGTTGGTTGAACTTGAGTAGTTGGTTGAGCTGTAACAGCTTGAGGTGTTTGAGCAGCACCTCTATTTATATAACTTGTGAATGTAACTGGATATGTATTCCATTGTGTATCACTTATTGTACTAGTACTAGTTTGTCCATCAATAATATAGATACCAACCGGTGGTAACCAAATTGTAGTAGTACCAGTAGTTGTTAAGATTGTTTGAGTAACTGCTTGTGCTGTATGTACTCTTGTTATTAAAGCAGGTATTGGAACTGCAGATATGAGTTGAATTAAAAAGAATGTAAATATTATTGAGATCATATTTGATTATATTATGAATGAATTTAATTTTGTATATATAACGAATGTTTTTAAAGAATGTAATTATTAAATGTTAACGAATGTAAAGATTAAACTTAACGAATGTGAGTAATTGATTTGTGAAAGAAAGTAGTAGTTGGTTAATTTTTAATTCTGGTTCGGATATTCTAATCATTTTATATTAGATTGATTTAGATGAGTTTAAACTTGATTCAAAGCTGGTTTCTATTCTTTCGCAGTAATTTTTCATCAATATGCGTGTTGCAAATCCCAATTAGGAAATATGTCAGATCTGTAGCAAAAAAAAAAAAAATTATTAATGTATGGAACAAACAAATTTTATTGCAAAATAATATAAATTGATTTACCAGCTTTTATTGTCTGATTCAACACAAGCCTTGTGCCTGATTGCTTAGGATAAATGTTTCAAAGTGTAATCTTCCATAATATTCTCTGGTTTATCACTAGGCTTAAATCCAATCCAAACCTAAATTGCTTGCAAATAACCTTTAAAAGACCAAAAGATACCAGTTCCATTATTCTACTTGTTTGGATACTAATATGATCAAAGTTGTTTACTTTATTGAATGTCTTACTTAATGTAGAATTGATCCGATTTGAATCACCTGAATCAAAGATCAACTAACCTTCCAAGCACCGAGCTGCATGATTCAAGATTCAAAAATTTGGTTTCTGTACAGAATTAGAATATTCGCCAGCATCTAGATCATTTCTATTGCATATTTTAGAACGTAATCTTATGCTGGTCAATTTTCTTGTTGTAGAATAAAAAAAAAAAAAAAATTACTGGCAGCGAGACTTGATCAAATCAAATCAAATCAACATATTTATATTTTGTGCCTGGAAAAACAATTATACTTTCACAGATGATATCATAGATCAAATATAGTTATTTATTAAAGTCTAAAATAATATTGCATTGTCATTATATATTAATTAATTTGTAAAATCTCAAAAACTAATTCTAGTTTATGAGTTTCTATTATTTTTTCATTATTCAAATATCTTAAAATACTTTTAACTAATTGTAATAATTGAGGTACAGTTAAATTCATAATTGCCATTTGTAAAATTTTACCTAAATTCATATTATGATTACTAATAAAAGTTTGATAATAAGCATAAGTAAAAGAACCCATTAAAAATTGACAATCAAATCTATCAGTAATACCACCATGACCAGGAATTGTATCACCAAAATCTTTTATACCAAAAGCTCTTTTCAAACCACTTGCAAAAAACCCACCAAATGGTGCAATTAATGAAGCAAAAGTTGCTAAAACAGCAGTATGAAAATAAATTGGTTTTATAATAAGTTGATCTAAATTAATAAAATTTGATAATATTTCTGGAATTTCAAATATTTGATCTTGGAAAACAGGATTTGGTGTACAAGTTTGATAATTATATAAATGAGTTGATAAATTTTGAGCTGGACAAATTAAAAAATCTGATTTTGATAATATATAAGTTGCAATTAATGATGCAAATCCAGTACAAACCCAAGCACCAACAAAACCTTCTACTGTTTTCTTTGGTGAAACTTCTAATAATGGAGTTTTACCAAAAGTAATACCACATAAATAAGCAAAAATATCATTAACAATAACTAAAGATGCTGGTAAGAAAAACCAAATAATACCACTTAAAATATTTCCAATAATTAAATGAGCTTGGAATACAACTAATAAAAGTGTCATATGAGTAATACATAATTGAGCAAATTGAAACTTATAATAACCCTTTTTCAATGTCCAAACAAAAAAAACAAATCCACTGATATATAATGTATAACTAACAAATTTATGATTTACAACCAAAACAGTTAAAAATTTATTCAGATAAATGAAATCTTGCCAAAATTCAACAACTGATGGGAAATCTAAATAATACCAAGTTGTTACTAAGAAATACCAATTTAATGATCTATTATAAGGAATTTTTTTATCTCTTGCAGGTTCTGAAGTTAATGAAATAATTTCTTTGAAAGTTAACAATTGAAATAATAAAACCATTACAATCAATGCTAAATGACCTGATGCTAAAGTAAGGAAGAAACCTGAAATCATTACAAATGTCCAAATTGTTCTAGTAACAAATGCTTGTTTTTTCTTTTCCTTTTCATTTACAACTGGTGTATTTGATTTTTGTGAAGTTAGAGAAGTGGTTGTTGATATATCATTTGATTTTTCAATTGGTATTTTATCAGTCTTGTCAATTGACTTGCTCATGATAGCAGAATTGATTGTTTAGAATTTTAAAAGTTGGTTGTTGCTTTAGAAATTGAAAATTATTTTTTTACTCCAAATAATGATTTTTACCAACATTGGCAAAATATTATTGACAAACAAGAAAATAGAGTATTATTTGGAAAATAGAAATGCTATGAAATAACTTTAATTAGAATATAGTTTGAAAATTTTTAGTTGTCTTGTGCTTAAAATATATAATGAATAATGTGTAGAAACTTGATCTGATAATCATCTCTTTTGAACAAAGATATCGAGACCCAACTAAACTAATTGAATTGGATCACATGGGATATATAATCAAAAATTTGTTAAATGCACGTACTTGATCTAATCAATTGATTGATGAAATATTAATCAACCAAACATATTGATTGCAAATTAATCAATCAAACATTTTAATTTTACCCGGTTTCAATGCTCAATTGATTGGATTGCTCACACTACTTTTTTTAATCTCGCACAAAGTCACACAATTACAATATACACTACTTTCTTACTACACATCTACACTACTTTCTTTTCCCACTCCTCCTTTTTCATAATTTTCTTTTTCTTTTAAAGTTTCTTTTAATTAATCATATCATCTTACCAGATTTACTGATAAATAAATTCAAGTTTTCATCAATTTAACTTAATTTTTTTAAAAACCAAATCTACTTTATTTAACTTTAATTTAATCAACTAAACCAAGTTAATTTTAATCAAACCAACCAAACAAACAAAAGGAGTATAAATTAAATACACTTTTATTTTTTCATTGTATGTCAACTATCCAAAACTTAAACGCATTTGATCCATTCGCCGATACTGGTGATTCTGAAGCTCAACCAACTAATTATATCCATATTCGTATTCAACAAAGAAACGGTAGAAAAACTTTAACTACTGTCCAAGGTGTTCCATCTGAATATGATTTAAAAAAAATTTTAAAAGTTTTAAAAAAAGACTTTGCTTGTAACGGTAATATTGTCAAAGATGAAGATTTAGGTGAAGTTATTCAATTACAAGGTGATCAAAGAGTTAAAGTTAGTGAATTCTTAACTACTCAATTGCAATTACCAAAGAAGAATATCAAAATCCATGGTTTCTAGATTTTTTTTTTGAAATCTAGTAGAGAAAGCTAAGTTCAGGTAATTTATCCTTGGAACAAAGGCTCTAAACCTATTTGATATAGTGTTAGTCAATACATTAAATTTGTTTAATTTGTTGTTTTCACTCTTTATTTATCTCTGCGCATATTAATTATAATTCTTCTTACATATCTTTTTTTTTATTATGGGTGGTGATTTAAATTTAAAGAAATCATGGAACCCAGCGTTGATGAAGAACCAGCAAAAGGTCTGGGAGAAAGAACAAGAGAAGTTAAAAGAACTTAAATTAATTAAACAAAAGAATCAAGAATTTCAAAAGGAAAAAGAATATATCGATTTATTAAAATTACAATATGGTGATGAATTTGATAAATCTAAATTGAAAAAGAATGATAGATTAAAAATGTCAAAATTAAATTGGATGTATGATGATGTGCCCTTTGAATCAACAGATGAAGTTAAAGATGAGTCAAATGGATTTATACAATCAAATCAAGAATTTACTGAAGGTAGATCCAAAGTAGAAAATTTATTACAAGGTAGTAGAAGTTTCAAAAGAGAAGCAGAGAAATCGAATGATAGAATTAATAAAATTATAAGTTCTGGAAGTAAGAAATCAACCGCTGATTATTCAGATGATCCAATGTTAAAAATTAAACAACAACAAAAAGTAAAGAGTATAAATCGTAATAAAGATAAGGTACATAAACCAATACATAAATCAAGAAAGGTATAAAAACTATATCAGAAATAATGAGGAACAGCATCATCTTAGTGAAAGGATTGGACTTATAAGTGAACTTCTGCTGAATAGGCATTTCAAGGAAAGGTCAAAAAAGTCATAATTGGATTATTTACAAAAGCATTAATCGTATATCAAGATTAGGTACCAAGTTTGAATAGTTATCGAATTATCAACTTGCACCGGCTGCAGATTAATTTATGTTTACTAAATATAAGTTTCCTAAATTCCCTCATTCTACGAATTCATCATTTAAAAAATCTCTATTAATTGACCAAATAAATTGAATAATCTTTTCCATTCTTATTATAAACTTTTGAATCAAATGTATACTCGTACCATACCTTTTCTCCATTATTGATTCTTTCAAAGTCAATTCTCAATATTTCTCCTGGCTGAATAGCAGTTTCATCGATAGGAAAATAAATAGGAAACCAGGATTTACAATAAGTAAACTTATTTTTGTCTTTTATTTGAATATTCAAATGTCCGTATAAATTTGATTCAAACCAACCTAATAATCCATTGATTTTATAACCAAACTGATTTTTGAAATATAAAGTTTTTGAAATATTCAACTCATAAGTAGATGGATGAATGAATTCCCATACTTCTTTGGCCTCACTTAAAGGAGCGTAATTTTTCAAATCAATCAAGGATGGAATTGGAATCTCAACCGGAGTATAAATTGGTTGTAAATATGATGTATAACTAGATGGGATCATTACAGTTGAGTTTGTATGTTTAATCAAAATCTCAGGAGCCAATTCATTGTCACCAAAAGAACCCAATAATTCGGAAATTATCAAATTTGGTTCATACTGGAAAAATCTAGCGTCTTGATTTATAACCTCCATTGAAGATCCATATTTTTCATTCAAAAGTTCAATACATTTTGGATTCTTTTCCACTGCAACAATTTCCAAATTTTGGAATTTCAATGACAATAGCTTATCTATCAATTTACCACGTCCTGGACCAATTATCAACACTTTTATCTTTTCCAATTGATATGATAGATCATTAATAGCTAATTCCATTGCTTCTTTATACATCTCATATTTGACTTCATCTTTTTCAAACTGTTGATATACCCCAATTTCTAAATCATCAGCCAATGGTTGTAAAGGACGGAGATAAAAATTAGTGTTGGATTTATATTTCAGCCTAAATTGGTTGACAATGTCCTTTAGATCAGAATTCGCTGAGAAAATCAATGGTAAATCTTTATTATACTTTTGAAATAACAGAAACACGTCTTGGATTAGATCTTTGACTATTACAAATTTAATTGGTTGGGTTAACCAAAATGATTCCAATTCTGATTCAATTATTTCATCAAATAAAATACCAATAGACAAATGTTGTTCATTATATGTTTTCCAATACTTTGTTTCATCGAATTGACTTGATCTCAACAAAACTAACTCTGATTTTGGATCTTCAATTGATGTACAATAATCTAAATCTTCAATTATTAAGTCCAGTTGAATTATAACATTCTTCACATCTCCATTTAAAATTCTCAATATAGATAACAAACCTTTTCTATGATCATCTATAATGTAAAATTGCTTGTAATCACCTTCATTGTATGTTTTTTCAAAATTTAAATAATTTGATGAATAAATTAAAACTCCATTTAAATTCATCAATTATCTACGCGCATTGAAAATAAAAAATTTGAAAAACAGACCAATCTTTAATCAAATCATCAATTCAAATTAACTCAATTTTACTTATTCATAATACCCCAAACTTATTATCATTTTGCATATTTAACCAATACACTCGTTTTATTCAATGACAAAACCTAGATATTTAACTGAAACAGAAAGGGCAAAAGTATTGGAGTTTCAAGATATGATCCATTATAGTCCTAGATATAGTGATGATAATTATGAATATAGACATGTAATGTTACCTAAGAATATGTTGAAATCTATTCCACAAGACTACTTTAATCCAGAAACTGGTACTTTAAGAATATTATTAGAAGAAGAATGGAGAGGTTTAGGTATTACTCAAAGTTTAGGTTGGGTACATTATGAAACTCATGCTCCAGAACCACATATTTTGTTATTTAAAAGACCCTTGAATTATGGGCAATGATTAGATGTAATTAGAGTAAATAATGTGTGTATAATATTAATGTATTTATAAAATAATGTGAAGTTAGAATTGAACAAATTAACTAAATAGGGTACTTATTTTTGTAACTGTTTGCATCAAGTCGACGGAAATCCATAATTTTAAAGTGAAAAAAGCTATCATTTAGTTTAATGATATGAGTTTATCACTCAGTGATACAACTGAGAACATGTATCTTGGATCATCCTAGATCAAGGTACTGAACCAACAAATCAATATCTTTTATTGTGTAGGGATCTCCGGTTAAATTTAATACCCAGATCTTGAAACTTGAGTTGAATTCGTACAACTACATTCTTTATTAGAAATTAATAGCAGGTTTTTGAACCCATTAAACAATATATTAGATCTTTTAGAACCGAATGTAATTAGTTATTATTCCTCATTTGGTAAATTGAGCGCCGCGCCAGCTATTAAATCAAAACTTTACCAAATTAGAAAAACGCGGTTCAGTGTATGTCAAATCAAAGTATAAATTCCCTTGAATTATCTAGATTTTTAAATGACATCGAGTTAAACATATCCGACAAAGCAACTGATTTCAAAAAAATTATACTATATTTGTTTAAATTTACAAATGAAAAATTAACATTAATTCAATTAAATAAACATCAAAATGATGATTTAGAATTATTAAATAAATTAATCAAAGTTATTGAATTAGTCTTATCCAAGAATTCATATTTATTGAACTTACCATTATCTCAAGAAAAGATTATAGAGAATAATAAAGATACGATCCTTTATCAATGGGCATTATCATATTATCTTAAAAAGCTTCCAAAATTTCAAAATCTCGTATTAAATCAAATAAAATCATTGATTATAAATATTATAAACCTTGTTGTCAATTTACACAATTACAAGTTTGTATTTAATTTAAGAAAATTATTACTTCAAGAATTGGAAACTAATTTAAATGACTGTTTCAATCATGGAAGTGAAAAAAAATTGATTAGATCTGTTCATTTATTCACAATTATAAATGATTATGATATATCAAAGAAATTATCATTTTTGAATCTGTTAAAGTTTGAAAATATAAGTAGGAGGTTATGGTTTTTATGTGAGAATGAAGAATTAAAATCAATACTTTTACTAAACAATTTATACAACCTCGAACTAAATCCAACTTGGTCTCAGATATCTTTATTAATGAGTTGGGTTACTGAATCAATTAGTAAAAATTCCTTGAATCTAAATTATGCAATTTCATTAGCCTTCCTAAAGATCTATAAAATTTGTATGGAAAAAAATATCGTTCAAAACTTTAATTTTAAAAGTGAATCACCGTTGGTCATGAAAACACTAGATGTGATTAAATCTCATATGAATAAAGTTGAATACCACGAACCATTTACCGACTTTGAATTGGAACAGTTAAGGTTAGATTTATTTCCAAAACCAAACAAAATTGAAGATACTTACACCAAACTTACATCTTTACGTGAACAATTGAAAGAATTTGATGAAAATAAAGAAATTGATCCAAATAGACCAGCAACTAATTTTGATTTTAGTGAATTTATGAATTTAACTAACCCTTTATTATTAACAAATTTACTTTTGTTAATGTATAATGTATTTGCTGCTTATTTCCCACAAGAAGATAAATTAGATTTCTTGTTGAATCATTTAGCTACTAATAATAATCGAGATGTAAGAATGTTAATTACTAGGATCCTACCGCTTTATTTAATTAGAAATGATGATCCAGAACCAATATTCACGTATATATTTCAAAGAGTCACAGCAATTGATTTAAGAAATAGACATCTTGGTGAGTCAACAATTAAAGCAATGGTCAATCTTGCTGTCGTATCTCGTGGTGAGAGATTATGTGCTTTATATTTCAAAATGGTTGATTTATTAGGTGAAACTAATGATCAACATGTTAATTATGTATATTGTGGTTTTTTAGATATCGCTTATGAAAAATCAGTGCCACCATATAAACTATTATCACCATATTTACCAAGTATTTCAGAAATGATCATAAGAAAGCCAAGAGTTTTTGAAAGAATTTTGAAACTTTCAAATATTCAAAGAAATTTCTTTTTAAATCGAACTAAAGATTATACAGTTCCAAAATTGTTAGAATATTATAAAGCACCATTGATTCAACAAATTGCAACAGCTGCAAATGTATCGACAAAAAAATTATTAGCAAATCATCTTCCTAGAATATTGGCAACTTATCTAGTTAAAGGATCAAATGAAAAATATATCATTAAGGTATTAAGCTCTGTTGATCCACATTATAAACTGATCACCTCAAATGATTTGTTTACACTTATTGGTGATATTATTTGGTATATATTATTAGAATTTGATGACAATTTGGATAACATACAATATGCATTAAATACAGTAAAGAAACATACAAATTCACAGATTGAAGATCAAGTATTATTATTAGTTCAAAAATTTAGTGATGTAACATTATCTAAAAGTTCTAAACCATACCTTGAAAGAAAAAGTTCATTTAATGTTATGATGTATTTGATTGAAGCACACCCAAATGCAATAGTTTCAGCACTTGGACAATTATCAACTTGTTTACAAGCGACCTTAGAAGAATCAGATTTCCACATTTCATCATTAAAATGTTGGTATGGATTAGTTAAAAACGTTCCATCAACTAATTTGATTTCATTAATTGATATAATTATTTCAATCATATTTCAAAAATTCGAACAATTCAATGAAGAAGCAAAATTAACTGCAATTGATGTTTTGAAAAAGATTTATGAAACTATTCAAAAGAATGAATTTGATAATTATGCATTATATTATTTATCATTACCATTTTTAACATTTATGAATGATTATACATTAGTTCAAAAGGAATTTCAAAAAATAAAACCATTACTGAGAAAAGAAATTTTTCAAGAATTTAATCGAAGATTACAAACAAGTAATGAATATATTGTTAAACAAGCATTGTTTGATTTATTCAATTATTGTCTGCAATATCAATACAATTGTCAAGAAGCATTTAAAGATCCTATTTTATCAGCATCAATTACTAATTTAGTTAGAACTATTTTAGATTTAGCTTCAAAGTTTAAAAACTCAATTTCAAAAGAATGTGCTAGAGTTTTATCAGTTATTGGATCATTAGATAGTAATAAATTCAATTTTAAATCAGTTAAAAAATCAATTGTTGTTCGTGATTTTGAAAATGTCACTGAAGTTTCAGAATTTCTAATAGATTTGATTGAAAATTATGTTTTGAAAATATTTTGGTCATCAAATGATCCTCATAAACAATTATTTGCAGCTTATGCATTACAAAGTTTTTTAAAAATTTTAGATTTGGATTTAAATAAATTTAGTGATGTTGCTAAATCTACATTAACACCTTTATTAACATCAAAATATGCTGCATCAAAGCCAAGAATTGAACCAATTGAATATCCTTATTTTAAATTGGGTATGAAATATGAAACTTGGTTAATTGATATTACATTAGACTTATTAAAACGTGCTAGTATTTCTGATGATCCACAAACTGAACATTTAATTTATCAAACTTGTTGTATATTAATTCAAAAGCAAAGAGATGTTGCATTATGTGAACATTTATTAAAATATGTTTGTCTTAATCAAATCAATGATGAATCTATACTTATTGAATTTCAATATATTTTCAGTTTGGATTATAAAAATTTATCATCAGATAAATCAGAAGTTTTGAAATCTATTTTTCAAACGATTTTTTCAGTTTTTGATTATTTAAATGAACTTGGTGCTGATACTTTTTTGAATCATTTTCCAATGGATTTGATTGCCATAAAATCAGCAGAATTTGATTGTTATGAAAGAACTATTTTATATATTGAAAAATGTTTCAAAGATGGTCAAATTATAAAAAATAAATTAGGAGATTTAGATGTTTCTACAACTCTTCAATCCATGTATGCTGGAATTAATGATTTTGATGCATTAAATGGGGTATTACAAGTATTTTCAACTACTAATTTAGATGAAAAATTATCAACATTTCAATATAATGATAATTGGACATTGGCACATGAAACGTTTCATGTTTTAAATTCACCAGAAAAACTTTTGAAATCTTTGAATGAACATGGATTATATGATGAAGTTTTATCTACCTTACCTAATGATAAATCAATTCCCTTAGAATGGTCAATTATTGGATTACGTTCAGCAGTTTACACTGGTAATTCAAAAGAAATTAACAAGTGGTTACAAGTCACAGATTCAATTGGTAAACCACAAGATTTAGAATCTTTAGTTGATTATGAATTAGCAAAATCATTAAAATATTTATTTGATGGTGATGAGAAATTTAAACAATCGATTGATAATTTATATAGCATAATCGGTAGTTCATTAGTCAATTCAACTTCATCAAGTTTTAATCGTAATGTAATTTTGATGAATCAATTACATTCGATACATGATTTGAATTTAATTATGAATAATGAATTAGATGTATTAAAATTAAGATTAAGTAACATAAGTCAAGATTTTAATACTCAAAGAAAAATTTTAACTATTCATAATGTGGCTAATAAAGTATTAGGTAATGATGATTTAATATCACAGAATTTAGTTTATGAAGCAAGTTTAGCAAGAGAGAATAAAAGGTTAGATATAGCTAATAAAGCAATTGTACGTGCCATGAAATTAAATAATAAAATGGCATTATTTGAACATAGTAAACTTTTATTTTTCGAAGGTAAACAAGCTGAAGCTATAAGATCAATTGATGAACTTCGACAAGACTTGAAAACTTGTGAAATTCAACTTCAATATGCAAATTGGTTAAATGAAACAAATCATTTATCAGCACAACAAATTATAAAAGAATATAACAAAGCTATTGAAATAAATGATAAATATGAAAAAGCTTATTATGATTTAGGTAAATATTATGATAAATTATTAGAAAGTTCATCAGATAAATCAGGTTATTATGAACAATTGATTATAAGAAATTTCATACGATGTGTTTCTGTTGGTAATTCATTTATATTTGAAGCACTTCCAAGAATAATACAAATTTGGCTAGATTTTTGTGAAGTTCCAAATAAAACAAAAATTGCAGAAAGAAATCTTAATCAAATTATACAAGATGTCAATGTAGGTGCTAAAAATATCCCCAATTATGCTTGGTATACTGTTATTTCCAAATTATTATTCAAAATTGATACAATTAGTGAATCTTCATTCAAGGTATTAGGTAAGATAATTTCAAATATTGTAAAAACTTATCCCAAACAAGCATTATGGAAAGTTTTAAGTTTTAAATCACAAAGAATTCAACTTATATTAAAACATAATTCAACTATTGAGTTCAATAATCAAGTTGTTGG
Organism: Insectozyma morakotiae; assembly: GCA_030564645.1. Lineage (NCBI taxonomy): Eukaryota > Fungi > Ascomycota > Pichiomycetes > Serinales > Debaryomycetaceae > Insectozyma > Insectozyma morakotiae. The sequence continues at coordinate 168,772 of JAKTYD010000008.1, forward strand.
TGCACAAAAGTTATTCAATGTTTTAATTTCAATAGCTTCAAAACCAATTACAAAATCAAGTAAGAATAAAAAATTATCCTTGTCACAATTTTTCAAAATCGATACTAATATGATATTTGATGAATTGGTTATACCTAAAAATAATCAAATGACAATCAAAATTCCTAATCAAAATATTGAAAATTTTAGATCATTCGATTCAGTGGTTACATTTAATGGATTTATTGATAATGTAGATGTATTTTTCAGTTTACAAATGCCTAGAAAAATCGGAATCAGAGGATCTGATGGATCTTTAAATTATTTAATGTTAAAAGCTGATAATGTAACTAATGATTCTGAGGTTATGAATATGTTTTCAATTATAAATAGATTATTAATGAGTAATTTTGCATCAAAATCAAGAAATTTAATTATAAATTGTTATCAAGTTTTATCAATTGCAAATAATATTGGAGTTATTGAATATTTGACTGATGTTAATACAATTAAATCAATTATAATTCATCAATTTAGAAAGAAACATATTGAATTCAATGAACGAAAGTATTTTATGAAACTTGAAAAAGAACAAAAATTCATTAAAGATAGAAAATACAGTCAAGAAAATTTACCAAATTTAGTTCAATTATTTCAAAGTATCAAAAAAAAATTTCCACCTGTTTTAAGTGATTATTTTATGAATCTGTATAAAGATGTTAAAACTTGGTTAGTTTCAAGAAACAATTTCATAATGACAAATGGTGTTATGTCAATTGCTGGGTTTATAATTGGATTAGGTGATCGTCATTTAGAAAATATCTTAATTAATCAAAATGGGTTTGCTATTAATATTGATTTTGATTGTTTATTCGATAAAGGTTTAAATCTTCCAACACCAGAGATTGTTCCATTTAGATTAACAAAGAATATCGTTGATGCTTTTGGTATAAATGGAGTTGAAGGTTGTTATAGATCAACTGCAGAAATTACATTAAGTATAATGAGAAATAATATTGATTCAATTATAAATTCATTTCAAATTGCAAATAAAGATCAAATAACAACCATGAGTAAAAAATTAAAAGGGTTAAATGAAGAAACTTTGTCCATGAGTGTTCATGGTCAAGTAGATGCTTTAATTCAAGAAGCTACTTCAGATGAAAATTTAGCTCAAATGTATGGTGGTTGGGCTGCATATTTATAAAATTTTTGATGTAAATAAAAAAAAGTTTTGATTGTCTTGATTACTGTCCTCTAGCTGTCTTGTAGAACTTTTTGCATTACGAACAAAAACCGGTCAATAAAAGATATCAGTATTTAAGGGAACGAGTTAGTAAATTCGACCAGAATTATATACGGAGTCAATTCACAGAGTCCCCTTTGAAATGTATGTGCTTGGCCATAGTTAATTCCATTAGTGTGGATACATTGATTATGTGAATATACAAACGAAGTCAGTTTCACAGAGTCGATCTACACAAATATGTGCATAATAGAAAGAGCAACCGATTTGAGAATTACAAATGGCACTTCGATTGTGTTTTTATGTTTTGACCCGTACGAGTTCAATTAAAAGGATTTCTTTATTGTTTGAAAATAAATAAACCTGATTTTGTGTATTATCAACCAGGTGAAATTATTCAATTCTTGAGCTAACATTTCAAAATTATAATTGTATCCATATATCATAAATTCATTGATTTCATCATTCCTAAATAGATTAGTTAGTACTTATCCTATCATAGATGATTATTTATGAGAAGTTTTTATAAATCCGATGACAACGGTGTTGCAAAATTAAGGTACACAAATGATGAAATTTACTTTAATTGTGGTTTTAATTAAATTCATACATTTCTTATCTCTGATTTCATATTAATAAACGCGCTATGAAAAAATTGATTTATTGTTCCTAACCATGGAATAATTTAACAATAGCTTCTTATCAAACAAAAATATGAAAAAAACACTTACTAAACCAAATGGTGACAAAAAAATCACCAATGATATAAATAAGTTGAAAAAATTACCTATTCAAAATGACTCAGTCATTACTTGATGAATTATATCATATTTATATGCCTTGGAATTGTTCAAGCTAGTATTATCAAAAGAACTACTCCAAAAACTTTGAAATTTGATTTCGATGTTGTAAGAAATAATACTAAAACCAATTTAAAACGTGACTATGTACCGTATAGTTTGATAGGTAATGGAGTCCAATATTTAATTCAATTAACAGCTGGTTCAGATCAACAAAAGTTCCAAGTTGCTTTAGATACTGGAAGTTCTGATTTATGGGTTTCAGCTCCTTATGCTTCTTGTTATGCCGATCAATGTAAATCAGGTGGAACATTTAATCCACAATCTTCAACTACATGGAAAAATTTATCAACTCCTATCAATGACTATTATGTTGATAAATCGTATGCATTTGGTGATTATGGAACTGACGACTTTTATTTACCTAATGGAGATAAATTATCACAATTTCAATTTGGATCAATGTATAATACAACAGAATGGTTTAGTGGATATTTAGGTATCGATTTTCCAATTTTTGAATCGACATATTTTGCAGATAACCAAACATATAACAATTTCCCCATGGCATTACAATCACAAGGTATTATAGACAAAGTTGCGTATTCATTATTCTTGAATCAAGAAAATGAAAATGGGGTAATATTATTTGGCGGTATTGATACTACAAAATACGATGGAAATTTAACTGTTTTAGATGTCTCATCTGATGATTTGAGTGTTACAACTAATGATATAGAAATAAATGGAGAAAGTATTGGATTTCAAGGTGACATAGTATTAGATTCTGGTTCGACAAATATTTTCTTACAACAAGAATATTCAGATAAAATATGGCAAGCTTTAAATGTTTCAAATAATTATGTTGATTGTAATCAACCAGTAGATAAATTTCTAACATTCAAATTTAATGATGTCGATATAAACATTCCATATTCTGCTTTAGTTAGATCATCTGATAAACCTGGAGAATGTTTCATTGGAGTGTCACCAACTATCAGTGGTAGTAAAAACTATGCGGGTGATTTTTTTTTAAGAAGTGTTTACGCTGCTTATAATTTACAAACAAGAAAGATTGGTATAGCTCAAGCCAATTATAATAGTGATGGTGAAAATTTGGTTGATTTTTGGTTTTAAATAGAATTACAAATAAACGCGGGTTTAAAAATTCATAAAAACCCTGTTGAGTGGACCTGATCTCTCCATGAGCAAAGACAATTCAAATTTTTACAATTTAAATTGAAGTGGAAAGTGTTCAAAGCTTACGATTAGAAGCATAAGGTCAGTCTTAGTTTAGTTTTTCATCTCCAAAAAGATGTGAATTGAACATAGAGAGGAACGCGATCAAAGTTTTTTGTTTCATAATCACCCACTGTCAAAACTCAAAACAAAAATGACAAAAAATCTCAATAAATATTGTACTTAGCAACATGCGTGGTATCTAAATTGAATAAAATTGATTCTGCTATTGCAACCCAACAATTTTCATAATGAATGCCAATTTTATAAAAAAACGTTTCAAACCGTGAAATTTGTAAATATTTCATAAAAACAAATTATGAGCACTGATCAGGAACAATAGAATGAAAACGAGGAATAATAAAAGCAATTGTTAGAGAAGATGAAATCAAATAATAACAAAAGTAATGGTTAGTGAAAATGGAAATGAGTAACTCGAGCAACGCTAAATGAAAAACATAAATAAGAGCTGAAATTCCCAATTTTTATAATCATCGATAATTAATCAGATGAATTTTATTTTATTTATTTGCCTTGCAATTTCTCAAGCTAGTGTTATCAAAAGAACCATTCCTAAAACTTTGAAACTTGATTTTGATGTTGTTAGAAACGATACTAAAACTAACTTAAAGCGTGATTATGTACCTATTGACATTAAAAATAATGGTGTTCAATATTTAATTCAATTGACAGCTGGCTCAGACCAACAACAGTTTAAAGTTGCTTTAGACACTGGAAGTTCTGATTTATGGGTTACAGCTCCATATGCTGCTGCTTGTTATGGTAACTTATGTAAATCCGGTGGAACATTTAATCCACAATCGTCAGCTACATGGAAGAATTTATCAACTCCAATTCGGGATTATTATGTTGATGGAACTTATTCATTTGGTGATTATGGAACTGATGATTTCTATTTACCTAATGGAGATAAATTATCACAATTCCAATTTGGATCAATGTATAATACATCGGAAACATTTAGTGGATATTTAGGTATTGATTTCCCGATTTTTGAGTCCACTATTCTGACTACTAAACAAACATACAATAATTTCCCAATGGCATTACAAGCTCAAGGTATAATTGACAAAGTTGCTTATTCTTTATATTTAAATCAAAGAGATGCTGCTAATGGTGTCATTTTATTTGGAGGTATTGATACAACAAAATATGATGGAAATTTAACAGTTTTAGATGTTTCGTCCGATGATTTGACTGTTACAACTAATGATATTCAAATTAATGGTGAAAGTATTGGATTTCAAGGTGATATAGTGTTGGACTCTGGCTCAACTAATATCTTTTTGCAAAAAGAATACGTAGATAAAATATGGCAAGCTATGAATGTTTCAAATGGTTACATCGATTGTAATCAACCTAGTGATAAGTTTTTAACCTTCAAATTTAATGGCGTGGATATCAACATTCCATATTCTGCTTTAGTTAGATCATCAAACAAACCTGGAGAATGTTTTATTGGAGTTTCACCAACCATTAGTGGTAATAAAAATTATGCAGGTGATTTTTTTTTAAGAAGTGTCTATGCTGCTTATAATTTACAAACAAGAAAGATTGGTATAGCTCAAGCTAATTATAATGATGATAGTGAAAATTTAGTTGATTTCTGGTTTTAAATAGACTATTAAATAAACGCGGATTTAACAATAGTGCTTAGTTTTATTAAAATGTTTCAAACCGTGAAACAGTTGAACATTTTTCAAACAAGAATATGAGCACTGATCAAAACAAAAGAATTGAAACGAAGATCAACAAAGGCAATGGCTTGTGAATTATAAATTCGAGAGATAAGACTAGTAAATGTTGATTATAAATAATGGCCACATTTTCCAAATTTTTCAATTAGTCATTATTAGATTAAATGAATATCATTTTACTTATTTGTATTGCAATTGCTCAAGCCAGTATCATCAAAAGAGATACTCCCAAAGTTTTGAAACTTGATTTTGATGTTGTCAGAAACAAAACCAGTACCAGTTTGAAACGTGATTATGTTAATTATGGTTTAATAGATAATGTTGTTCAATATATGATCGAATTAACAGCAGGTTCTAATAAACAAAGCTTTCAAGTTGCTTTAGATACCGGGAGCTCCGATTTATGGGTTGCAACTCCATATGCAGCTTGTCCAGATAATCAATGTAAAGTAGATGGTTCATTTAATCCACATACATCAACTACATGGAAAAACTTATCAACTCCAATCCTGGATTATTATGTTGATAATTCATATTCGTTTGGTGATTATGGAACTGACGATTTTTATTTACCTAATGGATCTAAATTATCACAACTTCAATTTGGTGCAATGTATAATACAACAGAAACATTTAGTGGATTATTAGGAATTGATTATCCAATTTTTGAATCAACATACTTTGACTCCAAACAAACATACAATAATTTTCCAATGGCTTTACAATCACAAGGTATTATCGACCAAGTAGCTTATTCATTATATTTAAATCAAGAATATTTCAACGGAGTAATATTATTTGGAGGTATTGATACAACAAAATATAATGGTAATTTAACAATTTTAGATGTCTCAACTGAAGATTTAAGTATTTCAACTAATGATATTCAAGTTGATGGAGTAAGTATTGGATTTCAAGGTGATATAGTATTAGATTCCGGCTCAACTAATATTTTCTTACAACAAGAATATTCTGATAAAATTTGGCAATTAATGAATGTCGCAGAAGGTGGTTATGTTAGTTGTGATCAACCAGATGATAAGTTTTTAACATTCAAATTTAATGGTATTGATATAAATATTCCTTATTCTGCCTTAATCAGACCATCTGATCAATTCGATGAATGTTTTATTGGAGTTTCACCAACTATCAGTGGTACTAAAAGTTATGCCGGTGATTTCTTTTTGAGAAGTGTTTATGCTGCTTATAATTTAGAAACTAGAAAAATTGGCATTGCACAAGCCGCTTATAACACTAAAGGTGAAAATTTAGTTGATTTTTGGTTTTAAATAGATTATCAAATAAACGCGAATTTAACAATGCTTAAAATGTTTCAAACCATGAAATTGATAAACATTCACGAATGAAAATATGAGCACTGATCAAAAATAATAGAATGAAAGCGAAGTATAATAAAAGCGATTGCTAGTGGAGAAGAGAAACAAGAGATATCACAAAAGAATGCTGTTGTATAAAGTTGAGCTGAAATCCTTAAAATTTCAAGTAATCATCAAATGAATTTCATTTTACTTATTTGCATTGCAATTGCTCAAGCCAGTATTATCAAAAGGAATACACCTAAGGTGTTAAAACTTGATTTTGATGTTGTCAGAAATGGAACTAATACAAGTTTAAAACGTGATTATGTTAATTATGGATTGCAAGATAATGTTGTTCAATATATGATTAAATTAACAGCTGGTTCAGATCAACAAACATTTCAAGTTTCTTTAGATACTGGAAGTTCTGATTTATGGGTTGCAACTCCGTATACTGTTTGTCCAAATAGCTTATGTACATTGGATGGTACATTTAATCCACAATCTTCAAACACTTGGAAAAACTTGTCAACTCCAATCATTGATTACTATGTTGATAAATCTTATGCTTATGGTGACTATGGAAGTGATGATTTTTACTTACCTAATGGAGATAAATTAACAAATTTCCCATTTGGAGCAATGTATAATACAACAGAAACATTCAGTGGATTATTAGGTATTGATTTCCCATATTATGAATCAATATATTTCGATACAAAACAAACTTATGATAATTTCCCATTGGCTTTGAAAGCACAAGGTATCATTGACCAGGTTGCTTATTCATTATATTTAAATCAAGAATATGCAGCTAATGGTGCTATATTATTTGGTGGAATTGATACTACCAAATATAATGGAAACTTGACAGTTTTAGATGTTTCTTCACAAGATTTAAGTATTGTCGCTAATGACATTGAAGTTAATGGAGTAAGTATTGGATTTCAAGGTGATTTTGTATTGGATTCAGGTTCAACTAATATTTTCTTACAAAAAGAATATTCAGATAAAATTTGGAAAGCTTTAAATGTTTCAGAAGGTGGATATATTGATTGTAATCAACCAGATGATAAATTTTTAACATTCAAATTCAATGGTGTTGATATTGATATTCCATATTCTCAATTGGTTAGATTTTCGGATAGAATTGACGAATGTTTCTTTGGAGTTTCACCAACCATTAGTGGTAGTAAGAATTTTGGTGGTGACTTTTTCTTAAGAAGTGTTTATGCTGCTTATAATTTAGAAACAAGAAAGATTGGTATCGCACCAGCTAATTATACAAGTGATGGTGAAAATTTGGTTGATTTTTGGTTTTAAGTTGGTTTTAGATTATCAAAATTCATAGAATTATATCTAAAATGTAGAATATTTTTGTTTAATGTTTAGCGTGATAAGTATTTCCCTAAGAGTTTTCATTATCAATATAATCTTCAAAATGGTCTTTTCATAACAATTATTTCTAGAATTTTAGAGTTCACACTTGAATATTATATTTTGTGCTCAATTACGAAAAATAGTTATTTCATTCATTCATTCATTAAATCGTTTATTCATCAAAATCCATTTTTGGAGGAGGTTTTCTTAAAGTTCTTGCTCTCATAGGTGAAGTAGCAGTAGAAGTAGAAGCAGATGAAAGTGAAGTTGAGGATAATGCAACTGTTGGTTCACTTCTGATTCCCAATGTAGGTTCAACTTTGATACTCATTGGTTCACTCTTGATTGAAAAATTATCCCCATTGTCAGGAATACTAGTATTATTGATAGAACTCGATGTTGAGTTATTTGTACTTCTTCTTGGTCTTCTGTTTGAAATCATCTCTGGTGGGATATAAGGTGGTTGTTTATCTTTTGAGTTTGAACTAGAATACCAAAATTTCTTGATATACGTTGAATATGGGGATGAGTTTGAGTTTGAAGTTGTTGGAAATGTATTAGAATTAGGTGCTGATTCATCAGGATTCAAATTTGTTTTCTTGGTCGTCATTTTTTTGATTGTACTTGATAATTTCGATTTGAGCTCTGATTTTGAAACATCAAACTCAGATGAGTCTAATAATATTTGATCTTCAATATTTTGATCATAAGATTCATCATATTCTTCATCATCTTCTTCGTGTGAATCCAATTCTTTATCTTGTTCTTTTTCTTCATCTTCTTCTTCCCATATTCCACCACGATATAATTGAGTCTCAGTATTGAAAAACACAATATCATCCCAATGAGGTAGTACCATACTTTCTTTGAATGCTTCTTTGAATTTCTTTTCAATTGAATTAGTTATGAAATTATAATTCAACGACTTGGAACTCAACAATGGCTCGATTTTGAAATTTAAAATAGGTTCAACTTCATATGTATACCACATTCTATTAGTTGGTGGAGGTTTGAATTTAATTAATATTGGACCTTGTAATTTTAATAAAGTAATTTTCAATTCAATATCAACTTCTTTTTTATTTGTCGTGAGGAACTTATTACCAAACGTTATATCGAATTTTGTCTTTATTGTGAGTGATATTTCACCATTATAAGAAATAAACGAATTGACTAAGATGGTTCCATTTGGATTTATCTCTTTTAAATTTGGATAAGTGAAAAAAGGAGCTGATTTACCAGGTGAAACATTTGTGATTTTGAATTCATTTAAAAAATCAGGTTTTTTCAATTTTGTCAATTTCTTTTCAAATTTGGTTTTGATATAATTTGTAAAATAATTTGAATCTTTTATACTCAAAAACCAACGACCAATTAATGCATTTAACCATTTGGTTTGTAAATTTTCCTCGGATGAATATAAAGTTGTGATTAATTCTATCATCTCTTTTGTTTTGAAATGTAATGTTTTAGCTTTTACACTTGGATTATAAAAATTTGAGATTGAATCATTTCTCTTTTTTGTTTTATTTGAACGAATCAATGCAAAATACCAATCTTCTTTATCGAAATTATTATCACAATAAATATAAAATGATCCCTTTAGATTAGAATTCTTTTTCAAATCTGATAATTGTTTATTTTTGACGTTTTTCAAATTTATATTGTTGATTAAAGCAATTGAGGAATATTTAGTAAATAATTGTGCATCAGTTAAACCTCTAGGCCAAATTGTAACAAAATAATTTGACATTACAATCACATGTTTGACATCTTTAGTAGATTGATCTTTGTATAAAAATAAATTTCCATGTTTCAATACAGCATAAAATTTATGTTTTTTAGGTTTAGATGAACTAGATTGTGAAGCTGATGCTTGTTGTGGATGTTGTGAATGTTTTTGAGGTGAGATACTTGTATTATTATTGGATTGTTGATCTAAATTTAAACTTCCTTCAAAAGATTTGTTATTTATTTCATCAATTTCTTCTTCTTCTTTGGCAATTTTATATAAGGAAGAATAAGCAGATTTTGTATCGTTTGACTCGGTTATTGATTGTAAATTCGATGATATGTCATCAGGACTTTCTATATAATCTCTTGTGACAATGATCCATCCGACTTTATATGTTTCTATACCATTTAATTCTTCAACTTGTCCAGCTTTTAAATCTTCCCCTTCATCTTGTATTTGTTCTTGTTGAGTTTTCGGTAGAGTGTATAGGAAGATGATAATTGATAGAGGTATGAATGTAATTCCTCCAAGTATATATATGAATAAAAAACTTAGTAAACTCATAAGTTAATTGATAATTTTATTATATAAGAAAAATTTGGTTCCTGCGATAAATCGGTAATTATAAAATAGATCAATTTTACAACGATTAATAAACTAAATTGCATACACATCAGCCAATATAAACTAATAGGATGAAGTCTAATTAGGGAATTATGTTGATTAAACTATAATTTCAACAAATACTTCACATTAATCATTCACTTTCACTTGAAATAAATTAAGCTAGTATTATAATTAGATTGAACATAAGCTCAGTGGGTTCCAATCTTTTTTCATCTAATGTTGTGGTATCTTTGCTTAGGATAACAAACCTTCACTTCCCTTTGTGATACTTTTGCAGCTTGATTCAAATATCAATCTTTCAATGAATCCAAAAACGAATTCTTGTTTGTCCCTAAAAGATACTTTGGGATTTCTTTCAAAAGTGGCAGTCAATTCCAAAGGGATTGAGTTGAAACAAATCTAATCTAAAAATGTAGACTTGAATGAATCCAGTTTCACTGAATTTGTTTCATTTGGGAATGTAAAAATGAAGAGATTCAATATTTTTAGAGCTGTCAATAGCATTTGGTGACAGTCTTAGTGATAATGATAACAAATCACGGTTTTGATTGTATATCTATTCATCTTATGATGTTAAGTAGGTTATAAATACTTTATATTCGATTTCAAAAAGTTCAAATTCGAATTGAATGAAATTGAATCATGTGAATATTGAGTTTCACGAACAGAAAATCTTAAGATTCAATCGTCTTTACATTAGTCAAGTTCTAATTTTATAGAATATTTCAAAATGGAATCATACACCGAAACTGATCAAAGTACAAGTGTTTTATAATTCATTAAGGCGGAACAAACAAAGGAACAAATATAGACATGTTTGGAATAATAATTATTATTAATAAATATGATTTATGTTTTCTATAACTTTGTGTTTACAATTATAAAAAATATATACGGTGAAAATTACAAACTGTACAAATTTGCCTTAATACCAAAAATACATGTTTAGGTTTTAACTATTTCAACGGTACGTCTGTCTAATCAAATATGTACGGTGGAAATAACAAACTTGTACAAAATTGCCTTGAAACTAAAGAATTTAATAAATTTTAGTGATATAATCCAACGGTATACGTATATTTGACTTATTAATAATAAATTGTACTGTTGGCATATAAAAACATTATTTAGTGTACAAAACAGATTCGATGGAGTTTAGAACCAGAAATTTCTTTTTTTTTTGTCGCTTGTTTTGCAACAAGTTTTTTTCATAGGCATTTCTACATCCTAAGTAACTCCAACGGAATAACCAAACAATAGAAGCTTTGAATAAGTTGCATGAATTCGAGCATTAAATTTGCAAATTTATAGCTAATTGATGATATTTGATTTGATTAGCTTGGAACGGAAATTTCTGTACCATTCTTTAGTTTAGCCAATTAAATGTAAGTTAAACGTAATGTAATTAATAGACACCCTGACACAAAATAGAATATTAGAAAAAAATACCAAGATTTTATTAGTCCTATTGACTTAAACAATTAAATTTGTTTCTCAACTTGTCACAAAATTGATAAAAAATATATTTGTTTTACATTCTACTATTATATTCATTTCGTTTAAATTTTCCCTTAATATTTTAAAAGGCACAGAGAATAACAAATTAGTTAAATATGATATATTTCTTTTGATTATTTTTGCCACCATAAATAAACAAGCCAACTTAAGGATAAAATTTGCTATGTAATATCAAAAAACCAGAAAGGTTCAAAAATCTTTTAGCAACTCTCTACTTTTGATCTATTATGAATTGTAGTTTAAGCTTTTTCTACCCTTGCCAACACTGTAATTTGGCGTTTTATAAATAGAATAAACTGCGAAAAATAAAGGGCCAAATTAAAATCATAGTAAAAATAAAAATGAAAAATTTTTTTATTATGACACAAAATACAAAACTAAAACTAAACAAAATAACATAAAAATTTTCTTTGTTTGAAAGTTTAGAACAAATAACAATAACAGAAAATGTGCCTTTGACAGTTTCGGTTACACAAATCAGATTACATACAACAGCTAATAATAAAAATATTCAGGAATTAAGGAGGATTGATCGAATAGGAATGGAAACAGAAACAAATACACCGTTATTACACAAATATAATTTTGTATATTCTAACTAAAAATTTTGAGACAACAGTTTGAAAAATACAAGTTTTCTTTGTATCATTTTCCTACAAAAAGAAAGTATATATTGTGAATTTAGTCATTTGCTAAGGTTTTTCTTCGTCAATTGTAGATCAATTGTATCCCTAATTTGAGTATGTGAAAGGGGTCCATAAACAAGGAGTAATAGTAGTAGTAAATTAGTATTTGTATTTGGTATATATTATTTAAAGTTTTGTGTAAACTGAAAAATCTGAAAATTTTTTTTTTATTTTTTTTTTTTTTAATTTTTTTTTTTAATCGTAAATATAGATTAATCTGTTATATTACAATAATCAATGTTTCTATAGGATATTACAATAATAGTTGATTTTATTAGTATTGTAATATATTATACTATATAGTCTTATTTATAAGTAAAAGTCGTTAATCATAAAGTTACCAGTAGAAACCATTTCACTAGCTTTGCCTGTTATTATACTGTTCTTATTCAATATTTTAGAAACATCATTTATGTTGTTATGAATAGAGTTTGAAGTGGAATTGTTATTATTGGTTGATTCGTAAGCAAAGTTAAATGATTGGTGACGGTACAAATTGTTAATTTTTGGAATATATAATGATGTTGATGATGTAGTTGGTGATGAAATTGGTGATGATATATCTTCTTCAGATTCTGAATTATTAGTTGTGCTTTTTTCTTCATCTTCATCTTCACCTTCGTATGAAAAATAATCCTCAATTGAATACTCTTTAGATTGACCAAAATTTACATTTTTAAAGAATGGTACTTCAATATTAGTATTATTTGTAGGTATATTATTTGATTGTGATTGTTGTTGAAATGATTCGTGTTGTTGTTTGTTATCTATTGTATCATCTTTCTTTTTATTTAGTAATGCAAATGAATCGTTATATTGATTTTGCAATTTCTTAATATAATATTGTCTTATATTATCTTGCAATATTTTAGTAAAATTGACCGAAGCAATTTGTTTTGGTTCCTCATCATAATCTTCATCATAATCTTCAATTTTTATTCTTTGATTGTTATTTTTATTTATATGATTAGTTCCTTCAGCTTCAGTTTCACTTTCTAAATCAGACAAAAAATCATAATTCATATTAGTTAAACTTAACAATTTTTCAACAGGATCTATCTTATCCTTTGATATTTGTTTCTCCTCTTCTTCTATTGATAATTTTCTCTTCTTCTGTTTTGGTTGTGCATCATTATTATTATTATTATTGTTATTGACTATAGGTTTATTGTTAGTTAATGATGCTTTTTCAGATAAAGTTCTAGTACGATTAGACTTACGAATTGATATAGTATTGTTTGATATTGATGACATTTAAAAGTGAATAGTGTATAGTTTGTGAAATAAATTGATTAAAGTAAATAATTTGAAAAACTTGTTTATAATAAAATTTATAAATTAAAAAATGAATTGAAAATATAAAAGTAGTAGTAATGTAAAATAAAAGCCAGTTGTAGATGATTGACAATTGAATTGTATGTGTAATTGATTGATTGAATAGGAACTAAAAATATGAAATAAAAAGTTGATAAATTAAGAAATGAAAAATTAAATAATTTGGTTTATTGGTTTATATATATACAAATTTTTTTTTTCTCTTTTGTAACTTAAAAATTTTTTTTTTTAAATTTTTTTTTTTTTCACTAATTTTTTTTTTTTTTTTTTTTATTTTCTGTTTGTTTAGTAGAATGCAAAATTTACAATTTTTCAAAAAAGACAACCTTAACCAACTACAATAATTGTATTATAATACTACCACAACAATAGGATAAGTCAGATTTGATTTGTTGGTTTTTTGCTTTGCACCTCGATTTTTTGACCCACTCGTCCTCCTGCTGTTAATTCAGTCAACGTATCACTTGTTTAAAGATAGATACTCTATCATTAGATTTACAATATTCCATGGGAAAGCAATTTTTGTAAATATCTTCATTTGATATCTGAACACCGGGGATATGTCAAATAGACTAAATAAATTATTCTTGTTTTTCATTATAAGTTTATCCTTCTTTATATCAACTTCAAAGTTTGAGGTAAGAACGATTAAAGAAGGAGAATTAGCTGTTAATGTAATATAATATCACGGATTAAATTGTTCTTGGTTTCTTGTTATATTTTTGTTGGTTGCAATAATAATACCAAGAGAAAATTTGGAACTTATGCAATGTATGAATCACACATATACTAGGTTTCTGATCTGATACTAATGTAGTCTAGATTAGGTATACTTATTGGATCTATGTGTATATGTCATATTTCCAGTATGACTACTAATTCTTATTTGACTGGATTTTCAATTGTTCTTTTCTTTATTAACCGAAAAGATATGATTTGTTATCAAACATGATCATTCAATTCTCAATAGTTATCAAACAATTTTGTGTTTGCTTCTATAGATTTGACTTAATTGTTGAATATAATTTGATATACATATTTTAGTGAAAAAGGGGGTATTTTTCCTCCCTTTCTTTTTGTTTATTTGTTCTGGTTTTGATTTTTGTCTCCCCTAAAAATTTATCTATCTATTTAAATTTGCGGGTGTATGTATCGATTAAGATCCAAGCAGTCTAATGCCTTAATCAATTACTACTATTAAAGCTAATACAATATTAATTTTTAACCGTCAATCAAAGTAGTTCTTTAAATTAGATTATTGCTACTTATTTACAATATCAAGTATGTTCAAAAAAGAAAATTATTAGATCTTACCCATATGGTTTTAATATAGGTGTATATACTTAGAGCTATGCTAGAATAAGTTATAACCAACTACAATAGAGGTGTATAGATCTATGACCTTAGGTTAGATTTCAAATTTCTGATTTTTTGACCTTTTTCAAAAAAAACTTAAAATGTAACTGCAATTAAAACTGCAGTTTTTAAATTGTAACAGTAAAAGTAAATTTCAGTAGGTGTTTTTTAATTCACTCCTTAAAACATTTGATTAATTTTCTACAACCTGATGTTGATGATACATATTCGTTATCAACTAAAAATCCCCACAATTCAACACATTAGTATTTCTCCTTTTCTCAATTGAAACTCATACTATCCTAGTTTATCGTACTTACCGTATACCCAATTTGCTCACCAGTAAACTGATGATTATAGAGCAAAGGTTAAAATGTTCTTATTGAAAATCGAACCATTCTTATCCAATACAATTGCTAATATCTAAACTCAACTAAACATTGTTTAAAAATCGTTTAGTCAAAGCAATACACTAATGTATGAAACGTGGAGTTGTAAACCTCAAGATAGAGATAAACTAATTATTTAGATCTATTTCTTATCTCAAGTATCATAATCCTCTTTTATCTAATCTATAATTGCTTCTTGCTACAAAGAGAAAAAAAAACTTAAATGGAACGTTTCTATTTCCAAAGAAATCAATTATGGTTTTATGTTTTACTACTTCATTAGCTGTTTAATATCACCCAATGTTGTATATTCTTATTCTACTCTCTATTGTTAAACAATGTTGATTTATGTTGGGTATCAAATTACCCCCACATGGGTTACACCAAATACAAATTATTACATCAACTTTAATCTAATTTGCCTCAAGAAATTGAAGATCTTAACTTGTATCGTTCTATGACTTCACCTCACCCTCACTATTGTTTATTGTTCGATTTAAATGTAAAACTAAAGTATACTAAAAACTTGATTTTTAGTCGGACTTTGGTGCGAATTTTATATGACGTAGACACAATCAATTTATTTAGTTCTATTGTAAATTTTATTCAAATTAGCCCACCTGTTTGTTTATCAACATAGATATCTAATTCTATTTTATCGGATCATATTGTATTAGTTTTCGACATAACTTTTCTCAAAAAATCTAAATTTACTCAACCACTATTCAACACTTTATTCATAATTAAACAACAAATCCTAACTAGCACTAAACTATCCATTCAATTATTTCGCATGTATCGTGGGCAAAAACGGTATCAATTGAGAATTCTTGAAAGAGTAAAATTGAAATTCAATGAAACAAAAGCAAAAGCCACTTCTGCTTAGTTTCTGCTTCCTTTGGACATTGTTTCTACTCTCTGCCTTGGTGATTAAGCAGAGTTTAGTTGCTTTTCATAGTGGTGCTTAACTAATGCAGAGAACCCCAAAAGCAGCAAACAGCCTTTGAAGTCTGTAATTTTATTTACCAAAATTATCCCTTCCGAAGGCGATCTCATGCTTGACTTTAGTGATAATCACGAATATTTACTAAGCTAAATTTAACTATTAATGCAAAGCGTAGCCTGGGTGAAACTTTATTTTTTCGACAGATCTGTTTTGATTGATCAATTAATTGCGTTCTTCTAAGTAGTATACATTTGGTAGCAAAAACAGTCGAGCCACGTGATTTCGATTTTATTTTTTCAATTTTTAGATTCGTTTGTTTGTATTATTCTTAATTTAAGGAATCTCTGATTTAGCTTATGTATGATATTTCAATTCTATGTCTCTGAATAACGTATGTCAGAGACTACAAGTCCGGATAATCTTGTCCTAAAATTTTTATTCTTGATTCTTTTTTTGAAAAATTTGCAAATTCATCAAAAACAAGCACCCATTTTCGAAGAAAGATTATAAAATAACAAAATAAGAAGTATCTAAAAGTAAATCAGCTCCACTTGTCTTTTAATTATTGTTTTCTTTATACATTTCTCTTTCAAAACTTCTTAGAATTAATAAGTGTTTATTAAAATTTATTATAATGAGAATTGATAACGAAAAGAAACAGTTAGATATTCATTATAAAAATTGTGAGATGTATGAATTATCTTTGGTAATGTTCAGGTTCTACTAGTTGAAAGCGTTAATAATCAAAATTGTAAATCATATTATTTCTTCTCATTTTACCAAATCGTCTATTTGTTTCAAGTGTGATTTTTTCCAAGAAATTACCTATACGTGTGTTAATAATTTTAAAGTTTTATAAATTGATTCAAATGGGAATGCTAATCAATACACACAATCACAAAATCAAACTCATCTTGTTATTTTAAAAAGTTTTCAATTATTCATGTCAACCAATACTCAACCTACTTCAATTGATTCAACAGACTCAGATAACAATTCAATCATATATCAATATCAAGTAAAGATCTTACTTGAACAAATTAAAGATCTCAACTCAAAATTAACTCAATATTCAACAGAAATAAATGAATCAAATTCAATAAATCAAGAAATATTATCTTTATCTACAAATTTAAATTTACGAAATTTAAAATTATTAACAACAATACAAGAATTGAATATAACTATTACCAATTTGACAGTTGAAAATGAAAAGTTAAAAATAAGAGATGAATTAAATAATAAGAGATTCAATAAGTTAACCCAAACAATCGAGTCAGATTTGAATACCTTGATTAAATTGAAATCCAACCAACAAAAAGAAATAAATACCATCAAATTAAACCATGAAAATCAATTAAAAGAGTTAAACGAAAAGCATTCAAATGAGACAAACTTGAATAGAATGCAAATACTCAATTTGGAACAAGAAGTTTATTTCTATAAGAGATTCAAGGATCAACAAGCTAAAATTTCAAGAAACATAATTAATAAGTTGATTGAATATGTACATAGACATATGTTAAAGACAAGTTCAGATGTTATTGATGGTGATGAAATTATTGAATTTGTTAAAAGATCATTTAACAAAGAATTTAGAGAAAATTTTCAAAAATATGATGAATTAGATTAAGAAATATATGTTTCAAAAAATGGTTGATACTGATGAAGATAACAATTAACTTGTAAATTGCATTGTAAATATATATCTAGTCAGTTTTTTCTCCCTCATAGTAAAATCTAATATAAATATATTCTCAAACTTAAAAAAAAATTCCATTTACATCATGACTTCGGCTAATTCTATCACACATAATATTAACAATGATCAATTGTTGAATGACTCAATTTTAAATGATCAAGATAGTATTGATAATAACAACAATTGCAACACTGAGGACAATGCAACTCAATCGAATCACAGTTTTCGATTAGGTTACAAACGCCAAAGACCAAATGATTTAAAAGATGTTTCAGTAGATTCAAAGGATTATGAGTTAGGATTTTTGGATTCAATTAGGGAAGTTGAGTCTTATTTCTTATCTCTGGATAGTCCATTGAAGGAATTAAAGAATTACGTTTCTTCTATGATTCAATTAAGAGATTCATTAAAAGAATTAAAAATAGAATGTAAAAGCCTCAATACTCAAGAACAAAAAATCATTGAAAAGGAATTTAATGAAGTGTATAAGAACTTTAAAAACAAAGTGAAAAGAATGTTTGAGACAAAACGTTTTTTAGAACAAATAAAGAGTTATTTCGAACAAAAAATTGTAGAATTCAATAATTTCAATTACCATTTAAAACAAATCATTATTAACTCGGAGTCAAAAAATGAATCTTTTGAAATGGATCTTGAATTTAAAGAATTGAAGATCGAACAAGTTTGTTCAATCTCAAGTAAAGCTGAGGAACATTTACATTTCTTAGAAACTAATATTTTGCATGATATTGATCAATTAATCGAATTGATTTCTAATGAATTCGAGAGTCTCAATGATGGTTAATGCTTTGGTAAAACAAATAAATTTGTTTTGTATCGTTTAATGAATTAATCCTGTTTTATGTTTCTAATCTTAAATTCGATTTGAATTATTTTGTAATTTAGAAATTTTCAAGTATAGAACCTTCATATTGTTTTTATCATTAATAAAAACATGATTACTTTCAGATCTTACGCGTATGAGATAATAATAGATAATCAATTCGAAAATAACAAACGCATTGTTTGATAAGTTTATACGTTAATATGCGTCTTTCAATTTTGATTTAAATAGCCTTATTTGTCCAAAGAGATAAAGTTAGTTTAATTGAGAGAAGCTTGAGATAATTTCATGAAAACAACAATAATTCATTAATTAACAATTTAATACCATCTTAATTCTATGGTCGTAATTGGTTCCAGTCTATTTTAATATGCACCGTCGTGCATTTTGACACAAAACATTGTTATTTTCATTTTTATCAAAAAAGTCTCTTCTAAAAAGTTGTAGTACAAACAACATTCAATTGAAAACTAATTTACGATCAAATTACGACTTCAATATCCAAGTCGATCCATAATATCATAAACATAAAACATTAAACTTTTAGTGAACAACAAAACATACTCAGCTCCTCTAAGTTGAGAAAACGAGCCCCACAAACAAAGATCAAAACAAACATACCAAATCAACAAACACAAATCCACATCAGAATCACTGAAATACAGAATATCAATAAAGATAATTAAACACTCAACAAAACCTCTTCAGATATTTATCATCTTATAATATAAAAACTTACAGATCATCATGTCAGATATAGTGCAGTTAAATATCGATGATGGAATGGCATTAATAACATATAAAATGAAAAGGACAGCACCTATTCGAAAACTAATTCATGCTTATACAGTTAGAAGAAATGTTGATCAAAGTGGTTTATCATTCAAGATCGACGGGGTTGTAATTGTAAATCTAGAATTAACACCAAATGATCTAGAATTGAGTGATAATGATACGGTGGAGGTGCATAGAATGGGAGAACGAGCTTGATATTGAGCTTGTTTCAATGCTAGGATGTGAATGAATATACTTTTATGAAAAATAATATAAAAATCATCAGGAATGATCAGGAATTTAGGTAATTGACCAAATTTGAATCTAATTATGCTTTAATGGTATATAAAAGTTAGAACTATTATAAAGTGATTTGATTATATTAATTAATTAATTTTTTTTGAGCGTTTGTAAATTAATTATTTACACAAATGATTGCACAGTATAAGTCAAAATCATTACCAGCTTTTTTTGGATCAAGACCATATAAGAAACTTCCTAATTCAACAGTAGTTGGTTTAAAATTTTCTTCTTCCTTTGATTCAAGTGATGAAAATGAAAATGAAAGTGATAATTTGATATTTTCAGGTAATAAGTATATCAAAGAAACTGGATCCTCATCAGTTTCAAATGAGAAAGAGTTCAGCTTTAGTGGAGAATCGTTGAGATATTTTAAAGTTTCTAAAAGACTCAAAATGAAACGATTCTTTCAAAGAGTGTTCAATTATAACAAACAATAAATTGATTTTGTTAACTACTAATCAAGAATTAAATTAAGCGATTATCGGTTTATCAAAATTCAAGATTTTGTTGACGTTTATTAAGTATAAAATCTCTTATATATATATATAAGTAGTCGGTTTTTTTTGATTGCAAATAATTTTTTTAAAGTGAATATTAAATAACTGCAATCAATAAATCTAAAAACGAAGTCAACAAAAAGAATATTTCTTCTCAGAGCATTGGACTAGAAAGTCTCAAAGTGAAACAATTATCGTAGTGAAATATCTTAAAGCCAATTTTTATATTGTTGATACGAATCGCAAAATGTGACAAATAGGTTTATGGTAATTTACGACATTCTGTTTTTATGGTGACTTAAAATAGTTAACGACAATTCATTCGACATTTTCATTCTGAAGAATTTTATAATTTAGATTTTTTGTATGCTTGTCACCTGTGAATAATATTTTCATCTTCTAGCTTGAAAAGAAATTGGACTTGTGGATCAATCTTGCAATTTTTAGGTGGATCATTGTTGTACGCGTCTTGATATTTGATGCCAGACTCACAATTTATGTTTGTTCATTTTGAAATAGTTTTGGAATCAGTATGATCTAGTGTTGGATTATTTATCCATGTTCGCAGTCAGACACTTCATTTATTGATTTCAATCAATAACATTAAGTTATGTATCATCAAATTGTTTGATTATCAATTGTTATGACAACATTTATAACAATTGATTATTCAAATCAAGATGAGCATACACATATTTTTCAGGAATAATTGTTTTATCAATACTTGATGACAATAATTATTCAAGAAAACGATAAGTTTGGTCAGTTTCAAGTTTTTTGCATGAGAAGAAGAACAATATAAAGGGGTATTTAAAGATGGACATGTTCTTTTATTCAATCAAATATGAAGAAGAATTTATTAAGTGTCATTTGATTATAAGTATTAAAGATTAACTTTAAATGTGAAAAGGACAAGTTTATCCAAATCAAATTGGTATTGTTGATTTGTTCGTATTTAGCAACTAGGTTTTACTGTGTTTACACTTAATGTAACATAAGTATAAATAAATGTTCTGTTTTTAACACGAATTTATTAGATAATAGAATAAGAATGCATTTTATTCTTTGTATGACTTGCCAACGTTCAAAACAGTTACTTTTTAAGAATCTCGCTTGTAAAAACTCATATTCTTAAATTTGATCAATAGAGATTCAAACAAACCTCATTACATATTTATTTATAATTTTCAAATCCATTTTTCACTATTCCAATCAAACTTGAACTTTGAATTTTATCATTTCCACCTCTTGATATATAATATTCTAAATCGGATAAATATTTAAATAAATAAGTCAATGAATCATTTTTCAAATTATATTGTTTAAATTCTTGAATAATTTCTTCAACTATATCAATTAAACTTAATCCTGAATTTTTTTGAATTGATCTTAATCTTAAATAACTAGTTGTAAAATCATCTTGTAAAATTGAATTTAAAATTGTTTTTATATCTTGTGGATGAGGAGCACCAATTACATTATATATCATATTAACATCAATAGTATATTTATCATCAATAGAAGCTGCATAACAAGATTGTAAAACATTTAAAGCTTTTCTCATATCACCTTGAGATAATTTTAATAATGAATCTAAAGCATCTTGATCAATATCGACTTTTTCCTTTATAATCACATTTTGAATTCTTTGTTTGATTGCTTCTTGAGAAATTGGATGAAATCTAAATCTTGTACATCTTGATAATAATGCAGGATTTAATTTATGACTATAATTTGCTAATATACAAAATCGACAATTCTTGGTATACTTTTCAATAACTCTACGTAATGAATTTTGAGCTACTGAAGTCATTGCATCTGCTTCATCTAATATAATTAATTTAAATTGTGAATCACCACCAAATATTTGTCTTGTACTTGCAAAATTTTTAATTTGATTACGAACAACATCAATACCTCTATCATCAGAAGCATTCAATTCTAAGACCATATTTCTATAATTCTTCCCATAAATCTCTTTTGCTAATGCTATAATAGTTGATGTTTTACCTGTACCTGGTGGTCCATAAAATAATAAATGTGGTAATTTACCACTTTCAACGAATTTTTTAACAGTATCGACAATTTCTTGTTGTCCAAACACTTCAGTAAGATTATCGGGACGATACTTTTCGACCCTGAATTGACGTTAGTAAAGAAGCTGAAAGACTTATCTGATCACATACCATGGTAAATTTGATTTATCCATCTATATTTATTACGCGTAGTCTATATAAAATTTATAAAAAAAATTAAAAAAATTAATAACCAATTTATAACTAATTTAATTCCACCACTTGTTGATTCAACCATTTTTCCAACATAATTACAACTTGGCCATTGACCGGTATTATTTATATCCCAATAATAACTCAATTGAATAGTTTCATTTTTAGTTGGACACATGAAGTTGAAATCTGCAGGACAATCACGAACCATTGATTGACAAACATTAACACATGGTAAAATTTCATAATAATCCAATGGAGGTTGAATTGTGTTTAATAAGAAATCATTCCTTTGATCAGTTTCGTTTCTTAATTTATACCCAGTTTGATTCTTTGTTGTACATCTAGGAATTGAAATTGAACATAACCAATCTTTATAACTGATTGCACAATCATTACAAGTTTTTAAATTTGAATACATTGCTTCTGGAACAGTATCACAATTGATTTGTTGTAAAGCTTTTGAAAAATTCACATATAAATTCCTTGCATAATCATCATATAAAGTTTTTAAATCTGTTTCATTATTGGATGTAGGTACACTATAAGCTACTCTATTACAAAATTCTAAATCATAAATCAATTCACAAGCTGATGTTGACATTGTTTCAAATTCAAATGGATGATAAACTGCTCCTCCAAAATCAGTACCGGAAAAATCAGCAACTACATAAGCAATATATTTTGTTGATTGATTTAAATTGTTTATAAAAAATTGTTGTTGTATTCCACCATTTCTTGTTGTATATGAACTTTCAATTTCCCATGGTTGAATCAATGCAGGTCCATTTCTTACTGCACACCATGAATTATTTACCCCTTTAAAATGATCTTTATAATCCATTGAATAAATATATACAAAATATCTTGAATTTGTAACATTTAATTGATCCCAATCTTCTTCATTTGAATTTGAAGTTAAATTACCAGTAACAATTAATGCCAGTTTATCATCTGAATCAATGATTGACCCCCATGATCGATCATCCCATTGGAAAACTAAATCACTTTGACTTACACCAATTTGATATGTCCAACTAGCTGTTGTATTCAAATTTTGTGGTGCCCGAACTGCAATATATAAAATTTTTTCACTATCCTGTGGATTAAGTGGTAAATCAGCCAATGCTTGAAAATATCCATTATGAAATAATTCCATTTGTCCAACTTCATTATTTTCAAACATGGTGGCATTAAATGAATAATAAACAGCTAAACTTGTATCATTATAATCTAAATTATCTGGTTGTGTACAGATATTACCAGAAAGGAAAATCAATAATTCATAAAATTCACCAACTCCTGATGTTGTATTGACACTGAATGAATAATATCGTACTTCAGATTGTATAATTGTATCTCTTATAGATGTGAATTCTTGTAATCCTTCTGAATTTGATCTTGAGTGAATGACTGTGGGAGTGATTGTAGTGTTTGATGATTCAAAGTCAAAGTATTGTTGACAATGTATAAGGTCTAAGAGGAATGTGAATAGTATAAATCTAATCATATCATTGTATATATATATTTCTATTAGAATAAACCAAAGAATTTTTTTTTTTTCTTCTTTTTTGGCTTTTCATTTGAACCATTATTTGAATTTGAAAAACCAGGATGTGATTTTCTTGGTTCTAATTTAGTATCTAATGAAGATCTAGAACTATTTATACCACTTTTTCTATTATCACCATCATAACTCAAACATTTAGCTAATGCATGATCTTTATTTTTGGTTGGGTTTGTTTTCGGTTTTTCTAAATCAACAAATTTTAACAGTTGTTTCGGAGGTGAAGTTGATGAATCTGAGTTGGTACCAGTTTCAGATTTGATCTTGTTTAGTTTTAATTGTTCTTGAACTTCTTTGAATGACATTTTATGTTCTTTTGGTGTTTCTTTTGGATCTAATAATGATTTTGTCTTGTATGGTTGATGACCGAAATTGTTTGAACCAGTGATGACTCTAGCTAATTTTGCTCCATTTCCGGTAAAGTTTGGTTGAACTTTTAAAATATCTTCACATAAATCTAATGAATTATCAGAAATTAATTTTGCAAAATTTCTAAAATAATCATCATTGATTGGATTTGATTCAAGATTTTTAATTTGTCTTGTTAAATCTTTTCTATGGTCAACATATAAATTGGCAATTTCTTCATAAGAATCATAAGATTGAGTAGAATTTGTTGATAAATCAGATGCAATTGATGAAGTATCTGAATCTGAGTCGGAAGATAAATTGTTTGTTTGATTTTCTTGTTCATGATTTGTTGATTGTCCATTGATTTTAGATTCTAATCTTTCTTCAAAATAATTCATATTGACTGCAGGTACAACAATTACAGGTAATGGGAAATTTTTAACTAATCGATCAGTTAATTTAGATGATAACCAAGATTTTAAAGGTGCACCAGTTCTTGTATTTGGTTTTGTACCCGTACATACCAAATTCGGTTCATATAATCTATACATATCTTTTAAAACTTGTTTGGTGTCACCTGTGACTAATTCAATAGTAATTCTTGATATAATATTTGGATTCATAACAATCATACAATAATTCATTAAATCCTTGGCAATGTTTAGAATATTTTCTGGTTGATTTCTCTGTTTATACCTTTGAGCTGGTGTTTGTGGTTTTGGAATTGTTCTACTAATTCTCTTTTTAATCTCCATTGGTTCTTCAATTGATGCAACTATAATTATCTTATCCCCATTTTCAATAAACTTATTTAAAACCCAATCCAATGCAACCCAAGTATGAATTCTTGCACTAATGTAGATTAATATTGTACGATGTGGTAAAATCGGTTTCAAAGGTAGAATTTTATAATTATATAAATATTCATACAATTTATGTCTTTTTGTATATGAACAACATCTTGATGTAGTAATTGGAGTTGTTGGATAATGAACCATGTTTTTCTCTAAATGTTGTTCCAATTTTTTCAATTCATAAGGACTTAATTCATCATAATTTAATGAATTTCTTCCATTGGGTGAAGCAATTGGACTGATTCGATTATTGGGATTGGGTGATAAACTACGACCTCTTGAATATCCAATCATGGGTTTATTAGATTGTTTATATTTTTGCCAACCTAAATCATCATCATCATCAGGTATTTCATCATCATCATCATATTTGATGTTGATATTATCAAATGAAACTTGTTTTAGGAAATGTTGTTTTAATTCATCAACATTTTGTAATTTGTGACTTGTTGGTGAAAATTTTACAAATCGATAATTATCTGAATGTTTCTTCGATAAGGCATTCAATAAATCACCATTAGATTTTGTAGTATCATCATTTGTTGTAGTTGTTGATCCAGTAGAGACTTGTGTTATTGGTACAGAGTCAGATGGAGGTTTGAATGTGTTTAATTGTGAGGTATCATATCTGTTTAATTGTGGTTTGTCACCTATTGAAATCGAAGGTACGTTGGAGGACATGAATTATATTGATAATTTAATGAATGTGATTAAGCTTGTTGATTTATTGATTAATAATGAAAGTGTAATTTATATAGTTAAGATGTTTGTATTTGTCGGTAGATTTAAGTAAGAATCGTTGATTGATTGAAACTATCAAATCAATTTAAAGTTGAATGTCAATCTAAATTTATTTTATCAACCGAAGAAAAATAATATAATATTATGTAATATGTTATGTAAAAGTTTCTTAGCGTCTAATGACATTTAATTTTGATTGCTATTAAACTAATACTACTATTATTCCCATTTATTAAGCTACAAAATCATAGTCTATTAACTTACTTTACTCCCTACTTGGAAAGTTATGAGGTAGTACTCATGATTTGAAATTGAGAAAAATCTGAGAAATATGGTTGACAAGTGAGGATTATAAAAAATAAGAAAATAAGTCTGAAGAATAATTCTTTCGAGATGATTCTCAATTTATTTTCAAAATTTGCTCTTGATTACATTAAGAGAGCTTGTTCTTTTGTGTAGTTTCAATAACCTTGCCAGTATCAAAAATACGATAAAAATACGATCTTTTTTTTCATGTAATTTTCTTTTATTCAAACATCTATATCTTTTATACTTGTTCTTTGATCTAGTAGAATTTACTTCTGGTTGATGCCTTTCAATGTCAAATTTGCTTCAGTTTTAGAGATAAAACCGAAATGTGGGGTAAATTCGAAATTTTCATAAAGCAAGGGTGATAAAGATAATAGATTATAAATACAAAGATGATGACTCCTAAATTATATAAACTAAATAGCATCTTTTGATCACTCTTGAAGATAAATCATCTGATGACCAATTTCGATATAAATTACAAGTAGTGGCAAGATCAGAGGTATACGAACTTCATGAATGATAATATGCTGAAACAAGTCGTTTTATATCTGCTTAAAACGCATTTAAGGACCTAAAAAGATCATCTAAGTGGTTTACAAATCTGATGTCAGATAGTTGATTTCGTTTTTATTACCGTTTCAAAAATTGTTTATTTAAAACAACTAATTTGAAGTTTGTATATTGTATAAAGTTTTTGGAATAGTATTTTAAAAGTATGATTAATTAGTGCGTTCGATTCTTAGAATCCTACTACAGCTCATTCTTTGAGAAATTATTATATCTCGAATCCACAACATTAATCTCACATCCAGTAAAACAACACAAATAGTAGATAATAGCAAGCAAAACCGAAAGACAAGCACTATCATATTTGAGTATTGATTGTTTTTATACATTTATCATGCATCCTAAAAGCTCACATTTAATCGAACCAATTATTTGGTATGCGGCTCAAAAGTTTAAGCTTATATACAGGATCAGGTTACATAATATTTTTTATTTGAGATTTTTAATGAATTTTTAATTTTAATTTAAGTTAGACCAACCTCGATCCCACCAATCAAATTTCTTATGTCACCAACTCAACACCATGAGAATGATAGTGAAAACACTAGTGGTGTACCAATATCAAAATTAAAACCACCAATTGATCTCAACCCAACTTATAAATTCCTCAAATATGGATCAATAAAAGATTTACATACCCTTTATAAACAAAATCAATATTATTATAACATATACTACCATCAAAGAGATCTTGACCTTATTGGCTCAATTGTGTTCAAAAATGGGTTCAAAATTAAAAATCGTCAATTATACTCACATGTCAAATCCACATTGTCAAAGATATCATATACAAATTTAACCAAGACTGGTAACAAGGATCTGAAATATTATTTATGTGGTATTCTCAAACTATCAGAATCAGCAATAGAGTTTTACTTAAGAACGAAATCCCCACTTGAGATTATAAAAACCGAATTGAATGATGTTCAGACAATGTATCGAAGAGTTCCATATAAGTATACCGATTATTTATCCTATATAAAACCCGAGCTACTACGGAAATTATTAACACGATTAAAAAATGATGATGATAATGATGGTTTGATTTTGTTGGCCTGTTGTTTCTTATCGAAAAAATTACACCTGATGATATTGGATAGTACTGTAAAGGAAATTAAGATGATTGAACCTCCACAAAAAGAACAGCGACATGAGAAGAAAGAAAAAAAGGGAAAAGAATCTAACTCCAATGATCCAGTATTTAATGAAATTATGATTAATTTAAAGAAAGATTTAAGAAAATTACAAGATTTGAATTTGTTACCTAAGGATGAAACTGGATTAGAATTGAATGAAAATGAAGAAGATGATTCTTTATCTGATGATGAATCTGATTTGGATTTACATGGTGATGATATTGATGAAGATGAAGAGTTTAAAATTACTTATCCATTATTTAAACCAGTTGAACCATTAAACTCAGATGATGAAGATGAAAATGAGTTTGATGCAGATGAGATAATAAGAAGTTTGAACAATTTTCAAATTGATTCTAATAAGGAAATCAAACAATTGAAGAAACCACCACCACAAGAAGATGAAGGAGAAGATGATTACGAGGAAGAGGATGTTAATCAAAATTACGATGAGGATGATGATGACGAAGAAGAAGAAGAAGAAGAAGAAGAAGAAGAGTTATTAGGACCACAAGTGTTTACAATCAATAACTCACATAGTATTCAGATTCCCTTAAATCTGGATACAGCTATTGAATCACAATCACCACCAACATCAGTTTCATCGAGTGATAATTTAGAACAACAACAAGAACAATTCATGATAAATGAACAAGACTATCAACAATACATTTTTGATTCAACAGATTTAGATTCCGATTTTATTGAGTTAGTAGAAACTTTAACTGATTTATTCCCTCGAATTAACAAAACTGAAATCAAAGTTCGTCTTAAAATAGCTGACAAAATTGAAGATTTGATTGAAGAGTTATTCATTGACTCAGAATCAATTGAGTTGATCGAACAAGAACAACAACAACAACCACAACCACCATCACAAGTTGAACCAGTAGTAAATTATGATGATAAAGTATATCAATTATTTGAAATTTTTCCAGATTTGGAATTATCCCAAATTGATCAACCATTGAAAATAAATAAATATGATATTGAGGAAACAACAATGTCTTTATTAAGCAACCCTGTTGAAGCATTTCAACCATCTGCACCTGCATCATCAGCTTCAAATTCAACACCTACTACAAATACCAATTCAGCAACAGTCAATGAATGGTATCAATCTGGACAAATTATTACTAAAGTCAATCAAATCTTTACCAAATTTTTAGATAAAGATACAATTTTAAATGATAACGATGTTACTTTTTGGGTACGTAAATGTGGTAATTCTTTATCAAATATAATCACTTCCATAATCTTACATTGTCGACCAGAGATTAAAACAAAAACAGTTAAACGAATAAGACAAGGTCGTGGTAGAGTTCAACGAGGTGGATCAAAAGGGAATTACACAAACTCCACCAGAACTGAAATTGAGTATAAAAAATCCGATTATAAATTCAATCCCAAGTCAGTTGAATCAATTGAGTTATTAGAGATATATCAAGCTAATACGAGTTTAAAAAAGTTCAACTTAGAATTCATCAAGAACTCATTAGAGTTTTTCCAAGGTAATCATTATAAAGTGATTGAATTTATTTCAGAAATTTCAAACATTTCAGAATTTAATCCATCTACAAAACCACAATTTAAATTTAAAATGGAACCAAGCACATATTCAGATCCTTATCTTAGTTTAACAAAGAAATTCAACAAGTATAAAAAACCAAGTTCTTCAAGTTTGAAATTCTCAAATATTGATGAATCAACTAGATTTAAGAATTATATTAGAAATGGTGAAGTTGATTTACATAGGTTAAAAGTTCATGAAGCATTAAGGTTGACAAGAATTGTACTTGAACATTGGTGGGATGAAGAAATTAAAAATAGAGAAGATATTGGAAAAATTGATAAGTTTAACCATTTGGCTAGTTTAGGTTCTATTTCAATTATAACAGGTAGAGGTATTCATTCATCAAATGGAGTTTCTATAATAAAGAAATTAGTTGGTGATTATTTAACCAAGAATAAGTATATTTATGAAGAAAGAGTTGGTAGATTTGTTGTAAAAGGAAAGAAACCGAAATAGAAAGATTAAAAATAGATTAGAGCATTACTTTAAAAAAATGAAAATTTAATTCAATATCGTCAATTCTTGCAGTATAAATTCGCATTTTTCCCCTTTTATTTTTTTTCTTTAATTAAGTTAATTATTTCAATCATGGAGGAAATGAAAAACTTGGTGGAGGAGTTTTACAAACAAATGGATCTCAATTCCTATTTCAATCAAGAGGTATACCAAAAGGGATCGTTACTGCAATGCCAGGTGAGATTACTTATAGTATTGGTAATGAAAATGATTCAAATTCAAGAAATGAAATTGCAGATGGTGAAGTAAGAATTGTTGATTTGACAAAAAAGAAGAAAAAGAACAAAAAGAAGAAGAAGAAGAAGAAGAAGAAGAAGACTAAAGAACAACAAGTTAATGAAAATTCTGAAAAGATTGAAGAAATTGACGATGATACAAATGAAGGTTTAAATGATACTAATGATATTGATAATGATATTAAAGAGAAATCCAATGATGCTAATGAACAAAAATCCACATAATGAACAAGAAATGAAATTTGAGATTTGAATACACGAAATATCTAAGGATGTATTTAATCTCTTGGTCACGAGCTTGAACTGTAATTATAATCATTCGTACTTACTTTCTTTGACTTCAAGAATCTAAATTGGCCTTTAAACTTTCTACTTTTCGTATCTTGTAAATTTCTTACAACAATATTATCTATTAAGGGAAGAATTTCTGAAGGAAACACAACAAGTAATAGTAGAACTAACTTCAATGACTCTAAAGGAAATTAAGAGCCAAATCTTAAATATATTTCATTTATAAAGAAATATTGATTGCCGAGACAGCTTCGCCAAAGAAGAAAATTAATAAAAACAATTTTTGAAATTCTGATTTCGACTACAAAATCAGAAAGATTGACATTAATGTAAAGAATGATTTAAATAATGTCAATCATAGTAAAAGAATTTTTACCAACAAAAAGATCAGTGATGTTCTATGGAATTGAATTCCAATTGAAGATATAAAGGTGATATAAATAACAAATACAACTGTTGAAACTAAAAGAATGACTATTACTCATTAATAATCTAGATTTGCATAATCAAAGAATATAGTAGAATAGATTGGGAGTGATTTGGTCAATTTCTAGAGTATAAATACAACCCCCTAAATTAATTTTTTTTTTATTTTTTGCAGCACTTTTTCTTTTCAATCAATTTAATCATGGAAGAATTTTTTAAATCACTTGGTGACGGGGAAATTTATACACTGGGCACAACATTTATGTATGTTCCAAAAGGTTTACAAGTTAAAGAAGTTACTTCAATTAATAGTGGTGGAATTAGAGGAATGGGAATTAGATTAATTGATTCTGAATCAGATGAAGAAGAATCTAATCCAATTGAAGCTTCAAATAATCCTGCTAATGGTGAATTAAAGAAGACTGATGTATCTGATTCAAAAAAGAAGAAAAGATCTAATAACAAGAGGAATAATAAAAAATATAAGAAAGTTGAAGAAGTTGGTGAAAATAATGGTAAACCTAATAATAATACAAAAGTCAGAAAGAATGATGCTGTTAATGGTAATAATTTCAAAAATTCTAATAAAAAAAAGTAATGTAATAATGAATTGTAATGTTTAGTTTTATTTATATTGATTAATGTATTGTAATTATTGTTAATCTATTCTCATTAAACTTTTAAAGATCAATTTAATCTCAAGCAACCTTATAAGTTTAAAGCTATAGAATTGAATAATATAATGTTAGTTGATTTTTAAAATAAAATAAATAATTAAACTAATTGATAGTTATTACTTAGATCTTTTAAAAATATGTGGAATTAAGAAACATTTGATACTGTATTGTTACATACTTGTAGTATCAAATATTTCCTTTAATTGATTTAAGATTATTATAAATCGTAAATCTTAACATTAGTTGAATATAATTCTAAATGAACAAAAGTTGAATATGAACATTTAAAAAATAATCCAAAAAGCTTATAAGCACAATAAAATGAAACAATCAAGAGAGTTTCATTATTCCTTAAATGATCAGATGGTGGAAAAACTATATTAAATTTGCATTTTACTCCAGTAACTGTAAAAAACTAATTTCTATTCACAATTTGAAATCAAGTACTAAAAATAATGATATAATTAATAATTACTCTGTAATTTATAAATGGAGAAAAATTCGATTGAATTTATAGTTTTTTTTTATTTGAATTAAATTTTATATTAAATTAATTAATAAATTAATCCCATTCAAGTAATATTACACATAACCTTAAACAAATTAATTTAGACGATTAGAGAAGAATTTTATTCAACAATTTACTGAATTGTTGTATCTTTAAATTATCCAAATATGTAATTGAAGTTCAATCCATACTTGAATATTTTAAAAATATGTAGAATAGAAAACATTTGATACATTATATCAAAAATTTCCTTCTAAAATTTCAAAAATCACAAATTTGTATATTTGATGATTTCCAAATTTAATTGTCATCCCATGATCATTGAAAGATACAGAAGAATATAAACATTATAACAATCACACCGATGAGTTAATAACTATACGTAAAACAATAATTTAAAAAATGCAAGAATATTTGGTTGAATTTATAGTTTTTTTCTACCCCTTTAAAAATTAATCTAATTTAATTTTAAATTAACAATCCCAATTAGGGACATTACACAAAAGAAAAACTGCATAAATCAAGTGAAAATTTTTTAAATTAATCAAATATGAACTAAAACCAGTAGTTTATACATGAGCAGCCTAAAAATATATGGAATAGAAAACATTTGATCTTTTTAATATCAAAGATTTCCTTTAAATTAGTTTGAAAAATCTCAAATTTGTATATTTGATAATTTTAAAAATAAATCAGCTCCCAATAGGTTAAACTTTTGAGTTTTGACCCAGACAGCTGATTTGATTATAAATTCTTTGTGAATTGTATCATGAATTAGTTGATAATCTCAATTCCATCCAGAGATTAATCACCAATAAACAGCACGAGTAGGGTAAATTTTTCTCAGCTATCTATTTAGAAAATTTCAAATCTTTACTGAGCATAAAGGAAAATGATTAATGAAAACAATATTTAGCAAAATAAAACAAATTAAAATGCGAGGATTGGTGATATTTATAATACAGTAAAAAAAAAAATTTTAATTTTAATTTAAATCTAAATTGATCTAGATTTAGGACAAATTACACAAAAAAACAAGTACACAAAATTGATATCAAACTATTCAACATTTTAAATTAATCGAATTTGAGACTATGACTATTAGTTTATACTCGATCAACTTAAAAATATGAAGAATTGAAAAACATTTGATAGAATTATATTTCTCTATTCATATCAAATATTTCTCTTGTTTAATTATTGCAAGATTATGAATTTAAATATTCATTAATCTTTCAACTGTATTATAATGATTTTATCATCATTAAATCTTTAAAAAAGTGGAATCTTACTTTACTGTAGTCACACAAAATCGAGGAAGAAACACTCAAGAAAATGTATTAATTCAACTTAAACATAAAAGACAAAATCTTAAACAATTGTTTGAAAAAATTTAAAATGAAAATGAGGCAAATATTAGTTCTATTTATACTTTTTTTTCTTGTCACTTAATTTTAATTAATTTTCAATTTCAAATCTGGTAATGTTACACAAAATTGTTAAATGATATCAAATCTTCATTGATGATTGAGTATGTATGATTTTAAATTAAAGTCTAATTCTTTAAAGTTTAAATCTAGAACTTTCTACATTTTGAGTATTTGCACATTTCTAATAAGTATAAATATATTAACCTCTTTATTTTTTTTTTTCTTTTACAACATTTTTATTATTTTCAATAAGTTCTATTATGGAAGAATATTATCGTAAACTTAATGAATTTTATAGTAATCTTGGTGGAGGAACATTATACGTAGCAGGAAAACAACAAATGTTCATCCCACGGGGTTCGCCAGTTAAAGAAGCCAAATGTGTTGAATTTTGTGGTGAATATGGTTTGCTGCTTACAATGGCAAGAACTGAAGAAGATCTTAGATCAGATACAGTAACAAACACTCATACAAACGGCAAATTGGTAATTATTGATTTAACTCCAAAGAAGACCAAAAAGAAGAAGAAGAAGAAGAAGAAAAACAACAAGAAGAAGAAGATTGAAGAAATTGGAAATAATTCAAATGATACTGAAGTTGTTGATGATAATTAAATTAATGAAGAAAGAGTAGAATGTTATCAAATTGAGTTGATTAAAATCATAACTGAAATCATAATTAAAACCATAATATATCTAATAGTTTACTTCAACTTCAATAATGTTAATATGACTTATGAAGACGATAATGATGATATGGAAAGTGAAAAAGATGTCAGAAATATCTATTACCTAGTTCATGTAGATGAAGCAGATTAATTATTATAGTGATTAGTAATAAATAATTGAAAATCAGTCTGAGTGTACAGTGAATCTCTAAAACTATGTTTATTACTTTACATTTAATCCACTCAAATTAAAGCTTTTTATCAGTTAATTGTATTGTGCCCCGTATTTCAATTAATCTTTTAATTTTATCAGCTTTGAATTGACCATTTTGAATCTAGATTTTTCTATTACTGTTCTTTTTTGATATAACATAAAATCAGGAACGTAACTATATTTTATTGACTATTTTCTCCTTTACCTCGATGCTGAAACGAATTTTTTATTTTTACAGTTGATTCAAATTTGTTGAAGGTTTTGTGTAAATTAATTTTAAATTAATTAAATTCCCATATCGTCTAATTGAAATTTCTCATGAATCAGTTTTGAATCCTTTCTTAGCTAATAGAACCACGAGAAAGAAAAACAGTTATTTTTGAATAAGCTTTGATTGATAATAAACTCAAAGATCTAGTTGAATATAATTTACCATTTAAGTTGAATAAATAAATTAATCAATTTAAATTAATTAAAATGATTTTGTGTCACAAAGTTTATTTTTTTCTCCAAAAATATAAATAAAAATTAATTTCTCCCTGATTTATCAAATTATTTTATTTTTCTAATTCAAACATTTACTATGTCCAACAATAACAGAGATAACGATTCAGATAGTGATGATGATTTTGATCTTGAAAGTATGCTCAGAGGTCTTTGTAATGGAGGAGGGCAGTTTGTTACCAGTGGTTCAGGATTTATGTTTGCTAGTCCTGGTTTAAATATTAGTCAAGTTGAAGCATTTCCCGATGGAAGTGGTTTTTCAAGTGTACTTAGCTTAGGATCACCAAACCCTACTAATTCCAGCTCCACTAAGAAAACCACCAGTGATGATTCTACTAAAAAAAAGGAAACAAAAGTTGAAGTTGAACATTGTGATTTTGGTAATGCTAAGTTTGGTCCTTATCCGCCAATTAATACTGTAAACAGATCAAGAGCTGAATATTATTACAAGAAAAGAACTCAATAACTAAATAAATAATAAATTGTTTAGAACAAGCCGCATTTCTATTAAAAGAATTTTTTATTTTCTCGCAATTAAACATTTCAATTACTGTTGCAATTCAATTTGATCTCAATTGAATCATGAATTTATTAAATAGTCTATTAAATGATCAAAGTTTATTATCCAATCCATCAAGTACGAATGTAAATACAAATGATACAAATCCCAATACAAGTCCAACCAATACTACATTTTCACAATCATCACCTAATTCCAATTCATCCACCAATGTGTCATCTTCATCACAATACATGGCTGATAAGTTGATGGAGAAGATCATAACTATGATTATCCCTGTACAAAATGAAGATGAAGTCACTACAAAAATGATTAATGATAGATTAGAATGGCAAAAGACAAGACCAAGTTTAAGTTTTGCTCTAATGCAAAAGAATTCAAATATGTTACATCAAAGAAACTCATCAACTTATGAACTATTCAATCATGTCTTGAAGTTTATAAATTGGCAAGATCCATTCTACACAATTGGAATATTACTAATAATTACTCATATCATCCTACAACCATATTTGATAACTATTTTACCATTGGTTTCATTAGTTATAAACACATTAATTCCACATTATTTAATCATATATCCACCAGACGGATACCTAGAGAATCATCATGAACTTTCGTCACATCCACTATTCTTATCAAAGATACCAAAACCAGTACCATTATTTTCCAAAGAGTTTTTTATAAATTTAACAGATACACAAAATTTCATGTGTATGCAGACAAACTTGTTCGATTTCGGAGTTTGGTTGACTACTGATTATTTATACTTCAAAAATGAACAAATCAGTTCAATTGTTTTAATTGGTAGTTTGTGTTTGATTGTGTTTAACTTATTCTTTGCTCCATGGGTTATAAAGTTTCTATATGTGAACTTTTGGCTTTTACAATTAAATTTGATTGTAACAGTTTGGTTAATTACAATTTTATTTCATCCATATCCAAGAGAAATCATACTAGAATGGATTTATAATGAAGATACAAGAATGAATTGTCAAAATTTTGTTAATAAGATTGAAGATAAATTAACAAGTGTATTAGAGAAAGATAATGAATTAGAAAAGTTTTCACAAAATATTGACAATATTCAATATGGTAATGATGATATAAAATATGTTGAAATATTTGAATTACAAAAACTTGATTTAAAAACTAAAATTTGGGAATTAATTGGATTTAGTAACGACTTTTATACCACAAATAGTGTGATTCGAAAATACAATGAATTTAAAAAGGAAGAAGATGCAAAATATATTGAAGGTGTGGAATTGAAATTATATGTAAAGGATTCCATCTCCGATATACAACCACCAATTGATTATAAATTTGTAAAGAATTCAAAATGGTTGGTTGATTTTGAAATAAATAAATGGGTTATAATGAATTCAATAAAGGATTTAGTTTTAATTGATGATGATGAGAAATGGGCTTATGATTTTATGGATAATGGTAATAATGAATATAATAATATAAAAGAAGAAAATACAAATTTGGAATTTTATAGAAGAAGAAGATGGGTAAGAAAAGTAATTAGGGAAAATTACAAAGATAAAGATTTTCAAACTCCTCATTCTCATTTAGCTGAATGGTTAGGCTGAAAAATAGTGTATTTATATATGTCTCAATATATCCATTATACTTAGTATATACTCTGATTGTCCTTTAGGAGGATATTATTTCAATATATCCATTAAATTTAAAGAATCTAATTTTGATTTATTTGAATCTTGATTTCTTTTATTTTGTAACATAGTCAATAAACTACCACCTTGTTTTCGTTTCTTGCTTCGTTCTTTAGACTTTGAATTATCCGTTTTCCTCACTTGCATTATTGGTTCTTTAGGTAACACTTTTATTTCTTTCTTCTTTTCTTGAATTAATGTAGATTCATTCTCATCATATTGAATGTTTTTACATGACAAACAACGGTATCGAAGTTTACGTAACCCCTTTTTCTTTGGATATTTAATCCTTATCACAACATTTAAACCCGGTATGAATAAGGTATTACATTTTTGACAGAATTTATCATTTATAGAATTGGGTAGATTAATTTCATTTTTCTTAACTTGAGATTGAAATAAATTTGAATATAATTTTGATATCGATTGTGTATCTATTGTCTCATGTGAAATGTTATATAAATGTATAGTCTTTAATTGTTCAGGATTTAACCTAAATTGATTAGACGTTGATGATGAAAATGATGAATTTGAAGACATTGAGATAAAAATAAAAAATATTTTTTGTGATACAAAACTAAAAGATTAAACTTTAACAAACACAATATGAGATGATATACCAATCAGAATGAATCATTAGTAATAAATAAATACGATTAATCCTTATCAGTCAGTTAGTTTCATTCATTTCATAAGTATAATTCATGAAATTTGCTCTGTAGATTGACCTAGAGTAAAAAGAGATGTAGAATCAGATAAAAAGTATTTGTTGGTTTTTATCAGATAACTTTATCAAGTTCTAGTCTAGTTCGTTCTCAACCAACCCATTTTCATGAATTCGAATTATATAAATGCGATATTCGTTTTGTGATCAAATTTAAAAAATTGAATGCGAAGTACGGTTAATTTTTTTATTTTTGCAACTATTATAAATTAACCAATCACTTTAAAGTGTTTAGTAATAAACTTATAAATAATCACAATATCATATACCGAGATCTTTATTTTGATAACAGCACAAAATATATTTAACATCAAATTATCATCACCTTCAACTTCACCAAAAAAAATTCATCACCTTAAACAATAATCAATTTCAATTCCATTATGATAATGTCATTACAATCAAAGAACAGGTTAAAATTAATTATACCCCCACAACCATCTAATGGTGGCAAGATACTAAAAACTTGTATTAGATGTCGACAACATAAAACTAAATGTGATGCAAATGATACAAACCCATTACCTTGTTCACATTGTTTTAAAAAGAATTTAAATTGTACTTTGGATTATATACGAAAACCAATAGGTAAAGTTAAAAGTATCGATATCGTTGAAAAATTAAATCAAGATGTGACTGATATGAAACAAATATTAAACAAATATATCAATCAAAGAGATGAGATTATAAAATTATTGATTACAAGAGGTCAAAATATACAAAAACAATGTAAGAAAGAGATTGAAAAAGTTGAAAATAAAGAAAGAGTTGTTAAAAGAGCAATGACACCTCCTATATCTGATATACAATCATGTATAAATACACCAGAAAATATACCCATAGAAATCAATGAAGAAGAAATAGAATCTAATCAATTTCAAATTTCCTCAAATTCAAATATCAAACCAATTAAATTATCACAATCTAAAATACAAGCTTTATTCCAAAATTATAAATCAAATTTTAATCATTATTTACCTATATTCCCAAATGAATTTTTCGATAATGAAAATTTGAATACATTGTACAAAAATAATGAATTATTATTTTGGTCAATCATAACTACTTCATTGTTAAATCAAAATTCACAATCTAAATTATATCAACTTTTACTGGAACACTTGAAATCATTAATTGTTGATAAGATCTGGTTTCAAACTCCAAGATCCGTTTATGTGATTTCATCATTATTAATATTAACTACATGGCCATTACCAAATTATAATTCAAAAATTGAAGATAATTTATCAATTAAATTCATATCTGTTATGAAATCTTTATCCTTACAATTTGGATTACATAAATTAGAATTTATAAATGAATTCAGTCACAAGACGGAAATAAATATCATATCAGAATCTAAACAATCTATGAATAATTTAATTCGTGAAAGGATATATAAATTTATCAATATTAATTCAATCTATTGGTTAATTAATCTTGGTTGTTCAAATAATAATTATAATGGATTCACAAATCAAGATTATATAATTAACAAAGCTACAAATATTGATATAAAAGAGAAAAAAGATCCAATAGATTATTATATAAATTGTTTACTTAAAATTTCAACAATCCAATCAAAATTGAATGAAAATATGAATGAATTAATTGGTAATAACACCTTAAAACCTTCACAAATAAACACTTCAAGATTGATAAATTTCAATATGTTTGAAATCATACTTAAAGATTTACATGAACTTTTAAATGAAGATAATCACCTTAATAACTTAATCAAAATTTCAATTAGTTATTCAAAATTACAATTATTTATCTATTCAATGTCAAAATCTGACATAAGTGAAATTGAATACAAGACATACATTGATAAATTGATAAATTGTTGTTATGAAATTATAGATTTAACCAAAGAAATGGACTCATTTGTGAATTTACCTATATATTATAAATTTCCTATTGAATTGACTAGTTTAATATTATTACGTATATTCAAATCACAAATTATAGAAGATACTCAAAAAAGACATGAAATTAAATTGAAATTTAATCAAATTTATAAATTTATCTTTAGTGGTGATATGGATTGGAAATTTTTAAATTCAAAATCGTATAAAATTATTCAAAAGTTTAATCAATTAGATGATGAATTTATAAGTTCAAAAATGATTGATGAGGAAGAAAATAGTTCATTCTTTTTAATTAATAAAATGAAAAATTATTTAATTGCAAGTGTTAATTATGAAATGATTTGGTTAATTTATGAAAATGAAACGAAAAATGAAACAAATAGTGTTGATGATTATGAATCTATATTTATCTAATATATACAAATATGAATGATTTGTAAACTCTTTTAAATTGATTAATCTCTCGTGTAAAAACGAATAGTATAAACACTCACTGTTTTCTATTCTCTAGATAGTTCATGGAATCAAGAATTAACAATTAGAAATCTACTCTTCTTTGATAGATCTTCGGAATGTTTAATCGTTGATCAATATTATTGCTAGAGATAATTTTTATTAATTTTAAATCTATATTTCTGATATTTAACTTTTAGACATTTATCCATTGAGAATTTAATCTTTTTTTATAAACCAATGGTTTAATAACAATGTAAACAATCAATAAAATTATAATTGTAATTATTAATTTCAATTTATCAAATTTTTTACCCAATAAATCAAAACTTGAACTTGGTTGAACTAATGAACAAAATTGTGTTTGAGAATTGAAAAAACATATAACTGAAGTACTTTCATAATTGGTTGGTTGTATCAAAATTTCTCCAGGTTGTTCTTGGTCAATTTCTAATTTATATTTATGATTGATTACATTTTGATTATTTTGTATAATTATAGGATCATAAGGTAATAATCTATAGTCATTTTGATAATCATTCATAGTCATTTTATAATCTGGTCTTCTACTATTAAGAATGTATTTTGGAATTTCAATTAAATTACCCATCTCTGTTAATGCAATTATAGATTTTAAAGTTATACCATATAAAGATTGAGTTTGTGATAATTTCAAGATTCTTTCGGGATAAATAAATGATTTAGAACTAATTTGTGATATTGTTGTATTTGGAAATTGAGAA
Source organism: Insectozyma morakotiae (assembly GCA_030564645.1). Lineage (NCBI taxonomy): Eukaryota > Fungi > Ascomycota > Pichiomycetes > Serinales > Debaryomycetaceae > Insectozyma > Insectozyma morakotiae. The sequence continues at coordinate 209,956 of JAKTYD010000008.1, forward strand.
TAATTCTCATCAAATAAATCAATTACATTGATTCTTTGTTCTAATCTTGGAGATTTCAAAAAGAATGAATAAATTATCCAATTATCATCCATGATTAATTCAATGGAGTTTGGATCTATGATTTCATCTTTTGAATGTACTAATTTGTGTAATAAATTACCTGAAATTCCATCAATTAAATATATAGTAAGTACTTCTTCAAATGTTATAACTGAAATTAAATTTGGATTTAAATATTTATATAATACTGATTTATCACTTAAAGGTATACCTAAAGAAGCAGTTTTTGATAATTGAGGAATATTAGATACTTTAAGAATTGGATCATTGAAATGAAATTTCCATGTTGATTTTGATTCTGTTGAATTTGGTAATATAACATGTCCTGAAATTTCAAATGAATCTATTTTTCTAAAAAATGCTGATTTTGGTAATGTGGAATCAAAGATAAAACCATCTTCATTTTCAAATGCAAGTGAATTTTGAACTGGGATTACATTTTTATAATCATGATTTGGAATGATATTCTTAATTGAACCATCTCTTGTATTTATTATCACAATTGATGATTTAAAGATTGCATATATTGTTTCATCTTCAATTTGTCTAAAATTGATAAAACTTTCTTCGTCAAGTTGTTTAGTTTCCCATTCGATTAATCCATCAATTGATCGTATAGCAATAAATTTATTATCATCATATAAAACAACTAATTTATTGAATCCATGATTGGTTGCATCTTTTGAAATGAAAAAATTTTTAAGATCCTTGAGTGATGTTACGAATTTTCCTAGTTCAATTAAATGTCTAATAACTCTATTTAACCAATTTGTGAATATTAATTTATTATTTTGATGTAATATCATTTCAACTTCATGTTTAATTTCTTCTGATTCTGGTTTATTGATCATGATGTATTGATTTGTTTTTGAAGAATATTGATTAAATAATGGACTGATTGTTTTGATTGCATTTCCAGTGAACAAACTTACGAATTCACCTTTCAATTGTTGGTTAAGGGAAATAAGACCCAATTCATTACCTTGAACTCCTATGAAATCATATGGTAAACTATATGATTTTGTAGTGATTTGTTTTATACTATGAATATTCTTTGTCTGTAATAAATCAGTTAAATCATAAATTTTCTTAAGTTTCAAATCTGAAACGACTAAAAAATCATTTAAGGGAGTTGTTAATAATTCAATTTTATCACCAGAAGGAATTGTTTTAACAACAGATACAGTATTTTTATTTACAACTTGAAGTAATTTAATTGTTTTATCTGAAACTGAATATAAATAATTTGAGTCAATAATATTCAAATTCTTAAATTGATTATTTTCAATTCTAGTAAATTTTTTACCATTAGGGCTAAATTTAAAAATTTGATCATTTTCAGTTATAATTATTCCATTTTTAAATTGTTTAATTGGGCCTAATTTCAAATCATCAATTGAATAGACTACTTTACCATTCTTGGAAATTTTTAAAACCTTTGAATCATTGATAATAATATAATTGAACCCATTGATATAATCAATCTTCAAGTTTGATGCCGCTTGATTCAAATTAACAATTTTATTAAATTCATCGATATAATATAGTTTCTCATTTGCATCTATTACGAAAACCGTACCTTTTACTGGATAAACAGTTTTTGGGGTTGAGCTCAATTCTATGAAACTCAATTGACCAGAAGAATCAATTTGGATTAATTCTTCACCAATAATGTAAAGTGTCTCATCTGAAGCAATTATGTCAGTGGTCTCTGTGATATATTGGTTTAATGATAATTTCCATTGAATTGTACTTGATTCAATAATGTCAATTCCTAATAATTGATTTTTTTCATTTATACCAGTCAATATTTCATTATTTAATAAATTTAAATGTGTCAAATTAGATCCATATAAATAATTTATATATTCTCTTGATGTAAAGGCATCATCTATAAGTATACCATTGACAATATATATCAAATACAGTAATTTCAACCATATTGATGAAATCATAATTGATTAATCAATATATTAGGTAAATTATTTTTTTACAACGTTAAAAGAAAACAATCAGTGTCGCACAAAAAGTGTCAATGTCTCATGACACTGAGCCTGTATGTAATTTATAAATTTATAAATTGCTTAATTTATAAACACTCCTCGAAATATATAAATCTTTATCAATTTATACAATCTTTATTTTACAATGGACGGTCACGATTGGTTTTTGGTATTCATTGGGTTTTTCTGTATGTGAGAATATGGTACTATTTGAGTATGAAATAGAAGGAAGATTAATACTAACTAATGATTTGTTTTATAGTACCACCAGTTCCAGTTTTCATTAAAAGAGGATTCTTTTCAACTGATTTCTTAATCAATATCTTACTTTGTCTTCTTGGATTTTTCCCAGGGCTTTGTCATGCTTATTACATCATCCTGATTTATCCTTATAAACCAACTTATGCAGCATTAGGTGGTGATGGTCACAATAACAGAACCAATGATTATGGTGCAACAGCATGATCGATTATGAGTTTAGTTTAGATACTAGTCTCAATTGTATGTTGTGAATTTCATCACTATTATTGTCAACTAAATGTCATCACTATTATTGTCAACTAAATTTCAACTTTTGATTTAAAAAAAAAAAATAAATTTATCATCATCATCAAGTTTATAAAATTTTAAATATACACCATTTAATTCCTTCAATTTAGATCTATGTCACACGCATAAACTTAAGTTGTCCGATACAAGTTTTTTCAACTTATCTATTTGATCCATCGGTACAATGTGTCAATATGCGAATATCAATTCATTTAATTTAGTCCATCAATCATTTAAAAAGTTATAAATATTTGTTTATATTGATTGAATAGTTTTTATTCATGATTTATCTACAATTTTAAATCATTTAATTTATCTTTTCGCTTTGAATTGATTTTATTAATTGATCTATAACTTTTGATTTCGATGTATTTATATTCAAGTAGTAAAATAAATTAAACTACTACTGTTATACTAAATTATATACATATTACCTATTTACCCATTTCATTTATGATGATTTCTTCTTCGGATTTAATTTTCTCTTTTGATCTACCACCACCAGATTTATATAACCATAATGCTTCAATAGCATAATTTCTAACTGATAAATTTCTTGTATATTTCTCATTTGAAGCTTCATTTAATGTATCAATGATTCTTAATTCATCAATTAAATCCCATATCATATTTTCAAAATTATTCATCATTGTTTTTAATTGTTCATTTAATTCTTTTGAATCAGTATTTGAATCATTTATTATACTATACTTGTGTAATCCTAATTTGTGTAATATTCTTCCTAAAGTTTGTATACTAATACACCTTTGTCCTGGTAATGTACTTCTTGATAAGTGTGCTAATTCTGGTAATGTATATCCAGCTAATTCTGGATTCTCTGAATGATGATGTAAACCTAAATAAGTAGGTATTGAATTATCCAGTTCCTTTTCTTTATCTTCTTCATCATTTAATTCTATTAAATTTCCTTTGAAATCAAATCGTAAATCAGATATTGATTCATAAGTAGTTGTTTTTGAATTTGGTAATGGTGTAGTCATCCATGACAATTTTTCAGTTTCTTTAGGTAAATCAGGATAATATTTTTCATGTAATTTATCATAAAATTCAGGATCATTTAAATCAATTTCTGATTGTTCTTGTTTTGGTTTAAGAAAATGAACAGTATTATTTTCATTTGTATTAATTTGATAATCATCAGGTGCAATTGAATTATCTATATTTGGAATCAACTCATCTACTTCTGTAACATCTTCCCAACCATTTGGATCTAGTTGTATATCATCATCTAAGTCTTTATAATCAATGGTTTGATCAAATGAAACAGTTTTTTTATTGTTTAATGATAATAAACCTAATGCTTTATCAACGTCTTGTTTATCTAATTGGGATAATTCTGATATATTTCCTTCTGAAGTTTTCATACCACCTATCCATCCATTATACCCTTCTGCATGAGAATGATGATCATGTTTATGTTCATGTTCGGTTTTATTCGACTCATCTCTTTTTTTGGATCTATTAATTAAACTTTCAATTAATTTTGGATTTAATCCTTGTAATAGTTCTTGCTGTTCTTGTAAAATCTCATCTTCAGACATTTGTGATAGTTTATTCATATTCTCGTTATGTATCTTTTCTGATTCCGAAAGAGCTGTATTTGAAGTTTTGATATTTGAATCTGATAAGACTGATTCTTTTGGTGGTTGTGGTTTTTGTTGTTTCAGTTTCCATCTTGAAACTTTCTTCTTTGGTAGTGAATCATTAGGTATGATTGGAGGTAGTGGTTCTTGTGGTATTTCAATTTCGTGTTCTATTATATCACCAATATCATCCATCTTTAATTTATATATAATTTATTTCGGGTGCAAAAAAAGAGAAAAATGTAAATCATTATAAAATCAGGAACGAAGAACAGATCGATAATTGAAATAATTGATTTGAATTTCAAAGATGTGAAACAATTCGATCGATTTTCTGATCTTAAAAAGTCTTTTAAAGCGAATTATCTCTATGAATCTGTATTAATCACTTTTATTATAATTATTCAAGTATCCAGGTATATAACAATCGTTATTTTCAATTTTTTTTTGTATCAAACTTAAAAATTTATCGTTGACTTTATCTGAATACCTTTCATATCTAGCCCTCAAATCTTCACTTTCTAAATCGGTACCATCATTGTCTCTTTGTCTATTTTTTAAAACATAACTTATTTCAATAAACGGTATTATTAAAATAAATAACCCTTTAATAAAATTAAACTTGTTATAAAACTCTTCACCTAAACCATGATTTCTATTCCCATTAAATATCAAATTAATTAAGTTCCTCTTTAGTCCCATATCAAATGGTCTTTCGTTAATATCAAATTTAACAATTAATCTAACATCATCTTTTTTAACATTCACATATCGAATCCCATCTTCTTTTCTAGGTTTATGAGATCTTGAATCAAAACAATTAACCTTAGTTTCTTGTTTGTTTCTACTTCTCCATCTTTGATATCTTTTTCTTTGATTTATCGTAATTTCATCCAATGTAGTCAAATTAAACCAAATATATTTTAAATGTACGCCAAATAAACCTATCAACATTAGAATCCAAAACCCACTGATAATATAAAGAACAATAAAATTATGATTAATCTCTCCGCGTGATATAGATGATCTTGTAAAGATAGATAGGTAAATCAATGTAATTATGAAAAATATCAAAAACCATAATGTGAATTTCATAAACCATAGATAATTATTTTGTCCAATAGATGTACCTATCCAAAGACAATAATGATCAAATTTCAATACATTATATCCCACATCCTTTGAATAAAAAGTTCGTGGTAATTTAATTGAATTTGTATTGGAGTCCCAATATGGAAATCCCATTTCATCACAAAAGAATAGATCAGGCAATGGAGTCAAACTTGGATCTTGTGTCTTATATAAATCTATAACAGGTATTATTGGAGATTTACCTGGTCCAATCATAAAAATCAAAATCCAATATGTAAATATCACAATCTGACATAATCCTATTAAAATCCATAGTATAATCGCAATTGAATTTGACCAATGTTTGAAAATTTCTTGATAACCCAAAGAATAACCTATGACAAAGTTTAAATATCCAAGAGCTAGTATAATTCCAATTGGTATTAACAATTTAATCCAATGTTGTATTAAACTCATATATACATAATCACAAAAGGCTGTAAAATGCGAGATGTGAAAATTAATTTTTATTTTATGACCATAACTTTAAGAGATCCAAAATATAAACCTACAAATATAATAAAACAATGTCAAGCTGAAAATCGACCCGTAACTATAGCGGGACCTATGGTTAGATATTCAAAATTACCATTTAGAGAATTATGTCGATTTTATAATGTGGATATTGTATATACACCAATGATTTTAGCTAGAGAATTTGTTAGAAATGATATAGCAAGATATTCAGATTTCACCACCAATGAAAAAGATAGATCAGTTATTGTTCAATGTGGAGTAAACTCCGTTGAAGATTTTTTAAAATTTATAGAAATGATACATCCATTTGTTGATGGAATAGGTATAAATTGTGGATGTCCTATAAAAGATCAAATTAGAGAAGGAATAGGTGCTGCTTTAATGTCAAAAGTTGATCTTGTTTGTGAAATGATTTCAACTGCAAAGGCTAAATTTGGTGATTTGATATGTATAGATACAAAGATTAGAATTCATAATGATTTAAATGAAACTATTGAATTTGTTAAAAAAGTTGAAAATGCTGGTCTGGATATGATTACAATTCACGGTAGGACGAAAAATACAAGAAGTTCAATACCAGTAGATTTAGATGCTATAAAATTATTACGAACACATATAAAAACTATTCCAGTTATTGCAAATGGTGATTGTTTCACTTTAAAAGATTTTAATAAAATAGTTGAATATACCGGTGTTGATGGTGTGATGTCAGCAAGAGGTATTTTAACGAATCCTGCATTATTCATGGGATTCGAAAAGACACCATGGAGTGCAGTTGAATTATTTATGCATTTAACTACAAGTTATGGATTACCTTTTGGATTGACTCAACATCACATATCTCAATTATTAGAAAGCAGTATCCCAAGGAAATATATCAAAAAAATCAATGAATTGAAATCAATGATGGAATTAATTGATTATTTAGATGAAAATTTTATACTAAAAAGAAAAAATGAAATTGGTTTTGCAACAGAAACTGAACCACGATGGAGAATATTATAGAAACGTTTCAATGCAATATTTATTTTTTAAATTCTTGAATATCAATATTTGATAATGAAATACTCTTTGTCATATTATTTACTTTATAAATTCCAACCAATTGTTTTGCTAATTCAAACATATTATTTCTTAATGATATAACAACAAATTGAGCATTTTTAGTTCGTTCTTTGATATAATTTGCTACAATCGATACATTTCTAAAATCTAATGCAGCATCGATTTCATCCATTACATATAATGGTGTTGGTTTATATGTATGTAATGCAAATACTAAAGCTAATGAACTTAATGTTTTTTCACCACCAGATAAATTTGATATATTTCTCCATGATTTCTTTGGTGGCATCACACTAAATAATATACCTTCAGAAAATGGATCTAAACTATCAACTAATTCAAGTTCGGCATTACCTCCCATAGTAATCATTCTATACATATCTTTTAAAGTCATTGAAATTGTATTGAATCCAGTCATAAATTCATCTAATCTTTTACGTTTAAGATCTTCACAATAATCTTTTTTAAGATCTCTTTCTTCAACTGCAGTGTTTAAATCAGTTTTTCTTTCGGTGAATTCAACTATTTTCAATCCATATTCTTTCAATACTTCAACATCAACCTTTACATGTTTCATATAATTTTCCAATTCTTCAATTTCATTATTGACTGAGTCTAAATCAACATTGAGAATTTGTTCTTCTGACATTTTTTCAATTTGTGAACCATTATATTTGGTTTGTTCTTCTTTTTCTAACCAATATATATATGGTTGACTATCTCGAACAATTATTGACTCGAGACTTCCTTGATTTTCTTGAATAATTGAATTAAATTTTCGAAGTATACTTTCACATTTTTCTAATTTATTATTTATTTCAATCTCAAACAGTTTAAATTTGTTAATTTGTTCTTGTTTTTCTTCTAATTCATTCTTCAAAGATTCCAATTCTAAATCATAATTTTTTTTATTCAGTTCAATTTCCTCAATTTTGGAATTGAAGGTTTCGAGTTTCTTTGATGTTTCACGTTGTGATTCTTGGATTAAATTCAATTCTTCTTCTGTTTCATGTTGTTCTTGAGTGCACTTTTCAATAATTTTTTCATGGCGTTTAATTTCATTTTCCAATTTTTTAATAGCCATTCTATCACCTGAAGTTTTCTCAAGAATAATTGAAATTTTTTGTTTAATTGAATCAACTTTTGAATTTTGTATTTTTAATTCAACACCACCTGCTGCCATAATTTTTTCTTCAAAAGAAGATATTTGTGATTCGGAATCAATCATTTCAGATTTAATTTCTTCTTTCTCTTTTTGTAAAGTATGTAATTGCTGTTGTAAATCATTTATTTGTTGTTCAAATGGATTATTCTGCTCAATCTTTTCTTGTTCAGCAATTAAATTTTTACACACTTGAGATAATTCTCTTTTTTCAGTAGCTAATGCTTCAATATCTAATTTTAAACTTGATAATTTGAATTCAGTTTCAGGTCTCATATTTTTTAATTTTTGCAACATTGATAATTTCTCATCAAATTCAGAACTTACTTTTTCAAATTTTGCTTCCATCAGTTGTAATTTTTTTTGCATATCCTGTAATTCTGATTCAGATGTTAAGTTATCAACTTTTGCAGAATTAGTTAATCTCATTGCACCTCTTGATACATATGAACCACCACCGGACATTGTACCTGAAGTATCAACAACTTTACCATCTAAAGTAACAACCTTCCATCTTTTTGCACCATATGCAACTCTTTTGGCTTCATTTAGATCTGGTGCAACTAATGTGTTATACATTTTACTATAGAATGCAGGTGCAAATTTCGGATTTGAAGGATTAATTAAATCAAATAATCTCTTAACTCTTGATGGATCACCAGGTGTTTGAATCGGTGATAAATTGAAAGTTCTTAATTTATTTAAACAAATGAAATTTGCATATCCTAATTTATTTTTTCTTAAATAATCAATACATGCTTGAGCTGTTTCAACTGTTTCAACAACCATTGAATCTAATCCTGGAGCTGCAGTTGATATTGCAACATCATATTTTTCATCGATTGTACCTAAGTCACCAAGTCTTCCATAAAATCCATTTATTCTACCAGATTTACCTAATCTTAATAATGCTGTTAAAACTTGATTTTTATTTTGATGATTTGAAAGTAAATTTGCTGAGTCTTGTGTTTTTTGTCTAAAATCCATTAATTGATTTCTCAGTTTATCCAAGACTGCTTTTTCTGCTGAACATTGTTCTTCTCCTAATGCAATTTGTTCTTGGATTTTTATTAATTTACTTTCTTCTTCTCTAATTTCAGATTCTTTTTCTTTCCCATTTTTTTTAATTATTGATAATCTTTCTTTGTGTTCTTCTAATTGTTTTTTGGTACTATTCATTTGTTTTGTTAATATTTGAATATTTGATTCCGTTAATTTAATGTTGTTTTGTTTCTCATTCAATTGATTATTCCATGGTTCTAATTGTTTTTGTAATTTTTCAATTTCCTTGGTAAATTCAGAAGTTTTTAAAGTTAACTTCTTTTTGATCTCTTCTAGTTTCGATTCTTCATCAGTTAATTGAATATTTAAATTTTCAACCTCCGATTTGAACTGACTTGATGCATCGGTGTAGTTAGATAATTTTTGAGTTGAGCTTGTTACAGTATGTTTCAGTGATTCCAATGATTTCTGATTCTTTTTAAGTTTTGTATTTATGTTTTTAATCTTTTCATCTATTGATATAGCTTTTTTACTTGCTTCTTTACGTTTTTTATTCAAAATTTCAATTTCTTCAACTAATTGCTTAATTGATCTCGTAATTTCTTTTTCTTTCTTAAATTCCTTCTCAATACCTTGTAATATCTCCTTATTGGCTTCTTTATTTTCATCCAATTCAATTTTTAATGAATCTGCTTCTTTTTGCTTTTCTAAAATTTTCAATTGACATTCATGAATTTTTACTTGAAATTGAATACTCTTTGCATTGACTAATTTTTTCTCTAGTTCTAAAAATCTTAATGCTTCCGTTTTTTTCTCTTCTAATTGATCTTTATCCTTTTCAACTAGATCATATCTATTTGCTTTCTCTAGACAAATTTCATTCAATTCTTCAATCTTAGTTATACTATCTTCGATCAATTTTTTATACTTGGTCGTACCAATTATATCTTCAAGATATTCCAATAACCCATCATCATTTTCTTTTTCTGCTTTTGCTTTCATTTGAGCAATGGATTCAACTTCACCTTGTAAAATTAAAAATCTTTTATGATCCAAATCTATCCCTTTCTCTTTTAGAAAGTTTGTTACTTCAGTATAATTACTATTTTTTCCATTGATATAATAATATGATTGATTATTTTTTGTTGCTTTTCTTGATATTATTAATTCCAGATTCGGTATAATTTCCAGTTTTTGCAGCACATTTGCATCATCTAAAACCATTTGGAAATGAATATCAACTTGACAAAATTCTAAAGTTTGACCTGCTGAATTATGTATCAATTCTGACAACTTTCCTTGTCTCATTTTTGATGCTCTGAAACCAAATACAAATAACATTGAATCTATAACATTTGATTTTCCACTTCCATTTGGGCCAACCACTGCTGAGAATGAAGAGTGGAAGGGACCAATTGTTTGTACACCAGCATATGATTTGAAATTTGTAAGTACTAATTTCTCAATAACCAATCGAGGAATATTTGAAGTAGTGATTTCTTGAAGGAGTAATTTCTTTCTTGGCAGGATTTTGATACCTAAGTCTTCAACTTCAGTATTGAATTCTTGTTGTAATTCTATTTGATCTAATAATGGTTTTCGAGTTGGTGTAGAAGCCATGGGATTATGATTTTCTTTAGGTGGGTTTTTTTTTGTAGGTGTTGAAGCCATAGGACTTGGATGCTGATCTTCTGTTGGATCTTTCTTTATTGAAGATTTTATGGAAGGAGAACTTTGGTTGTCTATGGGTGGATTCTTGACAGGTGTTGAAGCTATTTGATTTTGGCCAAGATCTTGATTCTCGATACTCACTATTGAGATTTGATTTTGTGATTTTTCAGTATCTGGATCTGAATTTGAAATAATTGAATCATCCAGGAGTTTTTTATCTTCACCCAGTGGTATATGATTTAAAGCTGGTTTATTAATTGAGGGTAGTTTATTCAAAATTTCATTATTTGAGTCATTTAGTAGTACATCGTCATCATCATCATATTTTTCTGAGTTCGAGTTATCGTAATCACTATTATTTATAAACGTATCATTATTTTGTAAGATTATTCTCTTACGTTTCATCTGATTAGAAGATCAAGATCAAAATGTTTTAAAAAAGTAAACAAAATAAATATAAAAATTGAGGCGTTTTACACTACTTTTTGATTTACTCTATAATTTCTATACTAACAGTTCAATCTTCATGTTTCCTTTTCTTGTTCTTCTTATCGGCTTTATCTTTCTTGGACTTCTTCTCTTTCTTCGTGGTGGTTTCTTCTTTTTCCTCAGGTGATTCTTCAATTTCTTCTGTTTCTTCTTTTTCATCAACTTCTATTGGATCATCAACTGCTTCATTTTCATCCTCTGAATCATCAAATTTTATCTTTTTATTTACTGGTTTTATATCAGTATTTGTTCTTGATAATGGTGGTTGTGCTTGTTGTTCAGATATCAAAGGTGGTAATCCTCTTAAACTTCTTTGAATTCTTTTCAATTGTGATAATATAGCACTTGATTCTGTATTAGAAGTGCTCAATCCTTTTGTATAATTTTGATCTGATTTTCCTGAAACATTTGATTCACTAGCTTCTATAAATTCACTCAAAAGTTGTTCTGCTTCTGATTCGGATATATCAGAAACATTATCTATTCTAACTGCTGTTGGAGTATTTAATGAATTTGGAATCACTCTTTTTGATCTATAAGCTGACATGGTTTATATCTAGTTGCAAAATGATTGAGATGAGTGGGATAAAATGAATTTTAATTTTGCACTACCAATTTTGAAATTTAAAAATTTGGTAAATTTCTTCACCAGTAATCATGTTTTCAAGTATATTAAAACAAGGTACAAGAAGTCTTATAAATCCTACTAAAATCACAGTTCAACATCAACAACCTATAATATCAAATGTGTCATCACCATTCTCATCCATAATAAGTTTAATGCAAGTTAGATTCAATACCAGAGGTAATACATATCAACCAAATCAAACTCAAAGAAAAAGAAAATTTGGCTTTTTAGCTAGACGTAAAACTAAAGGTGGTCAAAAGGTATTGGCAAGAAGAAGAGCAAAAGGTAGATGGTTCTTATCACATTGAAGACTATACGTATTAGGTATGGTTTCAGAGTTTATTTCATTAAATTTATTTCATTACTGTAAATATATAATTTATGCTTTCCCAAGCATTTTTGAATATTGTAATTCAATTTCATGAATTAATTTTTGTAAACTGATAATTGCCAATTGATGAGTTACATTTGGAAATTTATCACGATGTAAACCAAACCATTCTAATGGAGGAGTTGCATTACCCAATTCTTTCAATTGTGGAGCTTCAATTATAGGTTGTGCAATTGGTGAGTATGTGAATTTTGATGATTGTTCAACTTTTTCCATCGTTTCTTTCAAAGCATCATCGATTTCTTTTGTTGGATCTTCTAAATTCAATTGTTGTTTTAAAATTGTACTTTGTTTTGGTTCTTGAAATGGTTCCATATTTCTTTTATATTCCATTCTTGAGGCTAATGCTTTTGAATGAATTGAATACATTTCTCTTATAAAATTAACTGAACCTAAATTCCATCTTATATCAACAGTACCATCAAATGATGATTGAAATAAATAATCAATTTGATTTGTATTTGATTTTTGAAATGTTCTCATTGATATTTTAAATGATGGGAATATAAATATTGTACCTCCATGAGCTTTATATGCCAATTTAACAAATTCATCAACTGTACAAGTATTTAAGAATTCTTCAGTTACTGGTTGAACATTTGATAATGATACTTTTAAATCATTAAATTTTAAATCAATTTGATTGGAAATACCATTACTATATTCATTTTGTAAGAAATTTGCTTGTGATTTATCTAATTTGATAATTAAAACTTTTGAATTATCAATTGATGATGGATATATATGCATTAAAACTTTACCTGCTTCAACATGAATTTTTGTTTCTAATTTTTTAATTGTTTCTAAAATTGCATTTTCAGATTGTGATCTTGATGGTCGTTGTCTAATTATATTTGATGAATCTTTTAATGTTTCTTTGTAACTTCTTTTATTTTCTAAAACCATTCTTGAAATTGTATTATGAATATCTAAGAAATTTGAAGCTGTTAATGAAGTCATATAAATTTCACAAGTTTTAAACTTAAAACAAACAATTAAATGATCTTTAGTTATTGAAACTTCAGATTTTTTATTGTATACATCAATTGAAAAATTTTCAATATTTGAAATTGCAATTACATGATAATCAAATGACATTTTCAAATGTAATTTTTCAATACCACCACTTATTAAAATTAATGGAACATCTAAAGTTATACCTGATGCTAATTTCCAACTAATAGCGGTATGTAAATTAATATTTTGAATTATTAAATCACCACCTAATCTACCTTGTGATGATAATTTAATAGAATTGAATCCAGTTTTTAAATCTTGTGACCAATCTGATGATTTTTTTGAAACGGCATAAAATTCATCAACATCTAATGTAAAATTCCCTAATGATTGACCAAAATGAACTCCTAATTTGACATTACTAATAATAAATGTAACAAACCATGGAAATGCATAAGTTGTTGAAACTTCTTTGAATCTAGATGATATATTTTTTGCCAATTCTAAATTTTCTACAACTTCTTCTTCTTCCTCTTCTTCAGTATTGAAAATTTCTTTTGGAAACCAAATATCTTTAAATAAATCAACATCTTGATACTGTTTTACATTAATAAATCCATCAACATCTGTTATTGAACCTGTTGAATAAACCTGTGCAACGTCACCAAATTCAAAAACACTCAGTAATAAAACACTAGATATACTTGATGATGCACTAATATCTCTTGAATAGATATGTTGTAATGATGCTTGTACTAAGTCAAATAAAATTGAAATTGTAACAGCTGGTATTTTTGATTCATTAGTATTTAATTGAATAAATATACCTTCTAATCCAACAATTGCAGCAACTTTTGCCGTTGGTTCACAACTTAATGATAATTTTTGACTTTCAATTCTAACACCAATATGAATATCCATATCTTCAATTAAGTTTTTTACAAAATCAGTATTTTTCGTTTCTTCATTATCAGGTTTTTTCTTTCTAGCTAAACCTTTCATACTTTGAATAACATCTAATATCACTGGAACACATTTTGGATATAATATGTTATCTGAAGATGTTGTTAATAATTCACCAGTTAATTGACGTTTTGATCCTTCAACATTCACATATTTAAATGCAGTTTTTATAGCTGGAGCATGTAAAAATAATGAAGGTGTCGTTTCTGAATCTTGATCTAATCTATAGATTAATACATTTGAACCAGCAAATGTAGAAATAAATTCAATTGATTCAAAAGAATTATGGATGAGGGAAACTTTTTCTTTTGGAACTGGTTTTTCAAAACTTTGTGATGATGATAAACTTTGTGAAGTTGATAAATTTTGTGAATTTGCTCTCCTTTCTAAATAAGTTTGTAAATTTGAGCCCAGTTTTGTAGCTTTAGAAATTATTGATGCTACTGATGTCGATAAAAATTTAATATCGATTTCATCACCATGCATTGACATTTTCATGTGTCTTTTTTCTCTTTTCTCAATTAAATATGATAATTGTAAGTTTGGTAAAAACGCTCTGTTTAAATTATTCTTCTCTGACAGGATACTATAAAAATTTGATGATCTTGAACCATTAGCAACTGATAAATAAGCCTCCATTAATGTGAATTTACCAAGACTTTCCTCTGTAGCAGCAAAGAATCTTTCTGCACCAATTATGATACCTGGATAATCTTTTGTTTCATTATTGAATATCCAACCTAAACAAAAATTATAGGATAAAAATTGAAAAGATGAAATTTTAGAATAAACCAACTTTTCAAAGTTAATAGATTGTGTAGTTGTGTTGGTGCTTGTGCTTGACTTGCTTTTTGGTATCACCTTTTTAATATCATCAATCAATTTAATAATTTTAAATACCGCTTGTTCTGATAAACATACTCTACAAAATTGTGATTCGATTTGAAGTGACTGGCTATCAACATCATTCAACAATTTTATTGAAAAGTTGGTCTCTAATAAATTAGACAAACCTATTGGTATTGTTCTTTCTAAAATTGAAAAACGAATTGCTGGCACATGTAAATCCCCATAAAACGGAACTTGCTCATTTTGTATATTGTAAATACCAAATGAAGTTGATTCAACATTAACTGAAACTTTGGTTTTATGAACAAATGTGGACACTTCGGTATAATTGTTGGAGAATGTGATTTTATAAAGAAAGTCTGATGGTGCTTTTGACAATTTTGGTTCTTCTGATCTAGATTTTTTCTTAAACAAATTTGTGATTGTATCTATTTTTTTTTGCAATTTAGCGATATTCCTTTCACCAACTCCAATTGCATAGATTAAATTTGGTATTGACAATTTTACATACCCAATTGAAGAATTTAATATTACCATTGAGTCTTTTAGATCAAGCTTACCATGATTTTTGAATTCAGAACCTTGTAATTCGATAATGTTATGACGATTGAAATCAAGGTTACATCTTGCTTTAAGTAAGGAAAAGTCAAATAATGTATTGAGGTTTTGCATAATAGTTAGTTCAGCTCCCACTATAGACCCATTAATTATGAATGGACTCAATATTTCAATATTCCATGTGAGTTCTCGAAGTTTAAAATGTGTTGAGATCAAGGGTGGTGAATCCTTTGTTTCTTTCAATTCTTTTTCTGTACTTTTTTCTTTCAAGTTGAATGTATTTTCAATGTAAGGTATATCTGTATTGATTATATTCTGTAGTATGGATGGGAAATTTTTCGATTTATCTAAACATTGGATATCAATTTTACCAATTTCTAAATCTAGTTTCTGAATTTCAGTCTGTGCTAGAATGAAAGTTATATCCTCTATTGATTTTGAAAAAACATGCTGAGATGAATACCATAAATTCAATTCAAAGATGTTACAATTCAAATTGATGATCTGAGCCTGCAGACCTTCAATACTTGTAGCTGTTAATAATGAATTTGCTTTCAATTCTAAAGTAGTCGCTGGAAAATATACTTGCTGAACAAATGAATTGAGATTAGTTGTGATGTGGAAATGATTATCGGGCTTCTTTTCAACTTCTTCTTCAGATGCAGTTTCTAATTTTTCAAAATTTAGGAATTTTAAATTGTCGAATGATTTAGTTCCAATTTTACTTTCATAATCTTCCAAATTGATGATTATATTTGTAGTTTTATTTTCGAAAAATGAACCTTCGTTGACATTGAGCGATAATCTTTGTAGACTGATGAAATCTGTTTGTTTAGATGCTAATTTAATCATTATTTCATTAATATAAATCTGTAAATGTAATATCATGTCTTTTTTATTTTTCGAATCAATTGAATAAATTGTTTTCAACATTTGTATTCTTTGATTATGATTTGCTTCCCAAGCTCTCCAATTTGCAAAAACTTCACTTACTTTTTCATAAGCATCTTGTGGTAGTTTATATTGTTTGGATTGCATCAATTTACTTGTTTGATCACACCAATCTTGTGGCACTGTCTGTAAAATGTGACGTAATCTAGCTATAACTTTCCAATTATCAAAAAAACGTATATGTTCTTTTTTAGAACGCAAAATATATGCTGGTCTTGTCAAAACATCAGGATCATGATCAATAAAATATTCCTTTGATGCCATGGTTAATGCATAAACTAAATTAGCATGTGCATCCATTCTTTTGGTTAATTGATTAAAACATTTTGATTCGGAAATAAAGGACTCTGCTAAATTCTTTGTATAATCGATTAACCATTCTACTTGATTATCATCAATATTTATTGAGATACTACCTTCATTTCCAGATCCGATAATTCCTTCTTCTTTCAATTCTAGCCAAAATTCAATATCTTGTAGATCAATTACACCAGCTGAATAAAAATTTAATGGTTGAGATATACTAGCAACTATATCTTTAATATGAAGTGCCATTGTTAATTCGGTATCTTTCATTAGTTCGCCATTATTTGTATACTCATGACTTATTTCTGACATTGCAATTGATATATCTGAAGTTTGTAATGTGGTTGTTGGATTTTCTTTACAAGCTTCAGCTAAACTTTCAATGTTTTTTAACCAATACTGACCAATTTTTAATGATAAATTTCGATTTACAGCTCTAAAATTTTTCACTGCTTTTGCAGATTTTAATAATCCATTCAAAATTGTCACTACTGCAACATCAAGTTCATCCATGATTGTATCGACTGAAAAATCTTCCATACTTTGAGCAACATCACTCATAACTTTTAATGATTGAGGAGACACGTATGATTCAACATCACCAATCTCAAATACAAAACTATCATATTCAGTGTCTGAATCAACATCATAATTTGGTGTAAACTCATCATCATCATATTCAATTCCTTCATTTAATGGAGCTGGAACTTGTGGTAATGTCAAAGATGTTAAGAAACATCCCCTCATACTATTATAGAAATCATCTCTATATTCTTCAAGCATTATAAATGGTGCTCTGTGAAATGGTGCATCACTATCTCTAACATGTAATTCTTGTTTATCTCTTCTTTCAACCATTCCGGCTTTTTGACAAAAATTTGAGAAAACCAATGATGTTGTTAAAAATGCTAAAATCTTTTCATTCTCATAAACTTTAATTGAAATTTCAGGTATTGATACGCTTACTTTATTTGAATATCTTAAATTAGGCATATCATTAAATCCCAATACAAAATCATACAATCCAATTTCAATATTTGAATTTGAATTTGGTCTTAGATTAAATATAAATTTTGGACATTGAAATGAAAAATTAGCTGCATCAAATGATGGTGGAAATGCAACATCTAATGCATTTTCTTGATCCAGAAATCCAATTCCAAAGTTTTTTATTCCTGCTGCAATAGCTTTCATGAATATTGGATTTGCATCAATAATCCAATCACCAGAATAAAATGACCAATTACACCAAAAAGTTAATTCATCTGGAGGTACTCCAAACATTCTATGTGAATGTGCACTGAATCCATCAACTTGCATACCAGTTTTGTTGAGATATCTTTTAGTATATTCACTGACTTTCAATCCAGAAGTATAATTTTCAACCAAGACTGCCATAATAGGTCCAAAATCAACCTGCATATCCATATAATAATTACAAAATCTCATGTCAATATCTAAAACATCAAAATTGAGACCAATATGTGATTTGCAACTGTATAAATGATAAGGTAGTAAAATTAATCCACTTCGAATCTGAAATGAAAACAATATATCAACATCATTCTCAGTCTTAATCATTTTCCAATAATCAGGATCTTGGATTGTACTAACTGTTGATTGATCTCGATTATTAAACTCTTCAAATGTCTGAAAATGTGTATGTTCTCCAAAATAATTCTCTCGAAGAGTGAACAAATATCTAATGACAAAACCATAAAATTTTAGACTGACTTCATCACCGAAACATTTGATTTCTATAAAATTCGAAGTGTTTACCTCCACTGAGTTGTAAAATGTGTATGATCCATTTATTTTGAAAAAACTACTTTTACCGACAACTTTTGATTCTTGAAGAAATGCATTTGTTGTATGCCATGGTGGAGTATCAAGAATTAAATCAAACCAAGGAGTTATTATATCAAATGAAACAGTAGTAGTCTTAGAAAAATCACCCAAAAGAGGGATTTCAATTGCACAATCAATCTCTCTACCTTGAAATGATAAATACTTATTATTCTCAAAATCTAATGGATTGTTGATTATATTGAAGTCATTGACATTTAGGTAAAATTTATAATTGAGTAATTTCCAATTAATCTGATATATAAATGGACGAAAGTATTCATACTTTTGTGGTTCACCGGATGCAAAGTCGGTAAATAAATCAGATACTAAAACGATATGTTCTCTTAATAAAAAGAGTCTTGAGTTAACACTTACATGATCAAATTTCCAATTACATTTTCCATTCCATTCCAAGGGGAACCCTATTTGTGCATCGATTTGATGTTGATCAGCAAGAAATAAAACATCATGATTGACTGATGATCTGATTTCCGGTTCATTAAATTGAACTTTTAATTGATTAGGAAATCCTGATTCGTCGGGGGTATATGAAGTAAACGAGCTTATATTGGAACCTTCTGATACTTTGATTTCCAACCAGCCAAAAGCTCTTGATTTGGATTGTCCTAAATGTAGTAATTCTTTATCTTTACTTGATTCTCTTGTGGGTATTCTAATAATTACTTCATCTTTTACAATCACTGTAAATTTAAATCCATCATATTCTCTTTTGGTGGGAGTCTTTATTTTGGAATCCTTTGCAATTGATGGGAAAAACATATTTTGAAGAGGAACTCTTTGTCTATCAGCCCATGGTCCATAATGCATAGTACCCATAGATATCTCCATTTCAACTCCATGTTCTGGTGGTACTTTCCCAATCTCATTCGATTGCCCTGGATTGTCGTAATAATAAATAATTCTTGTCATTACAGAATCTAGTATCAAACTATATTTTGCATATTCATCGTTATTTAAAACCAACATTTCAGCATCTTCGTCTCCTATGTATCTTTTTAATCCTCTCCATTCGATATCTATTTTTTCTTCAGCAACGGATGGTGTTTTTTTAAATCTGGAAAAGAATTTTTCAATTCGTTGTATTGCTTTTTTATATTTATAATATAATTTGTATTTTTTAATATGAGCAAGGTTTTCATCCTCTTGTGTGGTATCATATTTATGTTCATAGATTATATTTGGTTTCATCCAAATTTGAAAATTATCAAATGCAAAGTCGTATAGATTTCGATATAGATCCAATACATTTGGTGATTTTGTAATGTCTATTGTGGCTGTTGCATTCTTATAAGAAGCAACTAGAATTGAAGGTGTTGTGATGTTTCCCATTACAAATGCCCCCTTTTTAATTTTGATGTAGATTGGTAATAATTGAAGGAGAAAGTATAAGGAACGACTATCGGATGGAGTCTCTTGTTTAGTTTCACTACTTTCAGATGAGCTTGTAGTTGTCTGTTTTCTATATCGTAGGTTACCATATTTTGAGTCACTATCAAATGATGATGATGATGTATCTTGTAAATCTTCTTTATTTAACATTTCCATTATATAATCATAAGCAAAAGTTTTATTATGCATAAAAACTTCAAAACCTTCAATAACAAGTAAAAATCTTGCAGGTTGGGTCTCATTTTGCTTTTGATTCAATTTGAATTCTTCTAGATCATAATCATATAAATAATTTGATAATCTTGTTAATTTTAATAACCAATATCTCCATGTAAATGTTGTATTTAAGATTGATATTGTATAATCTGATGTTATAATAGTTAAATTTTTCACAAATAGTCGACCTCCTAATGGTGATACTTTTAATGATTCAATATTCACTCGTATTTTAAATGCCTTCCATAAGACTAATTTGAAAATTAATGAAAAGACAAATCCCAATAATCTATGAAAATAGAATACAAATGATAAGCCCAATACTAATGCTAGCACCCAGTTCACTAAATAGATCCAAAAGGATACTTTGATAGTTGAGTTTGCAGTTACAGTGATGAACTGTGATTCATAAGCCATATATTAGAACTATCCTTATAAATTTGTACGCGAAATTATATAATTACATAATTTTTTTTATTCCTTTTAAAATATAAACATCCACAAACTATGTCAAGATATATCAATGAGAAACTAAAGATTAATGATGAGAATATACATATAGCTAATAAAGAGAATAACCGACCAGCAATCAAAGATCAGAATCGACCATCATCATCATCAAGAAGAATTCCATTGGGTGGGAAAAATCCAAATAATAATACATTAAATAGATCAAATTCAACATTAGGTAAAAAGTCAGATAATTTTCAACCACCACCATTAAATAAATCAAACTCATCTTTAGGCTTCACATCAATTAAGGAAGCTGCTAAAATACCATTACAACAACCACAACCAAGAAGTAAAAGACCATTGGTTTCAATTGATGATTTATCATATTTAGGAGCTAAAAGACAAAAAAGTTTAATTACAAATGATACTGATTCTTTAATAAAACATGAACAACGTCCAAAATCTGCCATTGATAGTATATCAAGTACATATTCCAATTACACTGAAAATTTAAATATAAAAAATGTTCCAGAACCTTCACCTGATTATTATAATGTTGATCCAATTAAACGTAATAAGGAAATAGAAGATTTGGTCAATAAACATTGGCAAGATCCAATAGAATATATACCAGAAAGACCAAAGAAGGAGATAGATGACTTGAAATACTATTCAACCCCGAATAATTCAGATGAATATTCATTATTAAAAAATAATCTGATTGTTACAACTAATGTTTCTTTAGAATTAAGTTTTGGTGATGAAGAAGATGCCGGTGATGATGAAGAAGTTGGTGATATTCCAATACAAGAAATTGATGATGAAAATATTGGATTATCAAAAGAAGATTTAAATAATTTACTAGATTAATATAAATCCTTGTTAAAAATTCCATCTATCGATTATTACTGAATTAGACTCTGATTAGGCTAGTTCTAAAGTAATTTCAGTAAAAAAGGAAATCATTATATACATTAATTTTATATACATTATTGTTGGTTACATTGTGGTACTTGTTCATAAGATTCTTCCTCTGGTTCATTTACTTTTTCTTCCTCATATACGGGCAATTCTTTAGTGATTTCAAAATCAGTATACAACTCAATGTTTGCTTCTGGTATGGATAATTCCTGTTTTTGTTTAGTTGGAAGTATATTTTTGATCTTAATTATATCATTTTTCTCAACATACCAATTATCTTGTGGAAATTCAATTTCTATTTCAATATATAAATCCCCAAATCCGGAGTTTGATTTGAACCAAGATTTTTTTTCAACTTTAGGCATACCTTGACCTAATAATTTTATATGATCACCTGGTTTTATAACTTTTCCCTTTGGTGTAGAAATTTTAATGCCTCTACCATCTAGATGACTACATATCACATTTGTAAATCCACATAATGCATCAACTAAAAGAATTTTATGTTTTATATACAAGTCATCTTTTTCTCTATGAAATATAGAATGTTCTTTAGTTGTATACTCTAATATGACATCACCGGTGACTTTCCCAGGGTATTGATCTGATTCTTGTTTTTTAATAATAACACCATGATTTGGTGAACCTTTTGGAATTTCAAATTCTAAAATCTTTGTTTCTTCAATTATTCGAGATCCTTTACATGATTTACATTTATCTTTATTACGATATATTTTCCCAATACCTTGACAATTTGTACAATCAACATATTCTTGTGCAACAAGTCCTGGTCCAACTCTTTTGATCTTACGTACATGACCTTCACCATTACATGTAGAACATTGTTTTGATTGAACATTGGTTGATTTAAGTCCTGATCCTTTACATAAAGTACAAATTATATTTCTAGTAGATGTGGTTCTTATAACTTTGCCTTTATATAGTTCTTCTAGTGTAATTTCAACTTCTATATGAGCATCTTCAGTTTTTTGTGTTTTTGGTTGTTGATTCATATTATTGAAAAAATTATAAAAATCATTACCTCCATAACCATTAGAATCTCCTGAGTAAAACTGTTCAAATGGGTTGAAATCAGGAACGCCTCCTGTTGTACCATATCTATCATATTCATCTCTTTTATCATCATCAATTAAGATTTCATAAGCCATGGAAATTTCTTTGAACCTAATCTCTGATTCTTCTCTCTCATCTTCGGATACTTTGTCTGGATGATATCTTAATGCTAATTTTCTATATGCTTTCTTGATTTCGATTTCGGAAGCTGATGAATCAACTCCTAATATTTCATATAAATCATCCATATTATTTTTTTTTCATTCTTTTTAAAACGAGAAATTAAATATGAAATCAAAAATTGGCTGCAAATAATTTTATAATGTTTGATGGTTGTTAATAGTAGGTCAAACAAATGTCTTCTAAGGGGCAGCTGATAGTAAAGCTCATTTTAATGCTTTCAAAGTTCCAAAATCATCAAAGTGATAAAATACATTATTTTTTGATGTCACTTGACTGCTGAGAATCGTGTTGAAATCAATTACGATAACTCTAGTTTCCAAATTTACTGACATATTAATTGATATTCAAACATTAATTATGAACATGTAGATTAGAGTGAACCTACTCTGAACAATAAGCTGTGAAGTTTTTTTCAAAATTAGAGATGATGCTAGTTTGGAGTTTGTAACGTGTTACTAACGTAGTCTCTGATCTAATGAAAGCTCAAATGTTAATAAAGTGTAATGATTTCTGACATTGTCAAACTCAAATAAAACTTTTTACTGCTAAAAAAGTGCTTCTGTAGCAAAATTTTACAAAATCATTATTTATCGTAGTTTATGAAGTTCAGCTTATATAAGTAAATGAAATAACAGAATTACACATTCATAGTATTCTGATAAAGTTGAAAAGCTTTCAAGTTGTTACTGTTTAAACTTTTAAAAAAAAACAGTCATAAAATTTGCAACAATTTCGCATATTAAGTTCAAAAAATAATACTGCGACATGAGCAGGGTTCGAACCTGCGCGGACAAAGTCCATTGGAAAGTGCTTAGAATGGAACATACATTCCATACCTGCATCCAACCTCTTAACCACTCGAGCATCATATCATATTCTTATCAAACCGCTAGGCCAAAATGATAAAAGTCCTCAAATTTGTCGTGATGTATATTGCTGGGATTAGTTTTACCACACGTGACAATTTTTTACTTACTCAATTTCATCATCAATTGCTATTAAAACCAGTTCACATTCAGTTGCCGTGTAAATTAGCGTCAGAATCAGTCATATGATAACAATACAGATGAAACTAATTCGAAAGACTAATATATTTCGTAAAAATGATATATAATGATTATAAGGTATTACTCAACAAAGTAATTCAATTTTAATGCTGATAAAAACAGCCAATGGTCAAGGTCCTAAACCTTCATTTTAATTAAAAGGCTACAAGATACATACTAGCTAAGATAATCTACAATTACTAGTTGACTTGATTAAATGAAATTCAAACGTCGTGTGCTAATCACTAGCAAATCAAACAATTATTGTTCAACAATCAACTACAGAAAAAAAAGAAGGAGTTTCTTTTAGTTAACAACAAATATCAATACAAAATGGTATGTTAATAACCTCAATTGCATGAATTCCAACTTGAAATTAACTTATACTAACCAATTCCTTAGTCAAGATCAGGGTATGATTTTCAACTCAATTTATCAAGAATTTACTAACATTTCTCAGTGTAGCAGTTGCCGATGAATCATTAACCGCTTTTAACGATTTAAAATTGGGTAAAAAATATAAATTCATATTATTTGCATTAAATGATGCTAAAACCGAAATTATAGTTGAAGAAACTTCAAAAGATCAAGATTATGATTCATTTTTAGAAAAATTACCAGAAAATGAATGTAAATATGCAGTTTATGATTTTGAATATGAAATTGGTGGTGGTGAAGGTAAAAGATCAAAGATTGTCTTTTTTACATGGTCTCCAGATACAGCACCAGTTAGAGCTAAAATGGTTTATGCATCATCAAAAGATTCATTAAGAAGAGCATTAAATGGTGTTGCTGCTGATATTCAAGGTACTGATTTTTCAGAAGTTGCTTACGATACTGTTTTAGAAAAAGTTAGTAGAGGAGCAGGATCTCATTAGATCAATGAATATATAATACTCTTTATTTTTAATCTGTTATAAACAGGAAAAAATATTCTCATGTCAAAATTACCAAGAGCTACATTAGCACAAAAATTACAAGTACTAGATTATTATCATCAATCAGATAGATCACAACTGGCAACTGTTGAGAAATTTAAAAATGAAATATCAATATCAACTTCTTCATTTAGTGAATGGATTAAAAATGAACAAGAATTAAGAAAAAGATACGGTCAAGCAGATTTTAAATTCTCGAAAAATAGTCGAAGGAAAGTCAAATATAAATATGAAAAGATTAATAATGCAATGGATAAATTAGTACAAGGAAGATTAGAGAGGTGTGAACCAATTACTGAACCAATTTTACGCGAACATTGGTCCATATATGCTCATCAATATGGTGTTGATGATCCAAAAAGATTACATAGTTTTAGTCATGGTTGGTTAAGTCAATTTAAAAAAAGACATGGTATAAATAAGAAAAGATTAAATGAAAATAAACGATTACGAATGGAGAAACAAGATGATGAATTTGATGTACCTTCTGATTATGAACCAAGTTATGATATATTATCACCAAAAGAAAATCAAACTTATGATATATTAACAAATCGAGATGAAATACCGAGAAATCAATTCAAACCACAAGAAGGATTGAGTTTTAATCAAAATAGTGTAATGAATTTTGAAAAAAGACAAAAATTCAATTATAATCAAAATTTTAGAAGACAAGAAGTACCAACAAATGAAGTGCTATTAACGGAAAATATACCACAAAAGAAATCTAACTCAAATGAAACGTTATTAACTGAATTACCGAAAAGTTCATCAAATGAGGTATTATTGAGTGAAAGACCAAAATCAAATTCAACAAATGAAGTATTGCTAACTGAAAGAATATCACTTCCAAAATCAAACTCAACAAATGAAGTTTTATTATCTGAAAGAATACCTCATAAACAAAGTTCAACAAATGAAATATTCGAAAGAATTTCCCATACTAAACCCAATTCAACTAATGAAATATTCGATCGAATACCACATACTAAACCAAATTCAACAAATGAAATATTTGAAAGAATACCGCATCCCAAAGCAAACTCAACCACAGAATTATTTGAAAGAATACCAAAATCAAACGAGGTATCGAAAAATTCAGAAATATTACAACCTACAACAGCAGAAGCTATTGAAAAATTTATATTTATGTTTGGAGATCGATTTTTCAATTCCCATCAATATGAATATCCACAAACTTATAAAATATTTCAAGAATTAAAAGATTCTTTTTTCAATGAAAGATTTATAAACAATAGAAATGGTAAAAACCCAATTGATCAAGTTAATTATCGACCACCAACTTTACCTATACCTCAAAAGACAGAACCCTTAATTCAATTACAACAAAATCAACAACAAAATCAACATACCCATCAGCAACGATTTAATGAATACCTTAGACAACAAGAAAATATGAAATTTAATAATAAATGACTAGTTTTAAACTTTATCTGTAAAATCTAATTCATTCTCAACTTCAATCTTTAAAACTGGTGCAATCTCTACTTTTTCTTTTTTACAATCACAATCTGTACATTTTTTGCATTTATCTGTTATATTTTCAATATCTTTATTTTTTGTATCCATAGTTGATTTATTTATTTTTTCATCTAATTCATGATTATGTTTGGCATATAAATAATTTCGAAGTGCCATTCTCGGATTAAAATCCAACCAATCACTAACAATGGAAAAATTGAAACTTTAAAATACAATTGGAATCAAAGAACAATATATATTTTAATCAACATTTGATCTGATAAATTATTATAAATGAGATGCTCAAAAGTGGTATGATTTTTTATGCCACCCGATCGTAAACAGAGACAAAATAATTTAGCGCGTACCTTAACGAATTAATTATTTATTTGAATGCGGTGTTAACCTAAAACTTATAATAATTATACCTAATGCAATTGTTAAAAACTTGAATTTTAACCCATCATCAACTAATTCTTCTTTCCGTTTTTTCTCTGGTTTTCCCATTACTAAGTGTTTTATATGATTCAAAACACCAACTTCTTCTTCAGAAGATGATGAACTTGATTCTTCTTCTTCTTCATCAATATCTTCAAAATCACTCTCATCAGAATTTCTTGTTTGTTTGTTAAAGATTTGTGATGCAAATTTTTTAATTATTCTGTCATCCCCTTCATCATCATAAATCAAATAAGTAGGTTCACTTTTAATACCAATTGAATTTAAATTATTAGTAACAGCATTTATTGAAACAGCTCTCAAAACTCTTTTTTTGTTGATTAATATATCCTTTGAATTTGCAATCAATTTAGCATCAGAATACTCTGGTTGATTAAAAGATTGCTTCTTTGATAATTTTCTAATATTCTTCTTTTGCTTTTGTAATTCAAACCCAATATATGATAATAATTTTTCATTATGTAATTTTAAAGATTGTAATTCAAATTTTAATTTTGTAATTTCTTGTCTTGTTGATTTATCATCAATCATACTTGATCTTTTTGATGAATCACAACTGAAATTTAAATCCATTTCATCATATCCATTCAATGCAAATAATGCACCATTTCTATATTCATCTTTTTCATCAATTATATAAGAATTTCTTTTTTCTGGACCTGATATACTTCGTTTATCTTGTTTTTCAAATTCCACTTTGATTGGTATTATATCATGACTATTATATCTTGAATGATTTGGTTTTGTTGATGAGTATCTTTTAATAATAGAATTATCAAAAACTGGTTCGTGTGATTGCCCTGGGGATAATTTGAATGGTGATAAAACAAAGTCCGAATTTTCCACCAACAGTAATCTTTTAAGTTGAGTTGGTAATGATTGTCTTTTATCTCTTGATTCCGGATCAGGAGATGGTGGAAATCTGAAATTTTCTTTAGCTTCTTTGATTGGAGATGATTGATCAATAAAGTCATCTTCATCTTCATCAATGAAATCTTCTTCATCAGTTAATTCATTCATTGTATGATTTGTATGAGTTATTTCAAAATCATGTTGAGAACTTATTGTACTAGTTGACATTTTAATTAATTCTTCATTTTTTTGTGATAAAAACTCAACTTGATCTAAATAAATTAATTTTTGATTTTTCTCTAATTCAAATTGATTTTCAAGTATTTTATAATCTCGTAGTAATTTATTTAAATCTTCTTGATTATTAGTTTCATTTGGTTTTTGTAATTCATTGATTTGATTTTCCAATTGTAGAACTATTGTTTTATAAGTTGAGACTTCTTTTAGTAATAAATGATGTTTTTGAGAATTTTCCTCTTGAATAGCTTTTATAGTTTGTTCATAAAATTGAATTTTATCTTTATGAGAATCAAATTGTGAAATTTTTAAATCCAATTCATGTTCTAATCTTGTAATTTCATTTTTTAAATGTTTGTTTTTTAATAATGTGTCAGCAAAATTTCTTTCTAGTGCTTTAAATTCTTCATAATTATGATATGAATTTGAGATTGGTGATTGATTAAATGAACTCATCTTTTTAGGTGTTTGTAGTTTGTTAGGTGATAGTATTGTTATATTCTCTTTCTCTATATCAGTGTCATTATCAGTTATATAACCATTCATAATCTAATTTATTGATCACAAATATTGGTTAATTATTTTTTATTGTTTTTTTAAAAATTGAAATGTTTGTAAATTTTGTGTCATTGTTTTGATTTTCAAAATTTCTATAGGCACAGTATTCCAAATTAGGATACAAAGCGGCTTGTACGAATTAGGAAAAACGATATTTGATTGGGTTGATTCAAATATCAATTACAAATGTTTCACATCTACATTAGACCATGTTTGATTGGGGCAAATGTTTCTATGTACCACAGTCATGTAAGCTATGGAATTTGATATGTCAGATCTCATTTTAAAAGTCATTATTTATACATTAATATATACACATCTATAGGTCTTGTTTTGTTGGGTTCAGTCTTTAGATTCCATTCTATCGATTATTGAATTGGATTTATAGGTTTTGCTTAATTAGGTATTGCGTTTGCTGCTCTTTCGAGTGAGGAACCAGGATTCAAATTATGAGTTAAATTATGTTTTCTAATACCTGCTCTTAATATTCTTGGATCATTTCTTAAAGTTCTTAATAATTGTTCTTGTACTCTTGATGATGAATCAAATCCCATCATGAAATTGAAACCTTGAAAATGTCTTTCTTGATCTTTTGATATGATTTTAGGTAATGGTCTTTGACCAATACTTGTTATATCTCTTATCACACCTCTATTATTCAATATTAATTTCCCAACGGTTGATGCAATCTTTGTAGCTTCTTTTGATGGTTTTAAAGGATCTGTTATACGTGCAATAGCAAATAATTCATAATACATGGTTGATTTGTTAAGATTAAGTATAAAATTTTCAATTCAAAATTTTTTTTTTTGTTACGATTATACACTACTAATAATTTTTGCAACCATTAAAGAAATTTATACATTTAAAAAGAATAAAACTCATCAATCTGATCTGATCATAGTATAAGATCACTGTGGTAATTAAAAGATTGCTATATTTTTCATCAAAATTCGAGCACCATTAGTGGAGAATGTTAAAAAATATGAAAAGCTTGTTTTTATTATTCATGCGGTTGAGTTATTCAACATGATTTGGTAGACAAGATTGATAATGACAATCGGCGGTAACAATTCATGTAAAGCAAGGAAATTTGCTTGCTGACGCTTTAATTCATTTCATTAAAAACTAACCACTTAATGTATTGAATTAAACAAACCAACAATTAACTCAATTAAATTTGAGATATGATGTGAATCAAAACACTTATTTGATTATAAGTGCTATTGTATTACTCTACTGCTTTTTATCTCTCAGTCTCAACTACAACAGCAGTGAGTTAAATTCAATCCTTCTCATCAACTCAAAAAAGAATTCGATTGCAATTCTCAGCAATTTGGTAATTTTTTCAGCAGTTTGGTAAAAAAGTGAAAATAACAATTAAACTAATTTGTAGAAAAATCAAATTGAGGGACTAAACTATTTCAATTTTAGACTTACGAAAATAAAATCAAATTTGATTCCTTTAGTATCGAACTATTTTCAAATTCCAATTCAACTGACTAATCTACAAGCTAGGCGATAAGTAGAATTTCAGTCAACTCAATCAAATGTAATTAACCAACAATTATTAATCGGATAATCATTCTAGATTGAAATATCGGTGAAATGGAAGAAATAAGTACATGTAAGTCATGAATGTTTCGATGACACAAAAGTTTCTCCGCGGATTATCTTATTAGATTTTCGAATTTGACATTATTTTGTAAATGATAATCATAAAGTCACCTTGTTATATTCTAATCTCCAGCGCTTAAAAAAGCTAAGAGTTCATGTCATATTGGCATGAATTTACTATCCTTGAACTAGTTGTCATAATTATTTTTTTCACCGTATTTAAAAAGTATTACCCAGATAGTCAAAAATTCAACTCTAAGTAACAGATCATGATGAAGGCTAGTAAAATAGCAAATTATGAATACAAACTAGAATCTAGAGTTCTCAAAGTTCTATGAATTTGCATATTTCATCATCCATATGCAATTTTCGCTCTATTTTAGAAACAAAAGCACCAATGATCATGGTTATGAAACCATGAAATAAATCGAACGATAATTTGGTCGCAAATACAATAAAAAAAGTAAAACTGATTTCTCAAATACAATATATCCATAGAGATGTAGTTATAATGTAGTTTGATATGTTTCATTCAATAGTCAACTGTTAAATTTACCATCTCCTTTATTTATATCAAATTTTAATGAAAAAATTTATTAGACGAGAGAGGTGTAGAATTCAGTCCAATTTATTACTCTAGTATTCTAAACTTACAGTTAAATGTCTTTTGATTTTGAATTATTAATTAATTTATCGTTATTTTTTTGTATACAAAAGAAGTTTGACAGCTTATGTGCAGCTATTTTTGTGTGGTGTAGTCAACCGGAATAAAGTTTCATAACAAGGGATACCGATTGAAATATCACTCACCTTCCAATCGTTAGACGACTTAATTGAATTTACCAACTTGTTGACCGATTATAAATGGAATTTCAAAATGTAACGTACATCCAGTCAAGTAGGAAATATGAAACTACACAGTTCCATTGTCACATATCCTTCAACATTAATGAAATATAGTACAAAAGTTAAATGTTTGCGAAACATGCATTCGAATTATCTAAACTGAGCGTAATTTGAGTGAATAGTTTTCCAAGTACGTATAAACGGCGTTTTGAGTATTCAAATTTCAAAATATTCCTAATCGGACTTTAATAAAATAGTAAAAAAATCGATGCATCTAAAGGGAGATAACGTTCCAATACTTTCAACATGATTTTTAAAAAATTCATAACCCATCTCTAATAGTTTATTATGGTGCATATGAAGTGATGAAATTTCAAATCCATTTATGGAAAACGGTGTGACCTAAACGTCCAATTTAATCAGCTTCCCCACAATTTTGACCTAATGGTTTCTTGATTATATTTTTAATTTATAAATTTTAATTGATTATGTCTTATACCATTAATTCATAATTGATTCCTTACAATTGGTTTTCCTAGTCATCTTGCATTAAAAACTGAGTATATTAAACTCTTTCAATGAACTATTCATAATAATCACTTTACATCTATCCAGTAAAACATCAACAATGTAATTTTTATTGTTAGATCTTTGTGTCAAAATATGACTGATTGCATTCGTTTAATTATCGGTTAAGCATACATGCGTATGATGTTTTTGATAACTAAATTAAAAATCGTTTAATTTTTCATATCTGAAATTTGCAACCAATAAAATGACAGAATAAACGTGTAAGACCATCATTGTTCAAGATATAACAATGAAAAGATGATAGTATTGGTAGGAAAGAGTGATTCCACAATTTTGAATCTCATCATTCACAATAATTAAAGAAAATGTATAAATACAATCGAAAATCCTAAACATTTCTTCATCAAATCAACAAACTCAATCAAATCAATTTATTTATTAAATAATTAAAAATGAAATTCACTCAAGTCTTTTCTGCTATTGCTTTCTTATTAGCTTCATCATCAGCTGTAGCCATTACTCATCCAATTGCTGCTAGAGATGACGGTGCTGTCGAAGTTTTAAAACCAGTTAATCAACCAGTTATCAATCAAGCTGATAATTCAGTCATTTCGGGATTAGAATCAATTATCCCATCAATTGTTTCAACTGTTTTAGGTGCTTTAGGTGAACCAGAAGATAAAGCTTCAAGTGTTATTCCAGATTTGTTAAACAACTTAGGATTAGGCTCACTTGATCCAAATTCATTAGTTCAAGCTGCTCAAAATGGTACCGCAACTACTGATCCATTAGCTGATATTGGTTCAGTTTTAGGTTTTATTCCAAAAATTATTACTGAAATTTTTAAAATTTTAGGTACTACTGGTTCAACTGTTATTTCAGTTATTCCAGGTGTTATTACTACATTGATTAAAATGTTTAAATTAACCGTTCCAGATATTATTAGTTTATTTACTGGTTTATTTAGTGGAAATATTTTTTCACTTGGTAATATTGTTCTTATTGCTAAAGATGTTTTCCAAGATATTGAACTTGGTTTTGGTGAAGCTTTTTCAATCATTCAACAAATCATTAGTAACTTAAGCTCAGCAGTTTAAGCTTACTAATTGGAGTTTCACTTGGAGAATTTTTATAAAGTCTTCAAAGAAATTTATATTTTAATATACAATCATTGAACTCCTAAAATTCGATTTATACTAAAAAAAGTAATCAATAAATCGCTTATATGAGAACTTAACCTGTATTTACGCGAAGATTACATTTTTTTCATCTTCTCTAAAAGAATATTTTATCATCTTGTTATTTCAGTATGACACTTGTAGGTGCAAATAAGAAGCTTATCGATTTAATTTTCGAATAATCGAGAAATGTAAAAATGTTAAAATTTTCAATAAAGTTTTATAGATGTTAATGAAATAATTGTCATAATCAAATCGGAATATTGGTCCACTGGTTATCGGTATATTCATGGAGTCTTTATAACCAAAATATGGCAGATCTAATACCGATCTAATACTTTATACCATATTGAGTCTATAGGTTATGAAAAAAATCTTGATTACACAAAGTGATGATTTGATTTGTTGCAGAATTTTTTTTTGTTTATCTCATATCATGCGTAATTGCAATTTTAACATTTTTCAATATACAGCAAAAAATTGAAAATTGAAAATTAGAAATTATTAACTAAAAACTTTTAATTATTCATTCGTTTTAACTATGGCTACTAATATAACCTGGCATCCTAATTTATCACATGATGAACGTTCTCAATTGAGAAAACAAAAAGGTTGTACTATATGGTTAACTGGTTTATCAGCAAGTGGGAAATCAACAATTGCATGTGCATTAGAACAAAGTATTTTAAATAGAGGTTTAAACAGTTATAGATTAGATGGTGATAATGTTAGATTTGGCTTAAATAAAGATTTAGGTTTTAGTGAACAAGATAGAAATGAAAATATTAGAAGAATTAGTGAAGTTGCAAAATTATTTAATGATTCTTGTTGTATAACAGTTACATCATTTATTAGTCCATATAAATCAGATAGACAATTAGCAAGAGAATTACATGAAAAAGATGGTTTAAAATTTATTGAAGTTTTCATTGATGTACCTATAGAAATTGCAGAAGAAAGAGATCCAAAAGGTTTATATAAAAAGGCAAGAGAAGGTATTATAAAAGAATTCACCGGTATAAGTGCACCATATGAATCACCAGAAAAGCCAGAAATTCATATTAAAAATTATAATAATTTATCAATTGAACAAGCAGCTCAACAAATTTTAGAATATTTAATAGAAAATAAATATATATCTTAGAACCACCAAATTTACTTTTTTAAACTATCTAATCTTGCTTGTAAATCATCATCTTCATCATTATTATTATTACCATTTATACCCATTGGTTGAGCAATTTTATTATTGGAAATCATTTCTTCATTATTTGGTATACCCAGTGGAGTATCTTTTAAATTTGTATTTAAATCAACACCAATTTCATCTAAAACTTTACCTAATATTTCGTCTATTTGTTCTTCTTCACCTAATTCATCATCATCCATTGCCATCGCATCATCAATTGCATCATCCATAAATTCTTGTTTTTGATCCATTAAATCATTTTCTTTTGCAAATTCTTGAGCAATTCTTGATAATTGTGGTAAATTCATTGATCTATTCATTCCACTTAATAATCTAGTTGCATCTCTCATTGACATTGCCATTTGTTGATTAGATCGAACACTTTGAATTCTTAATGAAATTGCTTGTAATTGAGCCTTCATTGAATTAAATTTTTGAATATATGATTTTGTACGAATTAAATCTTTTGCTTGGATTTTAGCTGATGATATTTGATTTAATTTTGCTGATTTTTTAATTTCTGATATTAATTTCTTTTCTTGTTGTTGTAATTTTGTAACTTCTCTTGATAATTCTCGTTGTGTTTTTTCTAATGCTCTTTGATTCTTTCGAAGTCGTTCTTGTGGGGTTAATTTTTTACCAAATGCCCATTCAAATAATCCAGACATTTTTGAAAATTTGATTAAATTGATAAGGGCAATAATTATCAAATGTTGATAAAAAAAGTGTAACAATAAATTTGATCTCGCGCACGATGTTGGAAAATCGGTAGCGAGATCAATAAAGTTTGAAACAAAGATAGGAAACCGAAAATGTCAAATAAGATCATGTCACTATTGCCGGTTAGGTAGAAAAGTCTCAGAAACCAAGTTGTTAGAAAATTTTATTAGTATTAGTAGAACTTTTATATATATTTAAATCTATTGTTGTAATTTTGCTTCAATTGTGAATGGGATACCACCTTCTTTAGTCAAAACAGCATAAGAATTTTGTGAATATCTATATGGATCATTAATATTCTTAGTTGCATAAACAGTTTCAACACCAAAATCTAATTCACCATTATCTTTAATTGATACATTTACTGGTTTACCAACACCTAATTGAACAATATCACTATCATCACCAAATATAAATTTTATATCATCATTAACAGGTAAAGTTAATTGATTATTTGTCAATGTCAAAGTTTCAGCATTTGAACCTAAGAATGCATAATTAATTCCAGCACCTTCATGAAGAAATGATAATCCTTGTCCATTAATTTCTTGATTATCCGATTTAACAAACAATTGAACTTTTTTATCATTTGAAACAGGTGCAGCTAAAGTAGTTAAAGCAAGGAAAAAAGTTGAAGCAATGGTAGTAAATCTCATTTTGTTTTGAATTGTATTTGAATAATGATTCAGAAACTTGAAAATTGGATCCAATTTATACTATTTTTCATAGTTTCTAAATATAGATTCAAAGCCATTTATTTACTACTGATCCAAATGATGTAATTTGTGGAGTGCATTGATGAAATTTCAGGAGTAAAAGTGAAAGGGTTTGTATGGTTAAATTTTTTCACATTGTGGCAAATGATCTATTTTTTGCAACATTTTTTTTATTTACAAACAAATAAAAATTAACAATCGAATTTTTTGGTCACACAATGCTACCAAATTGACATATGATGTAATTTTACATTTTCTAAAACAAATCAAATCGATCATCAACGATTACTTAACAATAGGAAACTATGTTACATTTGAAATATAAGTTATTATACATTCAATATTCTTTATAATTTGTAACAGCCTTCTTCATATTTTTGTTGACTGAAATTATCACAAAATCATAAACCAAACATTGATGTTTGAAAGAATGTGTCATCATTGCTCAAATAAGGTATCAACTCAATTAAAATCATATGTAAATAGAAATGTTTATATTCAAATTGAGTTGTATTTTA
This sequence comes from Insectozyma morakotiae, assembly GCA_030564645.1. NCBI lineage: Eukaryota > Fungi > Ascomycota > Pichiomycetes > Serinales > Debaryomycetaceae > Insectozyma > Insectozyma morakotiae. The sequence goes on from JAKTYD010000008.1 coordinate 245,764, forward strand.
TATAGAATTGTAATCAACATATTCATCTCTACTTAGTTGCATTTTATATAGAATCGTAAACAACTTATTCATCTCTATTGAATGGTTTTTTAATAAAGTATACATCAGGTATTTATAATTATGTCACAATGTTGATCAAAAAGGAATCAAACAGGAACTGAATTTAAATTTGATTTCTGACTTTAGCTCAAAATTTTAGGAATCTTTTATTTTAGAGTTCTTTTATAACGAGATTGAATATCTAAATGTTTCTTATTTGTTAATCTATAATTTATTATTATTTAAAGCTAATTGAACTGCTTCATGAGCCATACCAAAACCAGCTTGATAACCATAACCACCAGCTCCATAATTATGTACAACAATTTTTCCTTCATCGAATCTTTCCTTTTCAATTCTAACACCACCAAATCTACCTGGTCTTAAACCAGTTACATTTTTTAAAATTTCTAAATCATCAATTGATTTACCATTTAAAATCTTTGGAAATAAATTTGTTGTTCTTTTTAATATATCATCATTTTGAAATTTGAAATTATCACTTGAATAATTATCTTTTTGATAAAATCCACCCAAAATTAATTGATCATTTGAATAAGGACGTTTTATAATATATGTTGGTGGTTTATTATCATTTCTCCAATACATTACATTTTCAAAAATATGAGGAGCTTTAATTACAACAACTTGACCTCTTGCAGGATAAACCAAATCATCTTTAGCCAATTGTTTTGCACCCATCCCACTACAATTGAAAACAATTTTTGTATCATCATTAAATGCTTGAATCAAATGTGTTAATTTTGAACGATTAAAATTGATTCCTTGATTGATTAAATAATTTTGAAAATTAATTAAAAATTTTGGAGCATTAAAATTCCATGATAAGAAAGATATACCAAATTCGACCCCTTTTGGTAATTCCTCCTTTGGTATTTCATGATATTGATCAAAATAAGATTTTACAGAATCAATCTTTTTCATTGAAATAGGTTTTGATTCCCAATATTCAGTAGATTTGTACCTATCGAGTCCCATTAATTTCCCACCAATTGCAGATTGAATCTTATGAATATTTTCATAGTTATATTGTTCAAATCTTAACATGTTATCATCTTCTCCACTCATTAAGGAATGGTTTGCACCAGCAGCCATTGAAGGATATAAAGTTGATTCATCACCAGGTAAATATTCACCAATGATTGATATTTCTTTACCGTTGATTCCTTGTTGTAATAACTCAAAAGCAGTGTATAAACCAATGACACCAGCACTTAAACAACTGTTAGTCTTGAACAAAGTCTTTTTTCAATTACATACCCAACAATAACGTATTTAGTCATAATCGAAACCAAAAGGAATTTTGTTTCTTTATATTTTTCAATTTTTTTGGTTTATCGCGGCTAATAAAAATTTGATTCATACGGAATTTGAATTTAATTTCAAAAAAAAAATTGTTTATTATAAGCGAGTTTATACACAAAAATATTACCCCATTTTTACCATAATCATTATTCATTTTCTTGTAAGATTAATCTTAATTTATCTATTAAAACCTTTGAATTATCTTGATTAACATCTTCCATTCCATAGTTATAAATCAGATATATACCATAAATTGCAATTAATCCACATAATAAAATTGCAATATAACCTTTTAAAGTAAAACCATTTGGTAATGGCATCATTTGTAAATTTTCACCCAGTAAATCCAAAAAATCTTTCTCATTACCTGCTGCATTACCTTTAATTGACATATTAAGGGATTTACATGCATTTATATGTGAATCACTAATTTTTGGTTGTTGTTGTTTCAAAGTTAATGGATCTTCAATTAAAATTAAAGCTAAACCTTGTTCTAAATGCCAATCTACATGACAATGGAAAAACCAAACACCAGGATTATTAGCTTTAAATCTTATAACTAAAAACCCATTACTATCAACTTCAACTGTATCTCTAATTAAAGGATATTCAGGATAATTTGTATATAAATCATTATTTGGATCAAAATCAATTGGATTTTCTTCATCATCAGTTGAAAATCTTGATAAAACTTGAAAATTATGACCATGTAAATGAAATGGATGTTTACCAGGATCATGATTATTTAAAATTATTTCAATAATCTCATCACCTTGTAATAAAAATGAATTTGTATTTGATCCATAAATTTGTAAATTTGAGATATGTTCATCATCACTCAGTAATAAAGTATATAATGTTGGAATTTTTGGTGGTGTATAAGATTTCCCATTAAACATTGCATATGTAATACCATCACCTAAAACTTCCATTGAAAAATCAACTTGAATTGTATAATCTGGATCAGGTAATAATTTTATATTACCAATTGGTTTCAAATTTGAATCATCAAATTTTGGAAATTTTTCAATAATTTCAAATTTATTAAATGGTAATTTTTTTGGTAAATTTTTTTGGTCATTATAAATTAAATAATTAGTTGATACAATATTTAAATCTTCTGGTAAAAAATCCAACATATCTTGATCTAAAATATTTATAAATCGATAATTTTTACTAGTTTCAGATTTAGTTTTTAATAAAACAACATATCTTTGAGCAACAGTCATATATAAATGATCAACTTCAAAAGGTTCTACTTTAACTCCATCAACTTCAATAATAATAAATTTATGATCTTCAATATATAAATATTGTGAAGTAAATAAACCCATATTAACAATTCTAATCATATATGTTAAATTTGGTTTAATATTCAAAGTTAAATTTCTTGATTCATTAATTAAACTATTTTGTGGAATTGGTTCAGCACCAGTTGGATTATACCTTGACATAAATTTTTTCATAATTTCATTCAGTTTTAAATGATAATGATCACCAATTGATAAATTAATTTCTTCATCATATTGGAAATGATAATTTGAATCTTCAATTATAAATAATCCTCTTAATCCATCTCCATATTGAGAACCAGAGTGAGAATGATACCAATATGTACCCAGTTGATTACCAACATTAAAATTATAAGTAAAATTAAAACCTGGTGCAATAGGACATTGAGTAACTAATTCAGGACCATCTTGACCGTTAAATCCATTCATAAATAATCCATGGAAATGTAAACTTGTATTTTTATCAGGTAAATTATTAAATAAATTTATAATTACTTGATCATTTTGTTTAATTTTTATGGTTGGTAATGGCCATTGATTATTAATACCAATCATTTCTCTTTGATATAAACCATCAGGGTTTGCCAATACATATGAAACATTCCAATTAAACACATGAGTTTGACAACTCACTAAATTAATAAATAGTAGTGGTAGTAGTAGTATTAGAAGAAACATGGGTATGAAAAAAAAATTTATTAAAATTGAATCTGTGTATATATTAAATTTATAAATGTTTTTTTTTTTTTTTTTTAGTGGTAGGTTTACATTTCAAATGCTTGAGGTGCTTCACCTTCAGGTCCAATGAATTGTGGGTCTCTCCATGGTCCAATATCTTTTAATAATAATTCATCATCGGTTGCTTGAGATTGACCACCGAATTTCTTTGGTAAATTTTCTGGAGGAATTTGTTTTAATAATTCTTTTTGATAACTATAACCTAAAATATGAATTTTTGAAACAGTAACAGGATCTAAAAATGGTTTAAATAATTTAAAAGCAGTACTAAAACCAAATGGAGAATTAATTAAATAGAATTTCCCCATTCTTTCAGGATAATAATCTTGACCAATTTTTGAAGCTTCTTTAACATAACCAATTACATTATAAGCAGAACTAATTGATATACCTTTTAAATCTAAAATAGTGCATGAAGTTTCTACTAAATAATTTGCTTTTCTACTACAAGCAGGTAATCTATAATGAACCATAGCTTCATATTCCCAAACTAAATTTTTTAACATTCTTTCTTGAGTTGTTATTTTTAACATTTTATTTAAATCAACTTTACCTAATTCTTCAAAATAACATGGTCTACCATCTTTATCAGTTTTATGATAATAAGTTGGATACATTCTTGCAACTATTGGTTTTTCCTCATATTTAAAATCATTTAAAATTGTGTTAGTACCAAAATTTTTTCTCCATTCTTCACAATTTATAAACATTTCTTTTGCAAGTTGAAGATTAAATTTTCTTGCTCTAAGAAATCTTAATAAGTTTGCATCATCTAATCTATCTTTATAACCAATGGTTAATAATTCTTGTCTAAATTGTAATAATATTTGTTTTTGTTCTTCAGTTATATTTGATGTATAACCTGTTTGATTAGTTGGTTGACAAATTTGTGGATATGAGGATAAAATTTCTTCTTGAGAGATAGATGTCATAGTAGTAGTCATTAAATTTGATAAATAGGTCTATAATTGAAAAATGAAGCTAAAATTGTTGTTGTTGTTGTTATGACTTAACTTATACGATAAAGAAGTGAAATAATTACAATTGTGAATATATCAATATCTCTAATTGAGTGTGGTAGATGGATGGAAATGGATTGGATGGTGGTATCAAATTGGTTGTAAAAATAAATTTGATGAAAATTAAATTAATTGTTTTGTATTGAAATTGAAATGAATGAATGAATTATTGAGTGAGTGAGTGTGTGAGTGAGACTTTGTACTAAGATTAAATTTTCAGTTGTTGTGTCATCTTATTATGTAAGTGATTATGTAACTGACACTCTCTTATTTCTATTTACAATGTCACATTTTACCTTTTAGACACCTATACTGCAATACTTAATCAGTACTCAAATGCGACACAGCAGTATTTTCTACGACACTGACACACCTTTAATAATTTTTATTTTATAACCGGCCGTTGCAATATTTTTTTTTTTTGGTTGTTTTGGTTGGTGAATGATTAGAAGTTATACAGTGATTGATAAAATTGCTTGCTGATCATATTGCCGTAGAACCCCGAAATAGACAATAATATCTCACTCACTCTAGAAACTCCCGCATTTACAATCCACCACTTCAAACTGTTTGTATCGATTACAAACTTATAAAACACGCTCAAACTCATTTTTAAAATTAAAGATTCAATCTTTATTCCACTAAACTTTTCAGTTCTGAATAAGATCTCTACAATTTTACATCTTACAAAATCTTTTCAATTGTTCGGAAAAACTCAACTCTAAAAGAAACTTAAAACGTGTTTTATTTGTTACCTTTTATTTGTGCCAGTACACTACTACTAGAATTGTTTTGCAGCCAAATGCAAACGTAAATAAAAATTTATATTAATTTATCCTATTTTCTTAACCATTTCTTAAATGGATTCTTTGTTCCATTTGACCTCAACACACTTCCAAGACTATTCGTACTAAAACTTGATGATAATCTACTTGTAGTCAGTTGTTGTTGTTGTTGTTGTTGTTGAGTTTCTTGTTTATTCAATATTGATTGTGAATCCATTTCTTCATTAAATTTCAAATTTAATCTTGTCAATGCATGATCTTCAATTAATCGTTTATAATTATTATTTGGTGGATATATTTGATAATTTGAATCCAATGAAATTAAACAATTTCGATTCAAATCTAAAAAAGTTTTATTTAAAATATCATTTGTAAAAAAATCCCACAATTGTAAATCTTTCTTAAAATTTTTTGGAAATTCATAATTTTCAAGATAATTTTCCAATTGTAAAATTTTATTTAAAATTTTTGTCAGTTGTTTTTGAATATCTTTTAATGTAATATTTGAATTTATAAATGAAAAAATATCTTCATTACCTTTACATAACAGTTTTATAAAACCTTCAGTTTCATTATCACCAACTAAATCTAAAAATTCTGATTTTTCAAATTCCAATGAACCAATTTGATATGAATTTTTTTCATTTAAATGTAATTCATTCAATTTTATTGCATCTAAATCATAAATTTGTTGTGAAGTTGATAATGTATCCTTTGATGGTGATGTAAAAGGGGTTGAACTATTTGATCCACCATTTTGATGGTTATTATTATACTTATTATAATCCAATAAATAAACAATTTCAGTCAATCTTAAATATTTATCAATTAAATATGGTGTAGTTGGTAATTCATTTGATAATTCATCCAAACCTAAATCAAATCTTTTAACTTCATGACTTAAATCTAAAATTTTTTCATTAAAATCATTTTTTCGTCCAGTTATTTTATCAAAATAATCTAAAATTTCAAATTGATGTTTTCTTAAAAATGTATTCATTTTTACTAAATGAGGTTCTTTATATGGACTAAATTCTTGTCGATTTGCTAAATTTAATAAAATTTTTGCAATCAATGTTAATGTACGTTGTGTTGAACCAATTTGATGATTTTTTGATAAATAAAATAATTTTGGATTTAATATAGCTGGACAAAAAAATCTTAAAAATATAAATGCTGAAAGACAATTTAAACTTGTAATTTTATCATTTGGATCACAAACTAATTCAACTTTTGTTCTAAAATTTTTCAATTGAATTTTAATTTGTTGAGGTAAATCATTTGAAGTTTTATAAATTTTTTCCCAAATTTCTTCAGCATAATTTAATAAATTTTGAAAATTTTCTTCAACCATAATTTTTATTCGTTCATCTTTTTCACGTTCAAATTCAGAATCATATTCTTCATCATCAGATGATGATAATTCTTCACTTTCTTCATAATTCATTAAATCATCATTAATTGGTTTTCCTTTACGTATTGCTCGTTCTTGAATTTTAACATATCTTGGATCAACTTCACAATTTTTACATTCAAAACTAATCTTTTCAAAAAATGATCCAAATATTTTTTCTAAATATTCTTGTCCAATTCTTAAATTATATTTTTCTAAAGATTTTGAAAAAATTGATGAACCTCGAAATAATGTATTAAATACATTATTATGTGAAGTTGAATTAGAATTAGTGTTGTTGTTGTTGTTCATATTTCGTTTATCATCATTTATATTTTTTTCAACATATGATTTTCTTGTAACTTTATCAATATTAATCAATTCACTCTCCATTAAACTTTTAAACCATAAATCTTCAACTTTTAAACTTTGGAAAATATCCAATAACACAATACTAACTCTTTCAAAATCTGAACTTGGTACATTATCATTACAAAATTTAATTAAATCCTTCATTGGAGCATTTATCAACATTTTTTCAAATGGTTTGAAAAAATTTGGTGATAAAATATGATATTCTTTTAAATTCACTTGTAATAATAATTTCCCAATTGGTATATTATTAAAATCATAAATTGTTAATCGAACAATATCTAAATTTGTTAAATTTAATGAATTTGAAGTTTGTAAAGGAATTGAATTATTAACTTGTATACCACTTGATTCTAAATTATTTGAATTCATTATAGTTGAACTTGAATTTTTAATTTGTTTTGTTAATATATCGGGTGTTACATAAACTGTACCTAAAACTTTATCATTTATTGAATATGAATCCAATTCAATCAGTTTTTTAATTAAAATATGAATCATTTGTGTAGATATTGGTAAATCAGTTTGAAATTCTTCTTTCCAAAATGGATTATTAGTAAAATTTACTAAAGCTGTTCTTGACCATGGATATCCCCACATTCTAACTTCTGCATAAACTTTCCCTTGTTGTTTAATTGTTGAATCAAATTTTGCTTCAATTATATCAATGAATAATTTTTTTGAAACTCTAAAATTTGACTTTATAAAATCTTTTAGTTGAGTTTTATTAACTTCATTATTAATTTTAATTTCAGAATCATATAATCCAATATATTCTCGTTTTGAAAAATATTTTAATCCAACAAACCAATCTTCTAAATCAATATGTAATGGAAATTCAATAAAAATTCGTTGATTACTTGAAATGTTTTTTCCTTCTCTTGTTAAAAATGTTAAATTATTAAAAATTTGATCAGAATTTAAATTATTAGTTGTACGAATTAAATTATTAAATCTCAATTCTCGAAGATATCCAATAAATAAAACATTTGAAGAATTAAAAATTGAATTATGAACTTCACGAATTTCACTCTCCATAATTTTCTTTACATCAATTGAATATAATAAAGTTCCATCCAATTCAGATATAATATTTAAAATACCATTTGAATTTAATGCCCCCATTGCAAAAAACCAACCTTCATTTATATTATCCATTGGATAATGATTATTATTATTATAATGAGCTCCATTATTCATTTGTGGTGGTAAATTATCAAAACTTCGTTTAAAATCATCAATCTTTGGTTGATAAATTGGTGCTTTTGGACCAGGAACTATATTTAAATTCTTTGTAAATTTATTAGGTAATGGACCATAAATTTTAAATCTACAAACTAATAATTCATGAGTTGAACCATCTATAGTTTGATTAATTTGATTAGATTTATTTTCAAAATACCATTTTTTTGCCAAACCTTGAGGTTTTAAATTTTGCCAAACAATTAAACAACTTAATAAATTACCAAAATTTAATTTTGATGGTATTTTTATATACAATTTATCATTTTCAAAAGTACGTATAAAAATAATCGGTGGTTCATCATTCAAGGATTCATTTGAATGTGCTGTTTTTCTTTTTGAATATTTGGAATTCCCATTGGAGTGAGTAGTGGTATTAGGAGACTGTCTCATTTGTTGTTGTTGTTGATGTTGTTGCTGTTGTTGTTGTAATTGTAATTGCAATTGTTGTTGGTTTGAATTTGAATATATCTGTATATAACATGATTGTAATGATTGTAATAATAAATAATGATTATTTTGTTGATCAGTTGAATACAATTGTCCTTGTTCTGTTATTGATAATGAATAAATATATATCCAATTGATTGAATCGGTTGAAATTAAAAAGTTTTTACCATCAAATAAACCTTTATCACGTAATATAGTCTTATGGAATGTAGATTGATAAGACATAATCAAATCTAGTAATAGTTATGAGAAAGAAAGTTGGTTGTTGATTATAATTTAATGTGAAATTTTCTAGGTAGTTTTAAAATGAAATCATAAACAAATTGAGAAAAAAATAAAAAATAAAATAAAAAAAAAATAATCACCAAAATTTTAAGAAATTTATCTTCTTCGTGAATTCCAAATACGACTTGGTTGTTGATGGTTGCAGTTGAAGTCAGTGTATAGTAATGGGCTGTATTATAGTTTATGTGTGAATTATTGGATTATGGTTGAAAAAAATGTTTTCTTCTCAAATGATGGCTATAAATTAGAAATTAGGTTAATTTGTTACGATTATTTATATCTTAAATTGTAAAAACTTAGCAATGAATTGGGTCATCTTATCAATTACGTAATTTAAAAGGTGTTGTTTATAGAGAAAATAGGAAATTCCTAGTGAGTTTATAATTGGGATAAAATCTTGATAAAATAAGAAATCTTAATATTTCTTTGTTTGTTATGTGACAAGAACAAACTTTAATTTTGAACACTTATTCATCAACATCAATACATGTCAAAGTTGAGTTGAGAAATGATATTGTAATATGAATTTTGTATATTTTACATAAATTATGCGTGTTATTTACCCCTTAATTTGTTATAACATTAACGAGATCTTTTTTTTTTCTATTTTTAATAAATCCAACATCATTTATATACATAACATTGTTACATGATTAGAAACCAACAAATCATATACAATTAATATAATAGATATTAAACTTTAGAATCTATTTTAATATCTATTGAATATATCTTCCTACCTTGTGTGTATCCAATATACACAATCAGAGCTTAAAAAACTTAATTGACAAAATAAATGTTTAAAACTTTGATTACAAACATTCTTTAATGTTCCTAAATGTTGGTCTAATCTATTAATGTCACTGTGTTAATTTTGAATGAATAGTCAATCTTAATAAATCCAAATGGTCGTGTACAATTTTCCAACCGAAATGTTTTAGATTTGTATTTAAAATTTTCAAAAGAGAAATAAAAATTAATCAAAAGATAAAAAATCAAATCTTTAATCAATAATCATTTACAAATGTATTAAAACAAATAATATATAAGTAATATATATATAAAGTAATATGAGTTATAGTACATTTGATCAATACGATAATCCTAATGATTTAATCAATGAACAAGATTTAGAAGGTTTCCCAGTCAATGTTACTGATCCAAGTCATCATCTTATTGAATCAGATTTTGAACAATCACCTCATGCATGTGCTTATTGTGGTGTTCATACCCCAAGTTCAGTTATAAAATGTAATACATGTAATAAATGGTTTTGTAATGCAAAAACCAATTCAACTAGTTCTCATATTGTAACTCATTTAGTTATGTCAAGACATAATCAAGTTAGTACTCATGAAGATAGTGAATTAGGAGAAACTAATTTAGAATGTTATAATTGTGGTAATAAAAATGTATTTGTTTTAGGTTTTGTATCTGCAAAACAAGATAATATTGTTGTCATATTATGTAGATTACCATGTGCAAAATCAAAAGATATTAATTGGGATACAAATCATTGGCAAAGTTTAATTGAAGATCGTCAATTTTTATCATGGGTTGCAACAATTCCACCAGAAGATGATTTAATTAATTCAAAATTAGTTACACCTCAACAAATTACAAAATTAGAAGCTCAATGGAGATTAAATAGAGATGCAACAATAAATGATATTGAATCAAATGAAACTAAAGAAGAAGAAGTTTTACCAATTTTAATGAGATATAATGATGCTTTCCAATATCAAAGATCATTTGGTCCTTTAGTTAAATTAGAAGCTGATTATGATAAAAATTTAAAAGAAAGTCAAGCATTGGAACATATTCAAGTAAAATGGGCAATTGGATTAAATAATAAACATTTAGCATCATTTACTTTATCAACATTTGAACTGAGTGAATTAAAAGTTGCAGTTGGTGATGAAATTATATTACGTTATAATGGATCACATCATGAATCATGGGAGGGTAATGGTTTTATATTAAGATTACCAAATGCATATCAAGAAGAATTTACATTGGAATTAAATCCAAGTAAAAAAACTCCACCAATTGATTTAACTAATGATTTTACAGCAGAATTTGTTTGGAAAGGTACATCATATGATAGAATGCAATTTGCAATGAAATCATTTGCAACTGATGAGGAAAGTGTAAGTTCATATATTTATCATAAATTATTAGGTCATGAAGTTGAACCAATTGAATTTGATACTCAATTATCAATTAAATTTTCTCATCCAAAATTAAATGAATTAAATATATCACAAATTAATGCCGTTCGATCAGTTTTACAAAGACCTTTATCATTAATTCAAGGTCCACCAGGTACTGGTAAAACAGTTACATCAGCAACAATTATATATCATTTATCAAATTTAAATAAAGGGAAAATTTTGGTTTGTGCACCATCAAATGTTGCTGTTGATCATTTAGCAGCAAAATTAGATTTATTAGGATTAAAAGTTGTTAGATTAACTGCAAAATCAAGAGAAGATGTAGAAAGTTCTGTAAGTCATTTAGCTTTACATAATATTGTATCAAATCAAGCAAAAGGTGAATTTAAAAAATTAATTAAATTAAAAAATGAAATTGGTGAATTATCAATTGAAGATCAAAAAAATTATTTTAAATTTTTAAAAAATACTGAAATTAAAATTTTAAATAAATGTGATGTTGTTTGTTGTACTTGTGTTGGTGCTGCAGATAAAAGATTAAATCAATTTCAATTTAGAACAGTATTAATTGATGAAAGTACTCAAGCTTCAGAACCAGAAGTTTTAATACCAATTGTAAAAGGTGCAAAACAAGTTATATTAGTTGGTGATCATCAACAATTGGGTCCGGTAATTTTAGATAAAAAAGCTGCTGATGCAGGTTTAAAACAATCATTATTTGAAAGATTAGTATTTTTAGGTCATATACCAATTAGATTGGAAGTTCAATATAGAATGCATCCATGTTTATCTGAATTTCCAAGTAATATGTTTTATGAAGGTAGTTTACAAAATGGTGTTACAAATAATGATCGATTAATTGAAAATTCAATTTTTCCTTGGCCTGTACCTCAATCACCAATGATGTTTTGGTGTAATTATGGTAGAGAAGAATTAAGTGGATCAGGTAATTCATATTTAAATAGAGTTGAAGCAATGAATGTTGAAAAAATTATTACAAGATTATTTAAAGATGGAATAAAACCAAAACAAATTGGGGTTATAACTCCTTATGAAGGTCAACGTGCTTATTTAGTACAATTTATGTCATTAAATTCTACTTTATTAGATAAAAAAGATGATTATTTAGAAGTTGAAATTACTTCAGTTGATGCGTTTCAAGGTAGAGAAAAAGATTTTATTATATTAAGTTGTGTACGTGCAAATGAAGCTCAAAGTATTGGATTTTTAAGTGATCCAAGAAGATTAAATGTTGCTTTAACAAGAGCTAAATATGGTTTAATTGTTTTAGGAAATCCAAGAGCATTATGTAGAAATCGATTATGGAATCATTTTTTAATTCATTTTAGAGAAAAAGGGTGTTTAGTAGATGGTCCATTAGATAATTTACAATTATCAATGGTTCAATTAAATAATTATCAACAACAACAACAACAACAACAACACCAAAACCAAAACCAAACAAATTCCAAATATAAATCAAGAAAATTTGGTGCACCTTCAACTACATTTTCATCAACTGATTTTGATTCTGCAAGTATATTATCATATGATCAAGGTTCAACTATAAATGGTTCCAAAAAAAATTATAACAACCAATTGAGTAATTCTCAATGGCCTTCACTAAACAATAATGATGAATTTTTTAATGGTTCAAATTCAATTAGTTCAAATTTTTATAGTAAATTGAATAAATTGGATAAAAATTTTGATGGTGGTAGATATAATACGAATAATAATGATGATAATATCGAAGATGATATTAGAAGTATTACTAGTTCATTTGCTGCTGGATTAAATTTTTAAAAATAATTTATTTGACCTTTGTTTATAATACTGTAATAAATGTGTAATTTTATTCAAATTTTTATTCGAATACTTCATTATTTTCTTGCTCATTTTCAAGATAGTTTTTATCATTTGAATTTGTAAAACTGTTTTGATTCGGATAAGATGTTATTTGAATTGTTTATTTTAAAATATATCATCGGATTTTGATAAAAGAGTACAATATTTGTTAATTTCAAAATTGATGAGAACTATAATATAGGGATGTTTTAGTTTGATTAAATCAAGGTTTAAAGTTTTGAAGAAGAAGAATTTAAAAGATTCAATTTATTCAATGAACTAGTTAATTCCAATTTTGTATAAGTAAATAGATATTTTTATATATGTCATATCAACTAAAATGAGTGTTCTATTAACTTTCATTATTGTAGTGATCGTTTGAATTCATTATTGCATTAGCTATCTCATAAATAACCTTCACATATCTTGTTTAAAAAGTGACACAATTGAATTGGTTTTAATTCTTAACGATTTGGATATTGAATAATTACAAAAAGTGAGAATTGAATTGATTATAAATGTTGAGGAATAATTTCAATTGATAAAATGAATAAGTTTTGGACTTTTTGAAAACCATCTAATTGAATTTTCTTTTAGTTATGAAACAAAGTGTTTGATAATCCTCACAATTGTTACTTTACAGGCAGAATATGAATGGATTTTGATTGATAACGACTTGGAAATTAAATTATCATAATTGATAAATTGAAAAAATATAAGTTTTGGCTTTATCGAAAACCTTTTAATTGATTTTCTTTTAGTTTTGAAACAAAGTGTATTATTACCTTTAACGTATTTTGGAAATGAATTTAAAGTAATGAACTTTCGTTTGATTGCAATTTGAATACTGTTTACAAAGTGTGAACAATTCATTTAAGTTGATCTGTAGTTTTATCGTTTAGTAAACTCTCAGAAAGATTCAATATGATTTGAAATAAAATTGAAGAAATGAATCAAAGTTGACAAAATCCAATAAGTATCTCATTTTATAGATTTCATAAAAATATCAAAAAGATCCAAACAGTATCCTTTAAAACTTCTTATCATGAGAATTCAACACCATTGAATAATCTTAAATCAGATTTAAAACAATTAGTCATTTGAATAAAACCTAATCTTGAATTAATTGAGAGCTCTTAAACCCACAAGCACTGAGAATCAGAACACTAAATTCATTGACTTTTGAGTTCACAATTCAAATAATCAAATTCGGCATTGTAGCGCCTTTATTTTTTGTTCAATTTATTTCAAAGTTTCATATCATTGACGCTTCACATATAAATGATCAAACTTTCAATTTTATTTCATTCAAAAAACCCATTGAAATGTAGGTGATTCAACTTGAATGTAAAGTAACTTATCAAAATTCGAATTACTTTCTTGTAAAAGTTTCGTTGGGTATACATTAGATATTGTATTTTTGTTAAAAACTTCCTCTTTTTTGATAGAATGCCTTTTTAAATAATATTGAAGAATACGATGAATGGCTTTTTAGTATACAATGGAACCGAAATAGGTTTGAAATGATTTAGTATAATTTGTAAGAAATTTCCAAAGTATCACAGAATGAATATTCAATTTAAACATGATTCAATTAAATAAGTCGATTGTTTGAATTTTCAATTGAAACTGTTTTGATACAAAAAGTTATTTTCTCGTTTTCTTACGATTAAAACTTGATAGTGTAAAACAAATCAATCCTCAAATGAATAATAAAAGTATCAATGTCTTCTACAGAGCCCACTCTCAATAAATCAAAGATTAACTTGCAAACTTCTAATTGATATCATTCAATCCATTGATTAGGAATATGAACTACTCTTTTTACTTTCAAAAACCAAGAATAAACACAATTTCCATTTGGTAGAAAATTTAGATAAATTTTAGAAACAGGGCTTGAATTTTAGATCTGCAAGAAGAAAAAGGAAAAAAAAAAATGAATAAAATCTTATATTTTCTATAGATTTATCACCTGATTTGACTTAGCTTAGTTGATGTTTTATACCACTTTATTTTTCAAAATATTCTTTAGATTTAAAAATTAAATATCATTTTCTTCTTTCATTTTAATTGATGAGGATATGGAATTAAACTAACGTATTGTTAAGAAGAAAGCAAAAAAAAAAAAAAAAGAATTAGAGTAAGCAGTCTGGTTATGAACTCAGTACAAAATCAATAACACAAAGTATTATGCATAATTTGAAAATGTAGAATGAAATTGCAAAATAAAGTTTTATCTCAAACTAAAGGAGTCATGGCTTTAGCTGAACATCATGAACAATACTTTTACCTATCTTTCAAGTATAGATTTGTAATTGAGTCATAAAAATAACAGATTAATAAAATCATTTTTGTTTTATCAATGGTTATGAGTTAACTTCCAAGACTTTTATTGAATTTAGTTAATTATTCTTTCGAATCAATGTCGACCGTTCTCGCTCCCTCCCCCCCAGAAAAAAAAAAATTTGCATAATCTACTCTGCGTTTCAATACATTTTTAGTCAAAAATTTAACTACCTTGTCGATATAGGATTGCCAATTGATTGTTTAATCCCGTTAATAAAACGTATAACTATACTAAAAGAGAAATTTTACAAAATATTAGTATTATTTTTTTTTTCTTCTTTTTGTTTTGTTTGTTTCTTAATTATAAACAAATCGACCAAATTATAAACCATTCAATTAAAAGTATGAACTAAAATAGACTAAAACTTATAATTATGTTATTTAGGTCAATTTTTTTTCAATTTTGAAATATAGAATTGGTTTCTTATTTCTCCTAAGCTCTACAAATCTTTAATCAAAAATTAGAATTTACTTTTATTCAAATGTATAAGATCTAGTATTATTGGTGATGTAATTGAAAAAACAGTAATTCGCTTAAAAATTTTATTATTATAAATTTTTTTATTAAACAACAAACCAACCAAAAATTGACTAAAACCAAACCATAGAAACTAAATTCCAATCTAGGGGATTAACTCCTAATTAGGAAACTTACATACCTTATTAAGATTTAAACTTTTTACAATTGAGGCTGAACTGAACTTAACTATATAATCTCTATAAATTTGATAAACCTGGTTTTGTTATTCACACACAAATTGTAATTATAATTCAACGGTTAATAAATGAGAAAATAAATGGGAAAAAAAAAAAATAAAAATAGTATAATTATTTTCTTGTATAATTAATAATTGGCCAATACAACAAATGTTATAACAAATATACTATGGATAAAAGCTTTACCATGAAGTATAGATGTTATTAAGAAAGGCAGCAAAGTTGCTAATAATTTGCTAGATGGTCAAAGTAAAAAAGGAAATAGTGCCTTTTTTTTTCAACGCCGTTTTCAGGGTTTTTCAATCTATATTTCAATTTCAATATTATAAGCAATTTATTTGTTAGACTAAAAGTAAAAGTAAAACTAAATTAACTTCAATAGTTTAAAGTTTAAATATATTTTTTATATAGTACAGCACTATAGTAAAATCTAAAAATCAACCACATTTTCATATATTACTAATTTGCAACAAATATCAAATTGAATAGAGGTGGAAGTGGAATGTGAAGTGGAAGTGGATATGGTCATAAAAGGTAGGGCGGCGACGATGGGGGTGTTAAAATACTAATATTTTTCTTCGTGTTTATTGTTTTAGTTTGTGAATTATAATCGGATTTATTCCACTCGACAACAAAACTCAACACAAAATTAAAAGTACCAAGTAATAATTTGCAACAACAACAACAACCAACCAAAACCAACCAACCAAATAACTTACCAACAACCAACAACCGACAACCAATTAGACCAATGCTAATAAAGTTGAAAGTGTATAGACCAAGTTAAACACAACCTAATTGGAGTTAAATTTTTATACAAATTTTTTTTTCTTTCATTTTTCAATTATAAACAAATCGGTATAATTCGATCGAAGTCATAAATTAACAATTAATTTTAATTACAAAACAAACATTAATAAATAATAATAATTAGTAATAATTAGGAGGATCCTCTCCCCCCTTTATTTTATTTACCCATTATTTTTAAAATCCAACTATCAATTGTTAAAATAGTCGATCAGTTTTAGTTTGTTTTCTTATTAAAAAAAAAGATCAAATTGAATTTCTAAATTTTTTTATTTTTTTTTTTAATTTTTTTTATTCTTCATTTGTTTTTTTTTACCACTTAACGATTTTTTTATTTCTTTCAAGAATCTTTTTTTTTTTCATTACTATATTACTATATCATATCATTTATTAAATCAATTTCAACTACAGTCAAATGTCTTCTATACCCAAGGAAGAGAATAAGGATATTCAACAGATATTGACTCATCACAATCAACAACAACAACAACAACAACTGGAGGAAGAGAATCGTCATCAACATCAACATCAACAACATCAACAACAAGAGGAGGAAGCAGAGGATTCAGGTAATATAGATAAACAATTATCATCAATTGACCAATCCAAAGAAATTCCCCATCATTCATCACCTTCTTCACCTTCATCAACATCATCTAATCATAATAATAATCATAATCAACGTGAACAAACTTCAATCAACGCGTCAAATCTATTAAATAAGGATGATAATGAGGATTCAGATCATATAATTGAAGATTCTCTAATAGATGAATCTCATTCTACAACTGCATCGAGAGCATTAGCACAAATTCAACAAACACAACCTTCTACTTCAACTTCAACTTCAACTTCATCATCATCAATGAGAAATCCTCATCGAATTAAATTATCAAATCATGATATAAAAACAATTTTATATTTAATTATTCAAATTAAACCATTTAAATATGTTGGTGATCGATCTTTAAGTCAAACTAAAAAATGGGAATTAATTCAAAATAATTATTTTGAATTAAAATTAAAAATTGATAAATTAAATAAAAATGATATTATAGTACCAACTGTTAGAACATTACAAAGACAATTAGCAAGTGCTATTAAAAAAGCAGAAATTCATAGACATGAAAAACAATCAAATGGTTTAATTAATTTACATATAATACCACAAACATTACCTGAAATTGATTCTGATGATTATTATAATTTTAAAAATATAGATTCAAATAGTTCAATTGAAGATTTAGAAATGGCTTTATTAGATTTACATGAATTAAGTGATAAAATTAAACAATTAAAATTACAAAGTAATCTGTTAATTAAAATGAATTATAAACCACAATTACCATCAAATAATGATGATGATCAAGATGAAAATAACTTAGTGGTGGTTGATGTACAAGATGAATTAAATGAAATGATTAAAAATTTAAGAAATGATGAAGATTTAAAAAATTATCAATTAATTGATACAATTATTCAACAAAATAAAGAAATTTATTCAAATTTTAAACAAGAAAATGAAATATTTATACGAAAAATTAAACAAATTAATAATGAACATAATGAAAAAATTAAATCGTTTGAAGAAACTTTTTTAAATAATCAAAATGAAATTAAAAAAAAATTAATTGAAATTTTAAAAAATAATGAATAAAAGAAAAATGTATTATACAGAAACAGACCCCCTTAATTTTTTTTTTTTTTTTTTTTTAGAACAACAATTTTTTTTTTTTTAGAAACATCCAAAATATATATATCTTCAAATGTTTATTATTTTATCCGTTATTGTTTTATTTTATTTAACTTTGAATAGTTTATCATTTGATCATCAACAACATCAAATTGGTTATTACCCGCCAAGTGAATTATTAATTAATGATGAAGAAATTATTAATCGATCAATTAAAGAATTACATGATATTGACGCTACAACAGATTTAAATGAATGTTTAAAATGTAAAACAAGATTACAAGTTGGGAAATTCTTAAGTTTAACAAGACCTGATTTAATACCAATAATATTTTCAACTTGGTGTATTGAATCAAATTTTGATGAAATTCAATGTCATATGAATTATGGTTTCCCAAGTGAAGATCATTCTACTCAAGGTAATGATTTTACAAATTTATTAAGTTTAATGAATCCTTCTGGTTTAGATGGTGATTATTTTTGTTATTATCATGATTTACTGTGTAATATTTTACCTGAAACTCCAAATATTGATTTAAATGATTTATGGCCAAAAAGACCAAAAAATTATTACCCAATTGAAAATAGTGGTGAATCATTTAATGTTTTACATATAAGTGATATTAATTTACAAATTGATTATAAAATATTTGCAGAAGCAAATTGTAGTCAAAGTTTATGTTGTTCACCTCATTCAAGAAATATAATAAATTCTGGTTCTAAGTTCTTTGATGATGGAGGATTCTATGATAGTTCATATTCAAAAAATCATTTTGAAAAAGGTAAATCATTAATTAATTTAAATCTTAAAAAAAATTCTTGGAGACCAGCAAAACAATTTGGTGAATATACTTGTGATACACCACAATTATTATTAAATTCAACATTACAATGTATTAGAGATTTACATCAAAATCATTTATCTTTTGAATTTGCAATATTTAATGGTGGTACTGTTGATCATTCAGATCGATGTTTTATGAGTAAAAATAAAAATTTAAAATCTCAAGAAATTTCTTATAAAATTTTAAAACACTACTTGGATGATATTCAAGTTATACCAACTTTTGGTATTAGAGATTGTTATCCAATAAATCAATTACCACCAAAAAATTTAACAATTTTTTCAAATAATTATCAATGGCAATTTGATTTTTTATCTGATTTATGGCAAGAATTGGATTGGATTGATATTGATATTTCAAAACAAATTAGATATCAACAATTTGGATTCTCTGTTATTACAAATCGTGGATTAAAAATTATATCATTAAATTCAAATATTTGGAATTTTAAAAATTTATATAATTTTTTCAATGTTTTAAATTTTGATTCATTTGGAATTTGGAAATGGTTAATTTCAGAATTGACCGAGTCCGAAAAATTAAATCAAAGATGTTGGATTATAGCTCATTTACCTCCAAATTATCAATCATTACCAATTCAAACAAAAGTTTTTGCAAAAATTATTGAACGATTTTCACCAAAAATTATTGCAGCAATTTTTTTTGGTTTAATTCAAAAAGATCAATTTATAATTCAATATGGTGGTGATGGTACAGATTCAAAAGAAATTGAAAATATTATAAATCATGCATTAATTGCACCTTCAATTTCCCCCTATGGAAATGTTAATCCAAGTTGGAAATATTACTCTGTAGATTCCAAATCATTCTCAATTTTAAATTCATTTACATATTATACAAAATTAAGTCAAACTTTTAAAAATGATGGTGCTGAACCAATTTGGGAATTTGAATATTCAACAAGAGATTCATTTGATAAATTTAATTGGCCAATTGATAAAAGTTTAAATAGTGAATTTTATCATCACACAAGTGATTTAATTAATCAAATTCCCGAATTTAATTTATTATATCAAAGATTTGAGAACCGTTTTGCATTAAATTCAAATTTAGATAATGATTCTTATTGTAAAATTACAAGTTTTACAATTGAAGCTAAAAAGCAATGTATGATTACTGACGATCAAGATGATTATATTGAACCTTTAAATCCAAATGATTATATTACAAATATAAAAGCAAATAAAAATAATGAAAATGAGATTGAATATATAATTAAAGATGATGATGTTAATTATAAAGATGAAATTAGATATGATAATGAAAATGATTTAGAATTTAATGAAACTGAAACTAATAAAGAATCTGAAATTGATTTTTCTAAAAATTTGAAAAAGGTTGGTAATTCAGGTAATTTGAAAAGAACAAAGGGGAATAATAAATTTATTCATAAAATTAATCAATTATAAAATTGAATTCCAATCTATTGATGAATGAATATATAAAATATGAAATTATATAGAACTCTAAAGATCCCAAAAAATAAAACTTAAAAAGTTTATATATTGTGTAAAATCAATACTGAAATTGAATTTTTTGCAAATTTGAAAAGAAAAAAAAATAGTAGTTTTATGCATAAGATTAATCAATTGTAAATTATATTGATGAATGAATATATGAAATATGAAATTTTATAAAATCATAAGAAATCCAAGATGTAAAACTATTAGATGAAGAGAGTTGAAGTTTATCGTGTAAATTAAACACTAAAAGTGAATTTTCTACAAATTTGAAAAGAACAAAGGAGAATAGTAGATTTATTCATAAAATTGATCAGTCATGAGATTAAGGCCTATTGATGAGTATATGAAAGATGAAATTTTATAAAACTCTAAAAAAAAATTCCAAAAAATATCACTGTTAATAAAATAAGGTCAAACTATTATGTAGAATTGAATCTGAAATTAAACATTTACAATTTTGAAAAGAACAAAAGAGAGTAGTAAATTCATTCATAAAATTGAAACTTAATGAGTCAAACTATTGTGTAGAGTCTCGGTAAGGAATTTATTGATAATAATATAAAAGATAAAAATTTATAAAACTTAAGTCAAAACAATCTAATTATCTGGATTCAAAAGGATAGAGTTCCAAAATTGTATAGATTCATAAAGAATTACTTATGAATGTATGAAAAAATGAAATTTTATAAAACTATAAAAAACCCAAGAATTAAAACCAGGAAAGTCAATCTATAGTTTATCAATTCATTCTTCTTGGGATTAGAGAATATAGTAAAAGACCTGAATTAGATTATTCTCTTAATTATTTTATCACAAAATTAAGAAATTGCAACAAATTCTCTTTTGTTGTGGTAAATTTATTCATTAATATATGGATATTGTCACCTAATAAAATTCTAGACAAAACTATTCAATTACCTGAATTCAACTGGATAGAGCCGAAATAACGTGTAAATTGAACAAAGGTACATTTATTAATGGATATAAGAAATATAAAAAACACTTTGAAGATTTTTTTGGTAGTTGATTGATTTCAACAGGATAGAGTCAAAATAATGTGTAGATTGAACAAGGGCACATTTATCAATGGATATATAGAATATGAAAAAACCGATATTAAAATATTCAAGATTCATTATAAAAATATTGATATTGAGATATTCAAAATTCATATTCAAAATTTTAACAAAATAAATTATAAATTCAGGAAAGATACAAAAATTGTTATTATAAGCTCAATCAATTGGAAATCGATCAATACATAAAAAGTGAAAAAATGTAAAACTTCAAGACGAATTGATACTCAACTAATCTTCAAGATTTAAGTAATAAATGTATTGGCTCACAAGGCTATTATTTAAAAAATATAAATTTCATATGAACGTTGAAAGTTTGTAAATTCAAGTACGAATATTGATATTCAATCAATCTTTAAAAAACAACAATATAAAAACAAAAGAATTTAAGAATTGATAAGGATTTCCTTATGGATGCAGAGTAATTAATTGAATTAAAAAAATTTTTTCATTTTAAATACTTTAGTGTCTAAGTTAATATATTTTTAACCTATTTTCGAGTCATTTCTTCTTTTAATTTGAGGAGCTTAAATTCATTTTAAAGTGGTTGCAAAATACATTTTAAAATCGCTACCATAGTGAATAATTGAATATAATTGGCTAAACAATAATGTGACATTAATCGAAAGTAAACTTTTTATTGAAGAAGGGGAAAGTCTACCTGACCTTTACTTTTGACGATATTGATCAATGTGTAAAATACTTTCAATCACAAAATCGAAGAAAAAAATATTATTTCAACAGGATGAATTATCATACACATCGGTGAAATTTACGGAAATTGATATGATACACTCAATAGTCAATTATATTACATTCTTAAAACATACACATGACGTCAATTTGAATTATTCAATATTCTAGTACAATTTTCAAACTTCCAACACATTGACAAGAAAATTATGAAAATAAAAAATCTAAATATCAAACATCAAAGACCCATACATATGGCAAATAATTCAGTAATTTAATTATGTAGATCTCAAATTAGACACATGACGTCAATCGAATTTATACAATATTAGAGTACAACTTTCAGAATATCTACACATTGACAAGAATATTAAAATTTGTTAACTATGCTTAGCTATTAGAATATATCAAAAACTTATACACATGAGAAAGTTCAATTAACGGAACAAAAAGTATAAATAAAGGTCAATCTTTCCATCTATGGATTTTTTTTATCATCATTCAATGAGATTATCAATTGCTTTCTTATCATTAGCTGCTTCAGTTGTTTCTGCTGGTTATGTTAGACCAACTCCAATTTACAATGATGATGATGAATGTAGAGGTTTAACTTCAGTTGATTTTGAATTTGCTTTAGGTGTTAAAGAATGTGATGATAACCATGTTACTGTTTTTGATTTAGTTTTTGAATTAGATGATGGTCAATTAGAACATGATGGATGTCATTTAGTTACTTGTGAATCATGTTATTCATACCCAACTCAAGAACCAATCGGTGATGATTGTGATGATGATTGTGATGATGACAAGAAAAAACATAAATATTGGAGAGGTAACAATCCATTTGGTGATGATGATGATTGTGATGATTGTGATGATGACAAGAAGAAACATAAATACTACAAAAGAGGTGGTTATGGTGAAACTTTCAACAACGATAATGATTATTGTGAAATTGAAAAAGAATGTGGTACTGATTTTTTTAAATTATGTGATACTGTTTTAACTGATGAAAAACATAGATTAGGTGAAATTGTTGCTAATCATCAATTCCAATTTGATCCATTCCCAGGTCAACCAGATGCTTTATACAAAAAAGGTTTCACTATCGTTGAAGAAGATGATGAATATTTATTAGCTTTAAAAGGTAAAACTAAATTCTGGCATTGTAAAGTTAATAACAATGGTTTATATAAAATCTATGATGAATCAATTGGTGGTCAATGTTCTCCAATTGAATTAGTTATTATTAAAGCTAAAGAAGAAAAAAAACATAAAAAATACTCAGGTTATTAAGATCTTAATTTGCTAAAGAATTAAAGGTGTTTGGTTATTATTAATATTTTTAGGGGCTCGGGTTTTGGTAGTTGGTTATTTCGGTTAATATCAAAGGATAATTTGATATCATTTTAATTCTTGATAATTCTTTAGCTAATATATTAATTACACCTAAAACTCTTTCTTTTTTTTTCTAATTGGTTGCAACTTTTATGGATGCAATACTATTTTTTTGTTTCATTTTTGACATTGGATTTGTCGTTTCATATACCTTTACTCGCTGAATTATCCTTGCATTTTTCTAGTTTGTTTCTAATTCTTCGATAACTTTCAATATAACAAATAGTAATTTAATAAAAAAAATGAGAGAAAAGATAATTGATAAATTAATTTAAAAATTTTCAATCACTTACAATTGAAGATCTTTTGAGAACATACTTCTTTGCTTAAGGTTGGTAATGTCTCGATTCTGACGTTATTTGAAGACAGTAGAGGAATCTAGTGACCAGTTTACCCTATTTAAAGTTTTTTTTAAAAATCTTACTCCACAGCCAAAAAATCATTTGACAACACTTCCTATAAGTGAATAAACAGAGTGAATTACCAAAAAAACCATGATTAATTAGAAATATGCAATATATTTTATTCTGCATCTAATATTTGATGAACAATATTATCAATAACTGATTCTTTCAAATAGATGTTTTCAAAACCAAAAATTGATCCTTTTTGTTTAAAATCTGTTTTTAAACCTTTTTATGATAAGTCTATTTCAAATATGTAATCAAATCATTTACAATTTATTGAAATATTATATCAATCAAAGACCATGACAATTTCAGAGTCTAATGATTGAATTAAGTTGTATTATTGCCTTTGTCGACAATACTATATGGAGACCACTGACAATTGAATAATTTATAGATTTGATACTGAGGTAAGAAAGAAAGTTTAACTGATCCTTGAAATTATGTAAACAATTTAATCATTTGTCCAATCTTGCCTTGAATAAATTACTCTTTCATCATCAGTTTTTATACTGGTAATTGAATTAATATGAGCTTTTGCAACATCTTTAAATTTGACCATTTGATTGTTTTTAGTATTAGATACATTCAATTATTTTCTGTGATTTGATTGCAACGTTGAATATATGCATTTATTATAAATCAAACAATTTTTATAAACCGATGAATTTCAATGAGAAACAAGGAACAAAATTGGACAAATTAATTAGAGATTTATTTGAATTTAATTCAAAATTACTAATTAGGATTTTCATAAATTGATTCAAACTTTACAAAAATAAATGGTCAATATTCTTAATTGAGGGAGAACTATTGAAAATATTTCCTTCTTTCAATCAATTCATAAAGATATAATCACAACTTCTAATGTAAATTTCAATTTGACTCAATTAGGTATATACCTAAAATCATTTTAAGCTTTTTCCTATTTCCATTGAATATTTACCCCAGAACTTAATACCTTTCAATACATTACCATTACCTAATTTGAATAATAAGTTAATTACATCACTATTAAACTTTTCAAAGTTTCTATTTTTCTATTTTTTTTACCCATTTCCATTGAATCACCTAATTAGGCATAAACATAGATACAGATACAATCTTATGCAGGGAAATAAAAAAAAAAAAAAATAAAAAGAAAAATAATTACGATCCAAACGAGGCTTTATGATTTAAAAATCCCAAGTAATCACTTTATATATTAAAACCCAAATATAAAACAGAAATGTAAATAATAAATAAATAAGTAAGTAAGTAAGTAAAATGTAAATGTAATTTAGTAATGACCGAAATTAATGCAACGAATAAATAATTCAAAAAGGGTAATGATCGGGGGGGGGGGGGTATAATTATATATGTAAATAAGAATTCAATTCAAATTCTTCATTTTTCAATTGAGTTTGTTGTACTAAAAACTCATCAATTGTAAAGTTTGTAAACTCTTGTTGTTGTTGTTGTTGTTGTTGTTGTTTGTGTATTTCTTCATCTGAGTAATCTGATATTGGTGTAAATGAAGAAGAAGAATTAGTAGATGATAAATTCATTTGAATTTGATCATTTAACATCATAAAATCATCTAATGATACATCTGAGCAATCAGTAGATACTGAGTCAGATAAACCCATTTGTTGTTGTTGTGGATAAAATTGTGAATCTTGTTTTGGAGGTTGAGAAGTCATTGGAGTCATTGGAATTGACATTGATCTATGATGTTTTTTCAATTGTGGTTTTTTAATACATGATTCAGAAATTGATCTTAAATGTTTTTTTGGTTGTTGTTGTTGTTGTTGTTGATAAGGATAATTTTTAAATTGAAACTGACCAGCAGTACAATTTATTGAATTTTGAGATGGTTCTTGAAATGGTGATTGTAATTGAGTAGGTAATGGTCTTGATGAATCAGAGTTTTTTCTTTGTTGTTCCAATAATTGCTGTTGTAATTGTTGAATTTGTAAATGTTGTTGTAACATTGCTTGTTGATATCCATATAATTGTTGTGAATAGAAATCTTGTTGTGGTTGTTGTTGTTGTTGTTGGATTGGTTGTGGTTGATCAAAATTTATACCCAAATTCATTATACCTAAACCCAAACCTTCTAAATGAGATGATGATTCAGTTGTAGTTGTTGAAGTTTCAGTTAAATCTTCAAAACCAGTTATAGAATTTAATGAATCAAATATTGAAGTGTCATCGGACAAAGTAGGAGAAGGCAATTGATGATGATGATCCAATAAAACTTGTGGTTGTGGTTGTGGTGCTATAGTTGTTGTTGTTTTTGATTTTTCTTTTTGTTGTTTCTTTTCAGATTCTAAATCTTCAGATTTAATTGGTGATAAATCAACAAATACAAAATCTTTTGGTTTACCTGGTTTATTCTTTGGTCTTCTTAAAGGAGGTCTTTTAATTGTGAATTTTGCAGCGGCAGCAGCTATTTTTAAAGAATTATTAAGACATTCATTTGAAGTTGAAATTGAAGAATGAGAATTTGATTTTGATTGAGAATTGTTGTTGGTGGTTGTGTTGTTGTTGTTGTTTGTGTTTGAAGATGATATTGTTCTTTTAACTCTCCATAATTTCTTACCATTAGCTGGTGGTAATACAACTCTGGAATTACTCATTGGATATTAATAATAAAATGATATTGAAATGAAATGAAATGAAATAAAAAAAATATACCAGGGGGAAGGAAATTGATTGATGTTATATACTAATTTATTTTTCTCTCCTTTCATGATGTGAGATGTGATGAATGGGATATGAGTGATGGAATTAAGGGAATAATATTATTATTGTTATGTTTTAATTATTTTGTAAAAATAAAAAATGTTTCGGTATGAAAAATCGAATAAAAAAAAAAAAAAAAAAATAAGTTTGTGTACAGATTTATTAAATAAGAAAATATACATAAAGTCCTTTATGGCGAAAGTTTAAAAGATTTTTTATATAATAGTGGGGTTTCAAATTAAGGGAATGAATTATTTAAATTAACGCCTAATTAGGAAATCACTCATATGTTGAACTGTTCAACTTTAATGAAATGCATATGTTAGATTGTTAAAGTATTACAACTTATTATTATCCTATTCTTAATTTTCAGTTTTATTGTCCTTTGTTACTTTTGTTATTTACAATTTGATAATATTTGGGTATTGGAAACCAAAAATTTCATCTTGAAAGATTGCCCAAAACTTTTTTAATATTTTTTTTACTTTGTTAAATTAATTAGGTTACCTAATTTGTATAGTTAATTAAAATTGTATATTTCACAAAAGAAGAAAATTAATGAACTGATTCTGATTCTGATAATAATAATAATAATAGAAAATTCGTTTAATATAGAAGATTGAACAAAGGAAAAGTTTAAAATCGGATTAGTCGTATAAGTTCGAAAGGATAATTTAAGGCATCAAAATAATAAATGTATGTACTCCACTTGGATGAATAAAGGAAGTGTAATATAGGCAGAAAGTTAAAGTGGAGAATAGTGGTGGTGGTCGAAGTGGTGGTGGTAGAAAGTAATGATGATGGGTGACGAATAAAGAATAGTTCAATGTGCGTACTGAACAATAGGACTTAAACTGGAATTGAATCAATTTAGAATTGGTAGCATTAGAAGCACAAAGTCTAATTTATTTTTTTTTTTATTTTTTTTTCTTGTTAATTTTTATTTTTATATTTCCATCATCATCATCATCATCAACAGCCATTATTTTTACGACAACTCCAACAACCAGGGTTCAATTACCTTGTTTTACTTAAGGTTACTTGATCTTACACAATAACAATTCTATCTATTATATCAATACAAACTATTTGATTCGATTTGTATTCAAAACGTTGTTGAATCTGAGTATATAATTATATTATATTGTATTATATTGTATTGCTTTTTAAAAATGTTAAATTGATTAAAACAATCAAATTGAAACCCACTTCAATTTAAATTTTAATTTAATTTAAGTTGATTGTTTGAGAATTTCCTAATTAGGCTGATTAATAAAATAGTTTTTTACCTAAAAGAGTAATGTAAATTTATAATAAATTGTGCTGTTGGAGATTTTATACATTATACTTTATACTCTATACTTTTTAATTGTTATTATTGTTTAATCTTAATTTGTAAATCCGATTGAGTAAGTCCCCATAAAGGTTGAAATTTGGTATAGTATTACGATAATTAATTACCACTCTATTGATTCCAGAGTAAGAGCCAATTATCGTCACTCTTTGGGCTAAGAATTCAATTGAATGATAATAAATTTACAGGGTCGTTTAATATTTCACCGCATTGAAAAAAAAAAAAAAAAAAAATAAAATAAAATTTGTATGTATGTAAAATTAGAGATACAAATGAATGAATGAAAGTAAATGAATGAGTGATCGCAATAGATATTGAATGACGTTGCTGATTGTTTGCTAGTATTATACTATTCTACTCTCTTATTGTTTGAGTGAGTGGGTGAGTAAATGGAATGAATTTAGATAGTTATGATACTTTTAGGCAATGTGTGTGTCTAAATCAATAATGGTGGGGTAAAGGTTGTTGTTGATCAAAGAAAATGTATATCAAGGGTTTAAAACCAGGAGTAACCTATACATACAGGAGGGGTTTTTAATTAAAGCGAAAACCGTTTAAAGGACAGGAGTTAATTACTCGACGTAAGATTCGGTTGTTAATTTATTATAATGAGCCATTTATTATTATAAACCATTTCATTATTAGTTGATATTTTACAAAAAGAGGAGTATGAATATATTCGTTTAATAATAGAATATACAATCAATAAGAATGATTAACCATGAGTCCACTATCCATTAATTAATATATACTCAGTATTATTATTATTGTCTAATTAGTATAGAGAAAAAAATAAGCTTTTAAAACTCAATGTATCATTAGCTTAGTAATCGCAAGTTATACGTTTTATATGTTATATTTGACAGTTGGTTGCCTTAATTCCTAAATGGTTATATTAGCTTTAGTTTGAATAGAGTTATGGTTAGAAGTGAACAGTTGGAAAGGGAGATAGGAATTAAGGCTAGAAGAATATCATTATTCTTAACCCAAATAATTAGACAAAATGAAATTTGAATATATTTGTAATTGAGGTAAAAGGGGGTATTGTATTGAGTAGTTTAAAATAAAAGTATTGTAACCAATTAGACAATCAATAATAATAATAATAATGACTGATGATGACGACTGAATCAGTATAAATTAGATAGTCTAATTAATAATACAAGTCATTGTGCTTCAATACATTACTTACTAAATAATACTAATTAAGAGCTGCTAAATGGATGTTGTTAATGATGATGATGATGATGTTGATTTGTGGGGTAATAAATTTCATCTCGAATTTTTAGCCACCTAATTAAAAAAAAAAATAAACATTCTTATCATTTAGTACACTACTATCGATATTCACTCATGTTATATCAACTATTAATTTTATAACTAGAATAGATTAGAATGAAATTAAGTTACAAGATGAATGAAGTAATTGTTACAATTTGAATTATGATCATTCATTCTTTTTGTTTCTTATCCCATTTTCTTAAAGTGAAAAAATTATATTCAACTTATTTTCATCAGAATCCCAAACTCCACTAGTAACTACCCCTCTACTTTTAATTCTAATTAGTTTTTTACCTATAGTACATAATTGATTGTGTATGAGTTTGTATATTTATACGAATCACATATTAACTTAGTTTGCTTCTTATAACTTTTTAGTCAATCTACATCAAATCCCTTTTTAGGTTTGTGTAATTTCAATTTTGACTAATTAGGCCATTTTTCTTTTGTTACATAATGCATAATGTAATAATGTATTTAATCTTTATATTTGTTAATTATTAGCAACAATTATATTATATAGACTTTGTTAAATGATCAATAAAGCTTAGAAATTGAAATTTAAAGCAATACTTCTGATTGAAATTTGCTTAACCCTCTTTTCTTTTCGTTTATTCTTATTCTTGATTTCAATGATGGAATAGTTTTCCAAGGATTCAATTATATTTTGTGTATTTATTTATTTGGCCGTACGTGTATTTATTTGATTTGTAAAAAATTTATTCAAAAGTGAGACAAAAATAAAATTATTATTTGTAACTTTTGTGTTTAATTAATCATCATCAATCCTACTACTCATTTAACTCTTTATTCATCTATTCGCCTTAATACTATTCTATTAAAATTTAATACATTGTAACTTTAATGAAACAATCATACAATATTTTTAACTTTATCTCTCTTTTATGTCATTTTTCTTTGTGTTTAATCCAACAAAATTTCAATTAAACCTGCTGATCTATACTTTCGCATTGTTCTTTAAAATTTTTTTTGATTTTGATTTCGATTTTGATTTGAGTTTATGTTGGGATTTTTCTTTTAACATTGTTTAGTTTACATTTCATCCCAACAAAGTAATTTAGTTAAACTTATCTTTTAAATCATTTCTTAATTTATTCAAATAGGTTTAATTACTTGCATAATGCTCTCAGATTAAAAATTAAAAATTTTTTTCATTCCAATTTAGTTTATTATCGGAGTTAGAATTAGAAATGGAATCATTTTCATCATTTTATTCAAAATTTGTTCGTTCATTATATTTCGTTCTTTGATTCTTTCGCCTATTTAATTAAATTGCTTATTTTTTTCTTTCTCTCTCTTTCGTTCGCTAATTAATCTCCGTCATTTATTTCTTTCGTTTATTTCAAAATACAAAAAATGATATTGAATCCAAAAAATATGATTAAAAGATGTTTAGAATTGATTTAATTATTGTTAGATATGTGGGTTAGATGACTTCTCGCCAATAAAGAATTATTAGGCTTTGATCTCATCAATAAATGTTATTATCAATTTTAGAGTTGTCTCAAATTGGTTTCACATCAATTTACAACCAGGAACATTCAAATAAGTTTTATATATTGGGATGTTTATTGATATGGATATTAAATATAATCTAATTAGACTCATATGTTTTTGATAAAATCACTTATAATTTATTTACAAATTCAATTGCTAAAGCTTTTAGGGTCAAATAATGAGAGTAATCTCAAAGGAATTTTGCAGATCTTATTTTTCCATACTAGGTTTTTTCTATTCCATTAGTCTTTTTCCCTACTTATAATATGAAACTATACCAGCTTTGATTATACATTTCTTCGAATTCAAAATTCAAAATATTTCCTCAATTATGATTCCTTCTATTGAATCAAAGATCAATTTCAGTAATTTCCCATACCAATTGAAAATCAAATCCTTTTCACGTTTTCCTTGTGTATCTCAATTGATCTAAGAAGAATAGTTTTAAATATTTCAATTAATCATTACTTAAATCATCAAATACTTGACTAATTAGTAACTCAAAAATCTGAAATTTATTTTAAACTCAAAAATAAGTATTTCATGATACTTGATTTGATATCATCTTGTGCTGTTGATTTCCAATATTCTCAATTATTTATGATATTTTGTTTTTGTATTGATTTTACAATTACCTTCTTATTTAGAAATTGATGAATCTTTGTGTAATTGATTTTCTTTTTCTAGTTCTTTTTCTTGTTGTTCTTGTTGTTGTTTTCTTAATTGATTAAATATCCTTTCTTCAGCTTCTGGTTTTAAATTCAATGAAACTTGATCTAAAAATTTAACATTAAATCGTTTACCTTCTTTTAAACGTTGTTCAACTTCTTCTTTACTTCTTGGTTCATATTTAATATATTCAAAATCATCACCAACTTTATAAGTAACGTATGCTCCTAGAAATGTAGCCAATGTACCCACAATGATTTTATGACTCATTGGAGCCCCTTGTGATCTAATTGAATTTGATCTCATTAAACAAAGAAATGAATATAAGTTTTTTTTTTTTCCTTTCTATTTTTGAATAATTACTAAGCAATTTACACGACTAGGCTTCAGAATCGCGCAACGCAATTGTTGTTAAATAATATTTCTTAATTTAAATCAGATCAAATTGGATTACTTTTGAAATGGATCTCCGTCCGTGATATGATACATGAAGTAAGTGTGATTGATCCGAGAATTAAGTTAAAATTTTGAGAAATTGAGTGTCTCTGATCCGTTTGGCATGTTCAATATAATTGAATATTTTGAAATAAGTGTCATAAATTGATTCCATTTTTAAATCATTAACTGGTTGTTTAGTTATAATTTTCAGAAAGGTTAGAATTTGAGCCATTATCATGAATTATTTTTACAAAATTACATTATGGATGTAGTTTATAATTGAGAGTGGATACAAAATTGAGACATTTAGGATTCATTCTTTATAATAAGAAACTTGATTCAAAGAACTTATATTTGACTTAACCTTTTTAAACTGTTACAACATTTTATTTCGAAATATATATTCAGCTCAAATCATTTTTCTAAAAGTAGATATATCTATTTGTTATTTAATTATACTATCTTATGTCATAAATCGAAGTGTTTAGTTACAACTTGAGAAATTCAATAAAATAAAAAAAATACTCACCTTTCAGATTTTTCTCAAATTCAAGATTAAAACCCAAGTTACACGTGAATTTAATCTCAATTTACCCATTAACAAATCAAGTCTTTTACTAAATTTTGTTACAAAATCTATATATTATAAATTTTTCTACTGTGGCACACGACAAATCGTATATTCAACATTTGAGATTAAACTTGGAAAAAATATTAATCATATTTAAATTTCTAATCTATAACCATTAAAATTCTAAACCAACCTCATACATTTATCACCAATCAATAACAATAACCAATATTTAATGTCTGCTTTACCAAAGAGAATAATCAAGGAAACAGAAAGATTAGTAACTGATCCTGTACCTGGGATTCAAGCAATTGCAAGTGAAGAAAATCTTAGATATTTTGAAGTTAAAATAGATGGACCATCTACTTCACCTTATTCAGGTGGTGTATTCCAATTAGAATTATATTTACCTGATGAATATCCCATGATTGCACCAAAAGTTAGATTTCTTACAAAAATTTATCATCCAAATATAGATAAATTAGGTAGAATTTGTCTTGATGTTTTAAAAGATAATTGGTCACCTGCATTACAAATCAGAACTGTATTATTAAGTATTCAAGCATTATTGGGATCACCAAATCCAAATGATCCATTAGTTGAAGAAATTGCAAATGATTTTAAAAATAATGAATCTGGTGCTATTGAAACTGCAAAAGAATGGACTCGATTATATGCAATGAAATAAATAAAAGAAAGAAAGAAAGAAACAAAATTAATAATATATGAAACTGAATTCCATCCTAATTTTTTTCTTTAATATCGTCATATAAGAAATTGAATAAAAAAATTGATCAAGAATTTATACCTATTTAGAAACTTGGTCAAGATCTATATTGATTGAGTTTACTTTGATTCCGATTTTATTAAAGATCTCTTTATAAACTAACAAAAGAAAGAAATATACAAAGTTATAAAATCTGATTACTTCTCATATCCATGATAGATCCAATTGTATTACAAAGTAATCCTAAAACATTCCGAGAAAATCATAGATTAATTTAGTTAAGTTTTGTTTCAAATTTTCAACAAATCAACCAATTAAGCCATAAAATAACCGATATGAAAAAATAACATATCCATATCTTCGGTTTTTCCACTCAATGAATCAAATGAATCAAATTCAACATCAAACAGCTCTACATCCCATTGCGATATAAATCCATCTATTCAATCTTAAGAAAATATGGTATTAACCCCCCTTAGATCATTGAAATATGAATTTATAACCGTTTACTCCTGAGGTTTTTTTATATCTTTTTTTTTTTTTTTTTTCCTTCCCTTTATTTTTATTTTTATTTTTATTTTACTCTGTTTTTTTTTTTTCCCTATTAATAATTTAATTTTTCAAATTACAAATCATAATTAACAATTCATATCTATTAGTATGACTTTAGAAAGTCCATTTATAGATCCAGATGAAAGTTTTGATGATTCTCTGGTACTACCATCACCTACAGATCATCAATTCCCAAATAATATCGATGATGCATTATCTGATGATTCAATTCCTCCAACACCAAATTTAAATATTACCAATAATGGATTTCAAAGACAAACTTCATTAAGATTTGATTTACCACCCGAGAACTCCAACTCGACCACTCAAAATTCAATACCTACACCACCATCAACTTCTCAACAAAAATCACCATTTTTAGATCAATATGATACAATAATTGAAAATGAAATATATAATAATAAACAACCAAAACAAGAACAAGAACAAGAAGATCTAGAACATACTGAGGAATTATCAACAAAAAGACATAGATGGGGTACATTTCGAAATAAACATGGACGTCCAAATAAAGAAAATATAAGTCGATCTAAAACTTTAAAAAAAATACTTGAACCAAAACAACTGATTAAAAACAAATTACATCTACATTCTATTAAAAAACCAAATACTCATTCAATTGATTTCCCCGATAGAAAAGATTTATCTGATGATGAAATTGAAGATGATAAAAATCGAAAAAATGAAACAAGATCTATTGTATTTAATTTACCATTACCAAATGATATGATTAATGAAGAAGGTGATATAAGAATTCAATATCCAAGAAATAAAATTAGAACAACTAAATATACTCCAATTTCATTTTTACCAAAAAATATTTTAAATCAATTTTTACATAATATTGCAAATATTTATTTTTTAGCATTAATTATATTAGGTGCATTTCAAATCTTTGGTGTACCAAGTCCTGTATTAGCTGCAGTTCCATTAATTGTTATTGTTATAATAACGGCAATAAAAGATGCAATAGAAGATTCAAGAAGAACTATAACTGATTTAGAAGTAAATAATCAACAAACTCATATTTTATCACAAATTGATTATAATATTGATTATAAATATGAAAATTTAAATGTAAATGATGAACATGTATCAATTTGGAGAAAATTTAAAAAATATAATACAAAATTATTAATTAGAATTTGGGGTTCATCAAAAAGAAATTTAACTAAAAAAGGTAGAGCAAATAAAATTAGACAACAAAAGCAACAACAAGAAGAAGAACCAAGAAAAAGTTTTGATTCAAGAAATTCAATTGAATCTTCAAATCCTTTTAATCATAAATTAATGAAATTTCAAAAAAAATATTGGAAAGATGTTAAAGTTGGTGATATTTTACGTATTTATAATAATGATGAAATTCCAGCAGATTTAATTATATTATCAACTAGTGATGAAGATAATTGTTGTTATGTTGAAACAAAAAATTTAGATGGTGAAACAAATTTAAAAGTTAAACAAGCTTTAAAATATTCTTCATTAAATGATGATAAAATTATAAAAGGTGATGATTTAATTAATAAAAAATTTCAAATTGATTCTGAAGGTCCTCATTCAAATTTATATTCTTATCAAGGTAATTTAAAATATGATGATTCCCAAGAAGAACCAATAACAATTAATAATTTATTATTAAGAGGTTGTAGTTTAAGAAATACAAAATGGGTAATTGGTATAGTTGCATTTACTGGTGATGATACAAAAATCATGTTAAATGCAGGTATAACTCCAACAAAACAATCAAGAATGTCAAGAGAATTAAATTATTATGTTTTATTAAATTTTATATTATTATTTATTATATGTTTTATTTCGGGTTTAGTAAATGGTTTATATTATAGAAAAACAAATACATCAAGAGATTATTTTGAATTTGGTACTATAGCAGGTTCACCATCAATAAATGGATTAGTTGGATTTTTTGTTGCATTAATTTTATATCAATCTTTAGTACCAATTTCATTATATATAACAATTGAAATTATTAAAACAGCTCAAGCATTTTTTATTTATTCAGATATTGGAATGTATTATGATAAATTAGATTTTCCATGTACACCAAAATCTTGGTCAATTTCAGATGATTTAGGACAAATTGAATATATTTTTAGTGATAAAACTGGAACATTGACTCAAAATGTAATGGAATTTAAAAAATGTACAATAAATGGGAAATCTTATGGTAAAGCATATACTGAAGCATTAGCAGGATTAAGAAAAAGAATGGGTATAAATGTTGATGAAGAATCTTTAAAAGAAAAAATTTTAATTGAACAAGATAAACAAGAGATGATTAATGAATTGGAGAAAATCAATAAAAATAAGATATATAATGATGAAATTACATTTATATCGTCTGAATTTGTCAGGGACCTAAAGGAGTCAGAAGAAAATGAACATTTTATGTTGGCATTAGCATTATGTCATTCAGTTATTACAGAAGAAGATCCCAAAAATCCAAATAAATTATTATTAAAAGCACAATCACCAGATGAAGCTGCTTTAGTTTCAACTGCAAGATCTTTAGGTTATAATTTTAAAGGAACCACCAAGAAGGGGGTATTAATTGATGTTCATGGTGTTACAAAAGAATATCAAATATTAAATACATTAGAATTTAATTCAACAAGAAAAAGAATGAGTTCAATTATTAAAATTAATAATAAAGCTTTATTAATTTGTAAAGGTGCTGATTCAATTATATATAATCGATTATCAAAAACTAATAATTCTATGGAAATGTTGGATGCAACTTCAAAACATTTAGAAGAATATGCAACTGAAGGTTTACGTACTTTATGTATAGCACAAAGAGAATTAAGTTGGGATCAATACCTTGAATGGAATAAACGTCATCAACAAGCCGCTTCATCATTAGAAAATAGAGAAGCAAAAATGGAAGCTGTTGCCGATTCAATAGAACGTGAATTAACTTTATTAGGTGGTACTGCTATTGAAGATAGATTACAAGATGGTGTTCCAGATGCAATATCTGTTTTAGCCGATGCAGGTATAAAATTATGGGTATTAACTGGTGATAAAGTTGAAACAGCAATAAATATTGGATTTTCATGTAATTTATTAGGTAATGATATGGATTTATTAATTATAAAAACATCATATAATCAACAAGAAATTGAAAAATTGAATTTATCATTTGGTAATAAAGCATCAGAAAATGAAATTATTGATATAATTTTGTCGTATTACCTAAGAGTCCATTTTCAAATGGAAGGTTCAATTGAAGAACAAGAATTAGCAATTGGTGATCATACACCACCAAATGAAAAATTTGGTGTTGTTATAGATGGTGATGCATTAAAATCTGTATTATTAAATTCAGAAACAAAAAGAAAATTTTTATTATTATGTAAAAAATGTCGTGCTGTATTATGTTGTAGAGTTTCACCATCACAAAAGGCAGCAGTTGTTAAATTAGTAAAAGATACTTTAGATGTTATGACATTAGCAATTGGAGATGGATCAAATGATGTTGCAATGATTCAAGCAGCCGATGTTGGAGTTGGTATTGCTGGTGAAGAAGGTAGACAAGCAGTAATGTCATCAGATTATGCAATTGGACAATTTAGATTTTTAGCAAAATTATTATTAACTCATGGTAGATGGTCATATAAAAGATTTAGTGAAATGATTCCAAGTTTTTTTTTTAAAAATATAATTTTTAATATTGCATTATTTTGGTATGGAATTTATTGTGATTTTGATGGTACTTATTTATTTGAATTTACTTATTTAATGTTTTATAATTTAGCATTTACTTCATTACCAGTTATATTTTTAGGAATATTTGATCAAGATGTTGATTCAAAAGTTTCAATGTTAATACCACAATTATATAGATCAGGAATTTTAAGAAATGAAATGAATGATTTTAAATTTTATATTTATTGTTTAGATGGAATTTATCAATCAGCAATATCATTTTTTTTCCCATATTTATTATATTTAAAATCATTTCCAAATTCAAATGGGAAACCAATGGATCATCGATTTTGGATGGGGATTTTAGTTACTTGTATTGCATGTATATCATGTAATTTATACATATTATTTCATCAATATAGATGGGATTGGTTAAGTTCATTAATTGTTGCAATATCAATACTTATAATTTTTATATGGACTGGATTATGGACTACAACAGTCTTTTCAGCTCAAGAATTTTATAAAGCTGCACCTCAAGTATTTGGTATGACATCATTTTGGGCATGTATGTTTATTGGAATTTTATGTTGTTTAATTCCAAGATTTTTTTATGATATTTTACAACGAATTTTTTGGCCAAAAAATATTGATATCATTAGAGAATGTGTTTTAAGAGGTGATTTTGATGCTTATCCAATTGATTATGATCCAACTGATCCAAATAGAAAAAAAATTTCTTCTTATTCATCAGAAGTTATAAATAGAATAAGTTTACAATCAATTAGAAAAAATGAATCAAGTAATAACTTTGATACAATTCAGAATAATACCAATTTTCAACCTCCAACTCCTCCACCGGGGATTATGATGAAACCAATTAGAAGAAAAGGTTTTGGTGGAATGTTTAAAAGAAGTGTAAGTGATCAATATTTTAAAAATAATCAAACTAATGAATCTATTCAAACTGAAGAAATTCAATTGAATGATTTTAATCAAAATCAAAATAGAGCTTCAAGAATAAGTCATGAAACTAAAAGAGTTTCTCTGTATAAATAATAAAAATATATATTCATTGCATTAAAGATTTTGATTCTTGTAAAAAGAGTTTATCTGTATGAATAGTAACGTATCTTTTCTCTCTTTTTCTCACTTTTAATTCTTATTTGATTCAAGTATCTTTAATACATCCTTTTATTATCTCTTGACGTAGTCAAAATTCATTGATTTTTTTGTCTACTTTAGAATGATATCAAATTAATAGGATGATTTAAATTACATTGAGTAATTTTGCAATTTATGGAGATTTTGAACTTGAGCTACGGTAATAATGACTTGTTTTAAACACTACCCCGGAAATATTGGATAATTTAAACTTTACGAATTTAAGGTTATGATTTACTACATTTCTTTGTTTTAGCTCAGATTGTCAAATTAACTAAAAGGTAAAAAGCAATTAGTGAGTGTAACTTAATATCATTCATTTAACCTAAGACTTTTTAGTATGTTTTCAACAATGACAAATAGTAAACATTAAAATAATCAATTTTTAAGGAACTTCTTTTAAAATAGAGTACGAATATTTTATTCTTTGATTACTTGACGAATATGACGTTTTGAGTTTTCTTCATCCTTACAAATTTGTTTGAAATTCAACGGAAATATCATAACACTTGAAATTTTGGATTTAAATTCGAGAAGAAACCAAACAATAAGTTTATTAAATTGTCATTTTGAAATCATATGGACTTATTATGGTAAGGGGACAATTGATATCCAATTGAATGCTCTCAAAAGGTATATTATTGATTTATTCACCAAACCATACCATTAGAAGCAATAAATTTCAAATTTTTACCAATTAAAGTGACAAACTGTTGCAAGTGTAATATGGTTAGTAACTCAGGGCAATTATTTGGTATTGACGGTTTAAAATCTCAATGTTGATATAATGGAGTTTTATCTAGAAAAGAGGTAGTTGAGTGATTATCTATTGGTGAACTAATTGGGCTATTTGATTCGCTAGAACTATATTCGTTTGATGACGTATTGGGTCTTAAGAATGGTTTGGTTGACTTCTTATTTGAAAAAGTAATTTCAAAAAGAATTCGATTAATGAATATTTTCCCGCTTAATCTCCATATATATAATTAAACAAATAAACATACTATAAATCCTTGCGTAATAAGGAAATGTTTGAGTTTTACTCAATATCAATTTCATTAGTCATTCAAGAAGAAAAGTATAAGAAACTTGATAATTTTGCAGCCAAATTGAGTGACTTAAAAACATTTAATAGTCACACGCTAGGAATTGTTACATAATTCCCATTTTGCAACATTTCTCGGTTAAAATATAAAATTAGTTTTTCCATTCTCGATCGGCTTCAAATGTGAGAGAAAAAAAAAAAAAAGAAAGTGAAAAAAAAAAAAAAAAAAAATATAAAAATTAAATCAGTTTTTCATGAAGTAGAA
Source organism: Insectozyma morakotiae (assembly GCA_030564645.1). Classification (NCBI taxonomy): domain Eukaryota; kingdom Fungi; phylum Ascomycota; class Pichiomycetes; order Serinales; family Debaryomycetaceae; genus Insectozyma; species Insectozyma morakotiae. The sequence goes on from JAKTYD010000008.1 coordinate 286,191, forward strand.
ATATGTATTATCCAATTGTGTTATTATTGCTTTTGATAAGAAATTGAAAATTAATCAATTGAAAACTTTTACATTCAATTCTTTTGGTTATACACGCGTAAAATATGGTAAAGGATTCAATGAATTACAATTGATTCGAAAAACTCATCTCTTGATAAATAAATAATAATAGAACAACAACACTAAATAGGCGCGAATGAAGGAAAATTTAAAGATAATAAACTACAGGCACAACTGACCAATCAGAGTCACTTGTTTCTAAATTGTTTCCGTGAATCACCTGCAATACATCCATACCGCCATACTTTTGGTTCTATTGAAGTTGGATACAATTTTGTGGTTACAACTAATAAAAAACAAGAGAAAACTGTAAAAATTTACCTTGGTTAATCTGTAAATTGTTTTAATATAATAAATTATGTTAAAAAAGGTAGTAGGTAGCAGTGGTAACCAAATTTTTACCTTTATTTTAATTTGTTGATTGAAAAATTTTCTTTGAAATACAAAAAAAAAAAAATTAATCAACGTTGATTCTCACTATTTAACTATAAAATTTTTTTATTTATTTTCCCTTTTTTTCATTCTTTTCTTTCTTTCTTCAACAAACCTTTTTTAAATAACTATTCAAATTATTATAGACTAAAGATGGATCAAAAATTCGTTATTGATTTCTTAATGGGTGGTGTCTCAGCTGCCGTTTCAAAAACTGCTGCTGCTCCAATTGAAAGAGTTAAATTATTATTACAAAATCAAGATGAAATGATTAAACAAGGTAGATTATCACACAAATACGGTGGTATTGTCGATTGTTTCAAAAGAACTGCTGCTCAAGAAGGTGTTGTTTCATTCTGGAGAGGTAACACTGCCAATGTTATCAGATATTTCCCAACTCAAGCTTTAAATTTTGCTTTTAAAGATAAATTTAAAGCCATGTTTGGTTTTAAAAAAAATGAAGGTTATTGGAAATGGTTTGCTGGTAACTTAGCTTCAGGTGGTTTAGCAGGTGCTACCTCTTTAGCTTTTGTTTATTCATTAGATTATGCTAGAACCAGATTAGCCAATGATGCTAAATCATCAAAAGGTGATGGTAAAGGTAGAGAATTCAATGGTTTAGTTGATGTTTATAAAAAAACTTTAGCTTCAGATGGTATTGCTGGTTTATATAGAGGTTTCGGTCCATCAGTTGTTGGTATTATTGTTTACAGAGGTTTATATTTCGGTTTATACGATTCATTAAAACCAGTTGTTTTAGTTGGTCCATTAGAAGGTTCATTCTTGGCTTCATTCTTGTTAGGTTGGGCTGTTACCACCGGTGCTTCAACTGCTTCATACCCATTAGATACTGTTAGAAGAAGAATGATGATGACTTCTGGTCAAGCTGTTAAATACGATGGTGCTTTCGACTGTTTCAAAAAAGTTGTTGCTGCTGAAGGTGTTGCTTCATTATTCAGAGGTTGTGGTGCTAACATCTTAAGAGGTGTTGCAGGTGCTGGTGTTATCTCATTATATGATCAATTACAAGTTATCTTATTTGGTAAAAAATTCAAATAGATCATTAGTTAGCTTTTAATCTAATTAGATGTAAATAATCTTATTTATTATAAATTCTAAACTATTAATTTTGATTCTTCTCATTTTTTATCTCTAAAAATTGCTGCAAAATTTAATGAATTTAAATACTAAGAGGAGACAATAGCTTATGACTATAGTGATTATTTAAAGAACTTGAACATAGCTTAATAATTGGTGTTTATCTTAGAATTTCAAATGAAAATGAAACTGAAAATTCATTCTTTAAAGCTATTATTTAGTTTAATGTTAGAGATAGATTTTTTATAAATTGAATTCAACTATAAAATTTTTAATTTCTTAATCTAATTTTCTAAATCTGCAAGCAAATGACAACCTTTAATTGAACATTTTTTTAAAACCAATGGAAGTTTAGATGACCATTTTGGATCAAGGAAATAAATTTCATGTAATTCCAAATAATCTAAAGTATTTGGAAAAGTAATAAAACAATCAAAATCCAAACGATCACTACCCAATATTGAAATTGATCTCAAATTCTTTGGAAATGTAAAATCGTCTTCAGCAATAAAAACTTCATCCCCTCCTCTAGAATGTTTTGGGACAGTATATTGAAATGTTTGTAAAAAAGGAAAATTTTCACCATCAAATAAATTCCACATAAATGAAGTATCAAAAATGACTAGCTCTGTTAAATGTTGACATAAAACCAATAATGAAAAATCAATATACATGGATTTAATGTTAAGATAAACCAACGATGAAGGGAACTCAATGGGTTCTTGTAACATTGAAGTAACAGCATCGAGTGAAAGATATTTTAAATTTGATAATTCCTCCAAAAACACATTAATTTTGTATACGAGTCTATTCAGTAATTTAAGCCCTTCTAATTCATTGAGATTCTCAGGTTTTTCATGTAAAATAGAACAAGCAGGAATTGATAGATGCTTTAATGATTTACCAAGGTATTTACCATCATCAAAACCCATTGTCACTAAGGATTCAAAATAAAATATTTCATTGAAGTTCTTTAAAATATCAAGATCTTTTAAACCAACAGATTGAACAAAGATCTTAATTGGATATTGTGATAATCTTTGGCAATTTACAACATGCTTCGGATTCAAATTCAGTAACCTCCATTTATCTTTAAACTCTTCATTTTTGTCGTTTAACTTTTCAATGTAAATCATTTTAGGAATAATGTTGTATTTGTCGAGTAATTTATAAAATGTTTCGAAATCATAGAACTGAATTGCATCGTTGAAATCATACAGTTCTTTTGAAGTGAATTCAATTTTTCTAAACTTAACTTTCAACTTATTCAAACAACGAGAGTTTTCTCTAAGAATCAAAACTTTTTCAAATAATCTTTCTAAAGCAAACCATTTCAATTCTTTATCATGAAGAAAAGACTTCATAGATTCCTTGTCTAAGTATGATAAGATAGTATGAATAATTTCAGATGGAAGTTGACGTAAGTTAGATAATAATTGAATTGGAAGGGTCATAATGACTTGGTGTGTGATTTTGAGACCTTTTTATTTTGAAATCTAATTTTTTTTAAAATTAATCAATTAATTACTTTCCAATCGGGCAGAATACGATAAAAAGGAGAGTATACAAAATTTTTAATTCTGACATCAAAACAACATATACCATGTCTGATAAATGTTTTTGAAATCTTACTATAACTTTATTTAACATTAATGATGTTGCAAAACTGTTTAACTAAATCATAGGCTTAATGCTACCAAGTTACATAATTTAGTAGATTCTTTCTTTATTTCAAATCGATCAATATTGATGGAGTTATATGCCTAGTGGACTAAATAGTAGTTTAAAAAACTTGACCGTAGAAAGAAATCATTTACATCCAATTAAGCATCTCATATCAACGACAACTCAAAGATTTAGGTGATTTATACTCTCTATCTGTTTGATTTGGTTATGTTAATCTTTTCAAAAAAACGCTCTGGGTGAAAATTTCGATTCTAAAGATGTTATTTTTTTAGTTATGTTAGTCAATCTTCAATTATTTTTATCAAAATTATGAGGTACTGAATTATTTATATCAATTGGTTGATTAATCAATAATTAAAAAACGCTCATCTTAATACATAAAGAAATTACTAAAGTAAAATGTTCAATACTTTAGAGATGTTTTAAATATATTAAATTTTATATTAACAAGAGCGATGTTTTTCCAAAAATCTTTTTCAATTAAACCTTAACTATGGAATCTTAAAATTTTTGCTTTTATCACTATGAACTGGTATCAACATAAATACAATCTTTAATTGAACTGTTTTTTAAGATTATTGGAAGTTTAGATGACCAAATTGGATCAATGAAATAAATTTCATGTAATTCCAAATAATCCAAAGTATTTGGAAAAGTGATTAAACAATTAAATTTTAAAGATTTATTACCCAAAATTGAAATTGATTTCAAATTCATTGGAAATGTAAAGTAATCATGAACAACAAAACTATAATCCTTTCCCCTCCAATCATTCGAGAATTTATATTGAAATATTTGTAATGAAGGGAAATTTTTACCATCAAATAAAAACCACATAAAGGAAGCATCACAAATGACAAGTTCTGATAAATTACGACATAGAACCAATAAAGAAAAATCAATACCATTCAATTCAACGTAAAAGTACTCCAATAATGACGGAATCTCAACAGGTTCTTCTTCTACCCTAACTTTGTCAAGTGAAAGATATTTTAAATTTGGAAATTTACTCAAAATATTGTTAATATCTACGCTGCTGAACCGTAATTTGAGCCCTTCTATATTATCAAAGTTATCGGTTATATTATAATGATTACTACAATTACGAACTGATAGATGTCTCAAAGATTTACTAAAGTATTTTACGTCTGAAATTTCAAATTCATCTGTTATCTCAAAATAATACAAGTTTTGAAAATTCTGGAAAATGTCAATTTGGATCTCATATCCTATCGAAAAAGAATCACCTCCTAACAATAAATAAGGATGATTCAAATTAATAAAGATTTTACTTGAATATTCTGCTAATCTCTGACAATTTTGAACAATAAATACATACTCTGAATCTAATTTGTAATGAAGCAGTTGGATTTTCTCAAAATACTCCTTATGCGAGATTCGTAATCTCAACTTATCTTCATACCCTTCATAATCATCCGTCATTTTTTCAATGTAGATTAGTTTTGGAACAATTTTGTATTTGTCGAGTAATTTATAAAATGTTTTGAAATCATAAAACCTAATTGCATCGCTGAAATCATATACCTCTTTTGATGTGATTTTGATAATTCTATTTCCACTAAACTCAAAAATCTTTTGCCATTTATCAAGTAATGCAACTTTCTCAAATAAACTTTCTAATGCAAAATGTTTCAATTCTTTGTCATAAAGAAAAGATTTGATAATTTCTTTGTCCAAATAAGATGAAATAGTGTGAACTATCTCAAAAGGAAGTCGACGAAAATAAAATAATAATTCAATTGGAAGAGTCATAAAGCTTTGGTTTGTTATGTTCAGATGTTTTTATATTTAATTTTGATTTTTCAATTTAATAATCGGGTAAAAACAATAAAGGAACAAAATTACGAACAAACAAAAGCTTATTCAAGATTACTGACAAATCCTTTTGATAACTTAATTTTGATAACGTTAACGCTAAGTAATAACATTATTGTAAATATTTAAATCGAATCAAAACTCACTATGTATGTCGCCAATCTCCACAATCAACATACATAACTACACAAAATAATCAATAAAAAGAAAACATAATTTATTCAAAACAAAACATAATAATATTAAAATTAAACACTATATAATTTTTTTTTCTTTTCTTTTTAAATTTTTTCATAATTTAAATAAAATAAATTATGATTAATTAAATCAAAATTAACTTTTTCATTTTTTTTATAACCTAATTTTTTAAAAAATGAATCAGATTTAAATAAAATTCCATAATTTAATGAATCAATTGATTGAATTAAATTAATTGAAAATTTTGATGGTTTAAAAATTTTTAAAATTGATTCAATTATATTTAAATTAATTAATGGTACATTAGTTTCAAAACTTGCATAACTCCAACCAGATTCAGGAGTTACATGTAAAGTATAATAATATCCATTATTATCAATTGAATTTGAACTAAATCCACAAGGCATAAATCCAAATCCATCATGAATAAAATTATAAATTGGTAAATTATCCATTTCCTCATCATCATCAGAATTTTTTGGTGATAATAAATAATGACTTGAATTCAAATTTGAATCAAAAATTGAATCTAATCCACAATCTTTCATGATTTTTAATCCAGTTTCATGACCATCAATATGTAAAGGATTATTCATAAATTTTTCACAACAATTGGAATCTAAATTTGTCATTAAAATTTCAAAAGTTTGATCATTTTCTAAATTTTGGTGGTTTTGGTGGTTATTATCACCACCAACATATAAATACCAATGATCATCTGAATTATAATCTCCAACAATATAAGATTTCCCATTTATAAAAAATTTATTTAATAATTCAATTTCATTTTTCCAATCTTTATGAACATGAATTTGTTTATCAGGAAACATAAATGATCTTCTTGAATAAAAAATTTTATAAATTGATTTACTTGAAATTCCAATTAATTTAAATAATTCTTCTAAACAAGCTAATGTAGTTGTTGTACCACAAGTTTTTAAAATTAATTTATGTGGGAAAATAAATAATGAACTTTCACTTAATAAATAACAATCAACATTTTTTGAACTTTTCATTGATAAAATTTTACAATTAACTAAATCTAAAATATTTTGCCATTGATTTAATTTTATCAGTCTTAAACCTTCAATTGTTGGTTGTTGATTTTCTTTATAAAACCAAATTTCTAATAATTTTTCAGGACCTTCAAATGCAAAAGTTGAATCTAAATTACATGATAATTCTTTATCAATATATGAATCTTGATAATAAGCAGGAGCAACCATTTTTTTTTAACTTTGTTTGAAACTTACTCTTGTATGAATGTAGTGGGATGATATTAATCTATTGAACCGATGAGAGAAGTAGCAAGAAACGATGTCAATATCAAATGATTAATAACTGGAATGAAAAGGGGGGGGATAATAAAGCTTGTCAACACAAGATAGGCAAAATGTTATCCAGGTTTGATTAATTTGTTAAATTGAGATAGTCGTGATTCTTTCTTAGGCATATAAATTTGCTAAAGAAAAAATAAATGAGATCAGTTTGAATAGATGAAATGTAATACTAAAAAGGGAATTCAGTATTACTTGATCAAGATTTGGTTGTTGTTGTAAGTTTTTGTTGTAACTTGCTTGAAAAATAGAAAATTTTTTTTTTTTTTTATTTTTTGCGAGATTTAAATGTCAAGTGACTTAAACATGAAAAAAAGAGTCATAGCAAGTTGATTCAATGTCGTTTGTAATAGGATTTATAGGATTTATAGGGTTTATATTATAGTTTTCTATTTAAACACTTGATACGATTTCACTTGCATTTCTTAAAACTTCAACCATTCTAATACATTCTTTTCTTTTTTGAACTGTTAATTCATTTTCTTTAACTAATTCACTTAAATCAGGATTATTATACATTTTTTCTAATAATTCTTTTTGAATATCATCTTTTGATTGATTAATTAATTTTAACATAATTGCTTTTGGTACAACATCAGCAACTGTTCTTTTTACAATATTATAATAAGAAGATATTAATAATTTTATAACTTCTGTTTCCATTGTTTCTCTTTCTGTCATTGTACCAGTTGCTCTTAAAACTGGTGGTGGAGCTTCCATTTGTTGTAATCTTTTTTTATTTTTTGATGAAAAAAACCCACCAAAAAATCCATTTGATTCTTCTGTTGTCGATTGTTGGGGTTGTTGTTGTTGTGGTTTTGGACTTTGTGTCAATGGTTTACCAGTTTTTGGATCCAATTGTATTTGTTTTGGATGGAATTTATCTTCAACAATAGCCATTGCTTGTGAACCTTTTAATAAATCAGGATGAGCTGTATTTACATAAGTTTCTTCCAGTTTTATAATATCAGTTACAAAATTATTTGTTGGTATTAAAGCTTCTCTTAAATATTGAATAAAAAATTGACTCAATTGTTCTTTTAAACCTGGATATCTTGAATATTGAGGTTGTTGAATAATTTGTGATAAAATTCGAACTAATTCATCAAATATTAAATTTATACATCTTAAACTTGGTTCTTCCATTCTTTTAATTTGTTGTTTTACCAATACTTCAAAAGCTTGAGTACCAACAAATAATGATGGTGCTGCACCAGAAGTATTATGCATTATTGTTCTAATATCACCATCTTTAATTTGATCAAATGGATCAAGGGCATTAATACCATTTTTATAAATTTCATGAAATACAAATGAAATTCTTGCACCACCTGATAATTCTTGTGATGTTAATTCTTTTGCTTCACCATCTAATATACCAGTATAATCTTTTGTAAAATTTGTAATCATATTTAAAGCAATTGAAGTTGGACTTTCTGACATTTCAGGACCTAATAAACTTAATTCTTGTTGATATTTTTTGAGACTATGTTCAATTCTCATTTTAATATCGGGTAATGTACCTTTTATATGAGCTAATAATATACCATTTAATTTTTTTGCTAAATATGGTGTACCACAATATTGAGCTTTTGCTTGATAACTTGAATGATTTTCAAAAAATGATTTTTCATCTTTTAATGCATCACGTATAGTCTTTTTTGATTCAATATCTTTTTGACCTCTATTTATAACTGGTACATAACCAAATCTTAATGGTATAACTCTACCAGCTAAAATATCAATTACATCAGTACCTTGATCCATTAAATCTACTTTTGTTAAAACACCAATTGTTCTTGAACCTTCTGGATCAACTTCTCTTGCTAATTTTAAACCATCAGAATTTGCTAAATCAGTATTTGCTGCATTAACGGATAAAATTATTGCATTTGGTTTTGAAATAAATTTCATAATCATATCTCTAATTTGTTTTTCAATATCTTTTGGTTGATCACCAACTGGAACTTTTGTTAAACCTGGTAAATCAACTAAAGTTAAAGTTAAAACATGTGGTGAATAAATTCTTAAATTAATTGGTACGGGTGATATACCTAAATTTTTACCAGTTTTTGCATCTGTTTCTCTAACAATTTCATTTCTAATATCTTCAAAATTATAAAATTTTTTATTTGGTAAATGTAAAAATTCCCCCCATTCATCTTGATTATTTTCCAATTGTCCACCGTCGGATGTTGTATTAATTTCGATAAGTTGTTTCTTATCATGAGATGGTCTTCTATTGATCAATTGTAATACTAATGGTCTTCTTGTAACAATTCCTGTACCTCTTGGTAAAAAATCTCTACCAACAATATTTTCTAAAACTGATGATTTACCAGAGGATTGACTACCAACAACAGTAATCTGAGGTAAATCAACTGGTGATGATGAGCCACCACCCAATGGAGCCAATGCATCTTGTAATTTATTGATAGTGGCAATTAAAGTTTCATCCATATTAATTTGATTATCGTCGAACTTAGAGGGAAAAAAAAAAAAATGATAACTGGAAATCATGGCTATAAAATTGATAAGGATTTCAACATTGAACTGTAAATTTGTTTGTGATTTCTCTTGGATTGAGTGGAGGCTAACAATCTGTATATGTATATCCTAGCAGATTATCATGTCCAATCAAAAGTGAAATTGATTTAAAATTGAGCTTCCACGTTGTATTCTAATTCAATCTTAATCAAACAGTTAAAAGATTGAGAGATGTATTAAATTACTGATCCAAGTTAAAGTGGGATTCATAAAGAATAAACATTTATTATAAACTTATCATCAAATTTCAAAAGTATAGATTCAGTTTGTTGCCAAGGTACATTAAATATACCAGAATTAATCTTTGGCATTGAAATTATAAATTTATTTTCATTTGGAAATTCATCTTTTAATTTCATATATAAATCATTCATTGCTAATTCAGTAAAATTTAAAATTTGTTTAGATGATTGATGAAAATCATTTGTAAATAAACATCCAATATAAATTGATTTATTATCATCTTTAATTAATAATGAATTACCTAATAAATTTTCATTTCTATTACAATAATTTGAATATATTTTATATGAATTTGGAAATTTTTGTTTAAAAATTGCTGCAATTCCTCCATTCCAATAACCTTGAATATTACATGAATGAATCAAAATTTTGTTTTTACTTTTAAATAAATCACCTTTTATATATTGTATCATTATTATTTCTTATATGTTTATAAATATAGTTTCATTTGGTGAATGATGTTTTATATCATTGAAAAAGAAACCTAATTCACTACCACAACCAAAAACATTTTCAATTTTTTTCTCTTGATTTATATTGTTACTTAAATAATTTGATTCAATTGGTGAACTTGAAAATGTTAAACAATCTTTATAATTAAAAGATTTTGTAATTGTTAATGAATCTGGTGGAATCATAAAGAATTGTAAATTTGATCCTTTTTTAATATAATTTGATGCTTCATTTGATAATGCAATCATATTTGCTTTTATTCCCCATCCACCACCACCAGCAATAACTTTAAATCTATATTTGTTATCTATTTTAACATAAATTTGTGTATCTTTTGAAGCTAATTCATTGAGTGTCTGATTATTTTCTAAAAATTTTGATGCTGGTTTATTATCTATAGTTTTAATTAAATTTCCAATACAATTTGTAATTTTAAAAGTTTGATTAAATAATGGTTGCCATTGATCTTCAATTATAACTTTTGGATGTTTGACTAATCCCTTTGGTAATTTGATTTCTAAATCACTTAAATGTTGACCAGAATTTTTGGTGGTTGTTGAATCAAAGTAGTATAATGTTGTAATTTTCCCAGTTGAAAATATAGTATTTGCTAAAGAAATATCAATAATACTATGATGATAATTTAAATCAATTGATAATTTCAGATCTATTTGAATCCAATTTTTTCTTGCAGTTACAATTTCAATACCATTTGATTCTTTTGGTTTTTCATTTAAATTATCTTTTTCATCTAATAAAATTGATTTACCAATTTGAATTTTTGAATTTAACCATAATTCACTTATACCATTTCTTTGATTCAAGATTGTATCTATTCCAGCTACAATTAATTGTATATTATGATTTTGATATAAATTTATTGAATCTTGAATAATTTGTGATAAATTTGATGGAGTTGAAAAAATTAATAAAGATTGAAAATTTGAATTAGGAAAATTTGGTAAATTTAATTTATAATCATTAGGGTTTATAATTGTTTTAGCATAATGTAAAAGAGGTTTGGTGGTGGTTGTTGTATAAAATCTTTTATTTAAACTATTTATAATCATCATTAATCTCATCATTATTATCAATTTTTCTCTTCTTTTTAGTACTATTTTCAAATTCATTTTTCACATTTAAATTTGAATCATTTAATAAAATTTTTAAAATTGGACCCCAAATTGTTTCATCCTGTTTAAAATCATCAAATTCAAATACATTTTTATTTAATTCAAATTCAGATTGTTTTGTTCTAATTAATTCAACCATATAAGCAGAAGATTCCATTGCTCTACCAATATCACTAATTAAACTACGTATATAAGTACCAGAACCAACATTTGCTTCAAAATGAATCAAAGGTAATTTATCAGGTAGATTTTCGGTGATTCTTGGTTTATTAATTTTTTTATCTTGGTGGTGTTCATTTAAAAAAATTGGTGAATCATTTAAAGTTGGATTATTTTTTAAACCATGTTCTTTTGGATTTCCATCTTCATCTAATTGACTTTCTAATTTATTAAATTCATGTTGATTAGTTATTGATGATTTTAAAATTATATTATCAATTTTTATATCTCTAATTTTTATATCTTTTGGTAATGGTTTACCTTCTCTTGCATATTCATATAAAGGTTTACCATTAATTTTTAAAGCAGAAAAAATTGGTGGTGTTTGTTTTATATTTCCAATAAACATTTGTATAGTTTCCTTTAGGAGTTGATCATTTATGTGATTAGTTTCAGTTTTATAAATGATTTCACCTTCTGAATCACCAGTTGTTGTAGATATACCTAATAAAGCTTTTGTTTCATAAGTTTTTAAACAACCAGTTAAATAATGTTGTAATTTTTTTGTACCATTACCAATACCAATTACTAAAACACCACTAGCTAATGGATCCAAAGTACCTCCATGACCCATTTTTATTTTACAATTTTTAATTTTAGATGCAATTCTTTTTTTGGAAACTTTTTTATCTCTTGATAAATCATATTGAATTTTTTCTTTCATGCTTTTTAAATCATTGAAGAAAATTTGTGAATTTGTAAAAATTGATTGTAATTCATCAATCAATTTAGCTGAAGATATACCTGAAGGTTTATTAATTGCAAATACCCCATTCATAATTAATCTCATAAAAATTGAATCAATTTTTTTTTTTTCTTTCTTCATCGCGGTTTTGGAAATTGAATATCAAGCTTTGAAAAAAAGTGTTAGTAAAGGAATCATCATGGAATTGGGGGTGGTATACATACAGATAAATAGTTGGATTGTTTTGGTGAGATGATCTGAATGTCTTTATGTTTTAATTGATGATTTATCTCTTCAATATAATTTTCTAAATGTAATAGATTTCTCTTTGTTTGATTATAAATTCCAAATAAATTTAAAATTTGAATATAGAATCCACCAGTTAAAATTTCTAATATGTTTTCAATAAACATGGGAAATGTAAAAGGATTAAACAGTTTATATAAAATTTTATTAATTTGTTTAATAATTGATTCTAATTCAATTGGATTAATGATTTTTTCAAATGTTGGTAATTTTGAAGTTTGATTATAATATTGAGAATTATATACTTGATACTCAATTTCTTCGGCGGTGGTTGTTATTGCACCTGGTTCATGACCAGGATAATAAGTTGAGAATTGTGGTATTATATCCGTCATGACCAAATTATTATATATTCTTGGAATTCTAATGATTCTTGTTTGAGTATAAGTTAATGATGATTTATTTACATAAACATTTGGAAAATGATTAATAACTATTGAATGGTTCTTCTTGTTATCATTACTTTTTGATTGGTTTATTAGATATTCATGATAATTAAAGAATATTAATGATTCTTGTAATTGATCATCATTTGTCATGAAAATGTATAATAATGTAAATGAATAATAATTGTTTTGTGATATTAATAAGGCTGACAAAAAAAAATACAGATTACAACCAAATTTGTAACAGATTTTGATCTAAACACATTAATACAATAACACAGTTTCACCACAGTTAGAATATTTTATCAATTGTAAAATACTAATAAAATCATTAATTGATGAATCCTGTTAAAAAATCCTTTTTCAATTGATGAAATAAAACCTTGATTTAAAATATTTATTCAATTTGTTGCAAAATTGTTAAAAGAACAACATTTTTGTAAAGTAGATTGAAGATTCAATTGGTTTGCTTGACAACTGTTGGATTCAAACTAAAAAATTTTAATAAAAAGATTAATACATTTTTTTTTTAGTAAGTAAGGTGAATTTTGTCAGTATTGATTCTTTAAAAGGCCCTATTTGCAAATTGATTGATTGAAAGCTGTTACAAGATTTCATTTTTGAATTTAATAATTATTGGATGAATCTGATGTTCAAAATTTTAAACCCGAGAGTCTTTAAATCAGAGAATATGCATGAGATTCCACCGGTACAACAAATAAATGGTTTCTAGGCTCAATTCAATTTGAATTTCTAAACTCCCCAATGATTTCATTTTTTATAAGGAATGTCTATATACTAATTTATATAGTTAAGTATTCGCATATGGTAGCACGCTTCTTTTAATTTAAATAGAATCTCTTCTCTTTTTATAATTTTTTTTCACTCCAAGTTTATTCTTTTTCTTTTTCAAATTCAATCAAATTTGTATGTTTTCAAAATTGAAGTCTTTCACATATTGAGTATACAATATATATTCATGATGATACCGAGTCGTTACGACTCCACAGCACAAACCCAGCTCAGTTGATATTTTTGTTTATGATAAGAATTGGTAAATTATTACATTCTGATAATATATATATATATATAACATATACTCATTAATACAATTCAGTTTTTACTAACATTCATTAGTCAATAGAATATTTATAGACACCTTCAATACATAACAACAGTTCCCAATTGATTTCCTTCCCTCTCTTTTTTAAGTTTATTCTGATTCTTTATTTATCTCTCTTTTTTGATTTCTCTCGTTGAAAATTTTTTAAAATTAGTGAAACAAACCATTATGATTTCAAGACATTTATTAAAACGATCTAATTGTATAGTGTCAACTCTCATAAGATCACAATCTACTAAGGTACCTACTGTCAATTCTAAATTGTCTGATATTTCCAAACAAATTAATCAAACTATTCAACTTGGTAATTTAAAAGAATCAAAAGATATTTTTCAAGAAGGTTTACAATATATAAGACAAATTGAATCAAATGAATTTATCCCCCAATCACAGATCAAATCTCACTTGTTCCCATTATCAAATCAAATCATATCCCAATTAAATACAATTTCCGAATTGGAAAATTTTATAAATTTTTTAATTGAATATAAATTTATACATCCATATTATTTAACTAAATTAGCAAGTTTATACCTTGAACAACTTAATTATGGGAAAGTTTTACAAATTTTTTTGTTGCTTAAAGAAAATGAATCAATTATGATCAAAAATGGTGGTGGGAATAATAGTTTCAATATTGGAGATTTTTTCAATATGGTTTATTATTCATATGTTCAAATATGTAGAAATGAAAATAAATCTTATTCAAAAATTGATGCAATGAAATTGATAAATAGAAAAAATTTACCATTAAATTCAAATGTTGAAAAAACTTTAAAATCATTCAAGGTGTTTAATAAAGAGGAATTTCAAAAATTTAAACAATTTCTTTTAAATATTGAAATTAATGAATATAATCCAAATGATTTAAAAATTTTAAAACAAATTCAACAAACTCAATCAAAAGAAGAATTGGATAAATTATATAAAAAATTAATTTTAATATCACAAAAAAAGACTATATCAGTTGATGAAAAAATTATAACTGAATTTATGAATAAATTTTTTTTTTTTAAACAATATGATTCAGTTTATAAATTAATTCAACATTTATTATCAAGTAATATAATTCCAAATATTGAAAGTTGGAATATTTTAATTAAAGCATTAACAAATCCAACAAATATAAAACAGACCACCAAAAAAGAAGATTTGAAGTTCCAATTTGAAAAAATTTTAAATACAATTGAATCATTAGGAATTGAATTCAATTCAGATACTTATGTTTCAATAATTAGTGCATATGCAAATTTCAATGAAATTGAAAAAGTCGAAACCTACTTAAAAAAAATCAATCAGGATATGATTTCTAATGGTTGTTATGATGGGATATTAAGAGGTTTAATTTTCAATAATGAGATTTCTAAAGCTGAATCTGAATTGAAAAAATTTATAAAATTAAATTACACACCTTCAACTCAAACAATGAATGAATTTTTAAATTATTATTCAAATCTAAATAATTTAATTGCAATAAATGGTATTATATCATTCATGAAACAATATAATATAAAACAAGATATAACAACAATAACAATTTTATTAGATTGGAAATTTAAATCATTATATTCAATTGGTAAAATTGCAAATATTGAAGAAATTTTAAAAACAGTACAAACCAAAAACAATTTAAAATTTAATGAAATTACTTATAGTTCAATATTAAATCAATTAAATAAAATTGGAAATTTAAATAGTTCAAGAATTTTTTATAATTTAATTAAGGAAAAATATCCAAATTCAATTCATATTCATCAATCACAAATGATTAATGAAATCTTACAAGGTGATGTCATGGTTGGTATTGAAATTTTTAATAATTTGATCAAAAATAATAAGGAAGATGTTTTCATTTATAATATTTTAATTAAAAATTTATTAATTAAAGATCAAATTGAAATTGTTGAAAATTTCTTTAAAAAAATGTGTAAAGAATCAAATAAACCAAATCCAAATAAATTTACTTATTATTTTATATTACAATATTACCTAAAAAAATCAAATTTTGAAAAATGTGAAGAAATTTTAAAACTTTTAAATGAAAAAAGATTAAATGATTATGGTGATATACCAATTTTATTAAAAAGATTGAAAAATGTTAATATTATACCTCAAGATTTATTATTCTTAATTAATAAGAATTGATTTATATAACTTTGTAAATAGATAAAAAGATACATAACAATACATGATTTAAAATAAAATTTATTCTGTAAATTTGATTTGATTTCTCCAACAAAGATTCAACGATTTAAAAAGTTTTAATTTTATAATTACAAGATTTATATATTAGTTTATCATAATGGATTTCTTTTCTCTTTATATTTCACCCATTGCTTTTTGCCAAGTTGGTTTTGCCCAATGAATTAAACGATCTTTTATACTTTGAAAATCATCTAAAGCAGGTCTTGTATCTAATACAAATGAAGGCATACCTGTTTCTTCATCATCTGGTGCACCATAATAATCAATTATATATCTCACTTCTTTCCAACCCTTTTTATCACCTAAACTTCTTAAAACAAACCAATCATGTCTATCAAATGGTGGAATTGAATTAAAATAATCAGGAAAAAATTCACTCAATTTTAAATAAATTTTAGCTTTGGGACTTAAATCATATGGTTTACCAGTAAAATTTTTTAACCTTGGTTCAACTTTGGAGTCAATTGTATAATCATTTTCCCATTCAAGAATTTGTTGCCATGCACCTTCATTTAGAAAATTATGTACTTCAACCATTGATTCTACTGCATCTTCTGGTATATCTCCTCCTTTACCCTTTTTAAGCATTGCATTTAACATTTGTTGTGGGGATGGATATTCCCATAATCCTTGATCTTCCGATTGACCCCTTGGAATTGAACTAATTGTTCTTGTTGTTGACAATTTCAACTTTTGACCAGGTGCTAATTCAGATGAGATTGACATTGGCATATTGTTTAAAGGATTTAAAACTTCATCATCATCATTAGAGAAATTTGAATTTGAATTTGAATTTGATTTTGATTTTGATTTTATTGGACATGTAGGTGGTAATGATAAGTTTGAATGATCGATTGGACAAGTAGCATTGGTGGTTGTGTTGTTTCTTTGTTGTAGTAGGTTTTGTTGTTCTTGTTTATTCTGTGTATTATCAGCCCAAAACCAACCCATTATGAATTTATGTTATTAATTGATGATTTATAATTTGATAAGAAATGACATCTAAAAAAAAATGCAAAAAGAAAAAAAAAAAAAAACAAAGATTTCTTCAATGTCGTAAACACTATTTATAAGTCTTTAAAGTTAGACACTTATGTAATCAATTACTAATTGGTTATTATCTGTGGACAAATTTGATTTTTTTTTTTTTTCAAAACATTTTATTTTTATGAAGTAATATATCTAGTTGACTAAATAGTAAAATAATAAACAAAACTTGAAGAAGGAAAATTATCTATATATAGTTCACTTAAGCATTTCATATCAGCGACAATTAAAACCTTTAGAGATACACACCTAGTATCTATGGAGTGGTCAGTTATTAGTTATTTGTTTGTTTTAAAAGTTGTACCCAGCGAATGATTTGTATGTCGGAAAGTAATTCACTCTTTAATTAAGATTGAATTTCGAGACAAAAACAATTTTAAATTTGAGTTAAAGACAGTCAAATCATAATCATAATTGATTTAAGTTTGTGAAATTATGATTTATATTCAATTGTGGAGAAAAGAAAAACATTCAATTAATTTATGTATTAATTAATTAATTAATTAATTAATTTAATTGGTGGTACAAAAATTAAAAATGAAATCGTTTAATTATTGACGATGAAAAATAGATTCTATTCTTCGCTTATTTGAAAATATCCCAAACATAACTAATCCTCGATATTCCCCTTTGTTCGTTTATTTGATTCTTTGATAAAATAGGTTATGATATAATATATAGTAATTAAACAATCGTATGATTAGAACAAACAATTAAACAAACAAACAAACAAACAAATTAATCAATTAATCTCCGCATTTCACATATAATTATTGTAATGTTGATGAAATGAAATAAAAATTTTTTGATCGTCAATGCATTTAATTTACAATAAGGTAGGTTTTGTAGGTTGGTAGCATATGAATTATTTAAAATTAAAATGTGGTTAAAATGCTGGTAATTAAATTAAGTATGTTGTAGTAGTGTAAATTCAGATTTGTTATTTTACCCCTGTTTGGAAGATTATCCACCATTATGTAATTAATTACATAATATGAGATCTCGATCTTACCCTTTAAAACCAGGACTTGTAATATATCTTTGACACTTTTTTTTCTTCATCTAATGGATTAATTTACTACTTTTGAGTATTACTACTACTAAAACTATTGAGATTCTTTCAATGTGGTGAATATATTGACCGAAACTTTTTCAAATTGGGTGATTTTTAAGACTATTATTTCTTACCTGATTTTTATCTCTAATCATTCTATAATGTTACTTTTTTCATTATCAGACATGAATTGATAATTGGTTAAGATTTACTTGCAAATTGTTAATCATATATAGGAGGAGATTTCTTTTAATAATGATTCATACATAAAAATATAGTAATTATACTTTAAATGTTTTATATATACGGCACTAACTAACTAGTAATTAATTAATATAGATAAGAAAGTTATCAATTAAGCCAAAGAAGACTTTTTTTTTTTTTTTGTCCCTATACAAATCCAATTTTTTTTCAATACAAATGACGACAATAATTAATTAAATAAACTTTTTCAATTTCATCTGTCTCGAATCGATAAAATGTTCTAATACATAATTTAAACATTCCCATATAAATATATGTGGTTATGAATTTAAATTTAAATATAAAATCAATATTACTATTTTTAATCTTGATTTATACATCAATTTTGAATAATGATAATTAATTCAAATAAAAGGAGAAAAGATGGGTTAATAATAATAACCTTCTATGGTTAAAACAATTTTATCAAAACCAACCGATGAGGCTTTATAACAAGATTTGTCTCTGTTTAAATGAAATTTCAAATTTGATTTATCAAAATTCGAGATTTGAAATTTTAAGAAATTAAATTTTCGAACTTTGTCTGAGACAAAATAAAATAATAAAACCGTATGTATAAAAAAAAATTTATTCCAATTGGTTAAAAATTAGATTTTCATGTACCTTGTCTCCTTTTTCAATTTCTTTGCCTTGTCTTGTCTTCTTGCATTTTGATTGTAACAGGATTGAAATTATTGAGGTTAAGAAAATTAATAAAAAAGTGAATCGTAGCCCCGGCATATGATCGGACGGACGTTTTCTTATTAAAACTTTAAAATTAAATTAAATTGGGTTATGATACTTGCTCTTATCTATGGCTTCTAAACATAGAAGCCTTATATTTATTTATTTTTTTTTCTTTTTTTTTTTTTTTTGCTGTCAGTTTTCATCAAATCTTTTTTAATTCAGACATTCAACTACCTAATTGATTTTAACCATTTATGGATTAGATCAATTAAGAATAAATCAAATAGGAGAAATTAATGAGATTGAATAATTTAAATAAAGTTTGAATTGGATAGATTTGTTTAATTATCTCCAATTGGGTAAAAATACAAAAATTATGAAAAAGATCTAGTTTTATTCAACAATTATATATCCAATTTCATATCTAATTTTAAATAATGAAATTGAGAAATTAATTAATTTAATTAGTTAATTAATTCCATTGAATGTGATGAATCAACAATAATAGACACAATAAATGTGATGAATCAACAATAATAGACACAATAAATGTGGTAAAAAAATGTAATTTAACCATTAAGAACTACCCCAAGTCCGTTGAGAAAAAAAATTTTAAATATTGAAAAGCGTTGCCGAATTATTAATAGATCTGAAAGAAAATATAAAGTAACCATATTCAACACAGAAGTACATCTTTTATGAATTTAAAATTATTTTAAAAAATGTTTTTCGTGAGGTTATTGATTTCTTGAATTTGTGGAGATAAAAATTATCAAGGAAAATAGATTAATTACGAGAGAGATAGATATACTAAGAATATGAAAGGGAATTTATAAAATAATAATAAGTATAAGGAATTTTGATTGGATGGAGGAATGGCTTCTTACAAGGCTTAACTCTATTTTTCAAATTGATTTGATTAAATTCAAGGTATTCGGATAATTAAATTTCCTAATCTGATTTCTTTTATAAATTGTGCATAAATTATTTTTAAACTTTTCGATCTCGTAAATATATATTTTAGACGTACACGATAAAAAAATATTTTTAATTCTTTTTCTCGAAATCATTATTACATAATTAATGAATGTAAAGAATAAGATATGACTTTAAACAACATCAATAGATAAATATATTTAGGTTGTGTTTGTTTTCTGATTTACAACTAGAAGAAAGAATTTCTGAAAAAAGTTGATTGTAGGAATTCAATAGGCTTTATTCAATTAATCTTAATGAATTATAATGTTCTCCTAATCCATAAGAATGTTTATAATAACCCAACTTTAATGGTTCATTCATAATGATCTCATCTTCATCATCTTGATTTAATAAAGATGAATCTTCATTGATTTTTATAGTTGAAGCACCAGCTATATATATATGGATTTGACATTTAAAAGTTTTTGAAAGCGCCAATATTTCCATATCAGAACCCCACATTGCAGTGTTGACTAATTCATTACAATATTCATCAACATCTTTAATTTCCATTGTATTTTCATCAAATAAAAATGGTATAAAATCTTGTTTATTTTCAAGAATATAATTTGCAGAAAGTTGACGTAATTCATTAATAGATTTCTCAATTGAATATAAAGTTTTCAATTGATCTTGAATCGATGCAAATAAACAATGACCATCTGGTTTAATTTCATATAATTTTAATTTATTCATTTGTAATAATTTATTCATTGAATCAATTTCAATTTGTCGATAATCTATTGAGTTTGAAGCTTCTAATTGAGCTTGTTGTTTGATTTGTTGAATTTCTAAATCCCTTTTGGCTAATCTTTCCTTTTGTCTATTACGTTTTTTTTTAATTCCAATGGTATTGTTATTATTATTATCATCAGATTGGTGATGGTTTAATGGGGTAGATTCTTCTTTTAAATTTAATTGTTGAAGTAGTTGTTCTGGGGTAATCTCCTCTTCTTCTTCTTCTTCTTCTTCTTCATTTCCTTGTTCAAATTGAGATAATTCTTGTTTATGTTTTAAATCTAAATTATATTGTAATTCTTGACATTTGTTTAAAACATTCTTTCTTGTTTTTTTAGTTGCTTGTTTTTTTAAACCAGTTATAGTAGCTTGTAAATCTTTATTTTCCTTTTTATGTCGTTGTAATAAATCATCTTTTGATATTGTATCAACAAGTATATTCTCAGTTTGTGGTGGTTGTTCCATTATAAATTCAAATTCAAATTTGTGTCAAGATGGAATGAGATGAGATGAGATGAGATGAGATGAGATGAGATGAGATGAGTAGTGTGTTGATGAGTTTTGATGATTAAAGTTGAATATATACAGTTGATCTCTAATTTATTAATTTGATTTTCAAATAAAAATTTTATTTTAATTTTTTTTTTTTCTATTCATTTCCTTTGTGTTTAATATTTGTTTGTTTGTTGCCATGGTGAAAAAAGACAATACTATAACAACGGTTTTGACTCAAAAGTTTTTACATTGCCATCATTGATTTGAATGAATGATTTTTGTGGAGTGATGAGATTGGTTAATTGGATTAATTTTTGATTTGATCTAAACTTTTTCAAACTATATTCAATCTATTTTTAGTAGTGTTTTTCAGTAATAAGGGATATTAATCTATCGTCGTAATTGTTATGAAATAGGAAATTGATTTAGTTTTTGTTGTCTTTTTTGATTTAAGTTCAACGTTGTTTAATGTAACATGAGACAATAAGTATATGACTATTCATATAAGAGAGTATCCTCGTGGAATTGATTTATTCTATTATATTCTTTTATGAAGTTAAAGATTATTTAGTATGAACTACACAAAAGTAGAAAGGGATTTGAAAATAAGTTCAGACAAAAGAAAGAGATGAGAGGGAGTAGTTGATTGTGAGTTGATGATCGATTGCCTTATGAGGAATGAATTAGGATCTAAGAGTATAAAGGGTTGAGTATCATACATATGTAAGATGGTTTAGTAGTATATTTTATGTATATATGGTGAGATGTTTAATTAGAAACGCCCCATTACTACTTTTGGAAAGGCTCAAATTTTTCTTATATTTCAATTTTTATTTTATTTTATATTTTTTTTTATTTTCCGTTGAAAATTGAAAATGTTAGTTGATTTCTAAATCATGTAAAAGAATCTTGTTCAATAATTAACAACTGATTATTACTATGCAATAGAACACTCAATACTAACTTACAACCAGATCATAATACGATAATACTACAACTACTACCACCACCAACGTCTATTATTATCATAATTCCAACTACCTCTAATAGTCCATCATCAGTTGTTGTTATATTATCTGTCTCTCCTATATTAGAATTATTAAAGATAGTAGTAACTAACTAATTAATATAATTATAAATTTTTAAAGGTTTTAATTTAATTTTAATGTAATTGAGTTAAAATTTTTCTTATTAACAAAAGGCGTAAAAAAATGTCTATACAAGAATCAGATTCAAATCTATAATGTATTTATTATATACTAATACTACTATCAAATAACATCAATTTGATCTATATCAACTAATGAAACATATCATCCAAATCTTGTATATATATATATATATATATATATATATATATATGTATATCAATTAATAGGAAAATAGGAAAATTATACTAGTATTGGTGATAATAGTACAAAAAGGATTTATATAAAACACAAAATTATCAATTAAGAAAAATTCTAATTAATTATTATTATTATTATTATTATGTGATTTTTCTTTTTAAAATTTTATCTTGAAACGTTTTATATTATATATTTCTAATTTCAACTTTAAATTTTATTTAATAAATCTCGGTGGTTGTTAATTAGTAAACCTTCTTTTTGGTTATATTCCTCTATTGTTTAAAGTATGGAATCTGATGATATTTAATTAGTAAATTAGTTTGTCTTGTCTTGTCTAATGGAATGACAAATTTCATTTCATAAAAAAAGACAATAGAATATATATAATTATAACCATCACCGAGAATTTAAAGACACAAGAAGAAGAAGAAAAAGAAGAAGAAGAAGGCTCAAAGGCACACACACATACCCACACACACACACACACAATTTCTCTATAGTGGGAAAAAAAAAAGTAAAAGGTTTAAAAAGGTTAAATCCACACAACCACATAAGTCTAATAATTGTATAGAATTTATCCAATTTGAGAAAGGAGAGATAAAGAAAGATAGTAGTAATAGGAATATAATAGATACAAAGATATGTTGTTGTGGTTGTAGTAGATAAGTAAAGTTTAGTTGTAAAAGATGTTGTAATTAAATAATTATTATATAACAGAAAAGAAGTAAGTAAGTAGTTTTTGTGATTATAGTAGCAATATACATGAAAATATACAAATATATATATATACATCGATCATAAGTTGATGATGATGATGGAAGAGATTATAATAATAATAAAGATAGAAGAGAGATAGATAGATAGATAAATTGTACAAAATTAAAAAGAAGAATAAATTATAAGAAGTTACATAAAATAATAAATAAAGTAAATCTGTCGTCGTCAACACAAAATGATTAAACTACAAAAAAGATTAGGTAATTTCCTGATTTATAAAGAGTTTTATACGCTCTGGTTAGTATACAATTTTTAGTTAGTCACGTGCTGCTATAGTATTAATCAATCAGACATTTTTTTGTTGCTGTTGATTATGAAACACAAATTGAATCTGTTTCTCTGTCTATCTCTCTCTCTCCCTTTCATATAATAACAACTACTCTTTATACATTATATAAGGCAACAACTACAACAACAACAATCCAACCAACCCACCTTTAAAACCAAACTTTAACATTTACACATATTTTATAAAAAGAGAAATTTATATTATCATTTACGTCAACCAATTCGTATCTTCTTCTCCCTTCAATTATCTTATAATTGTTGTTGTTGTTGTTGTTGTTGTTGTTGTTGTTGAATTCTATTTACTTGTATAAAAGATTTGTTTGTGTAACAACCAACCAACAAACAAACAACTCAAAAGTAAAAAGTCTGATTTTGAATTTGATTGACTGATTTTCTAATATTGAATTTTTTATATGTAAAAAGGAGAATAATTTATTAATTAATAGAGATGGTGGTACAAAACCATATTACATACATAACATACATACATATATTACATTAAAAGTATCTTTGTATCATATCTTTGTTTCTTTTAAAATTTTATTATTATTAATTTTTTAATTTAATTAAATTTTTACCAAATTTGAATTTAGTGTCATTTTCTAATTCTCCTTCTTTAACATTCTTATTCATATATTCTTCAATTTAAATTTTGATACATTAAAATATTGTTTGATATTTGAATTGGCAAAAAAAAAAATTTAAATTAAAATAAAAAATTTGAAACTGAAAAATTAAATAAAAATAAAAATAAAATAAAATATATTCAAATTTGGTTAAATTGATTTTTTATATAAATATCTCCTTTTCTTTCATTATTATTCCCATTTTTATATTTCAATTTCATCAACCAATTCCCATTCCCATTCCCATTCCCATTCCATTTCCATCTATTCCCATCCCATTCTATCATCATCACACTCACCTCTCTGTATCATATCATATCATATCATATCATATCATATCATATCTACCACAACTGCAATTGATTAGATTTTGGCATTTTTTATATTAGAATTATTCATTTAATTCCCATTCCATTTCTACCTTTTATATTATTCTTATATCAAGTTTCTTTTTATTAACTTGATTATTGATTTCATCGTTTTTATTATAGATTAACCTTATAATTCTATACATTGAAACTTTTTAAACAACAACTATTCATTAGTAAAGTTCTACTACTACTACAACCAATATTCATTCGTTCATTTGTTCAGTCACCTAATTAGTTGATTCAAATCCCCATCCTTTTACTCACTCATTTTATACAGTTTCATTTTGGTTGCTTTTAGTTTTCATTTATTCAACCACCACCACTCACCACAACTACAACTTTTCTGCATATTATTCATTTCCAAATTGATTAATTCATAAATCCATCATCATTATTTGCATATAGGAGATCTCAAATCATTCTTCATTTGCATTGCATCATTTTCAACATATTTCATTGCATTGCATATCATATCATATCATTAACGTCATTTTTTTTTTTTCACTATTGAATCAATTTTATTCCATTGTTTCGCTTTCATTCCATTTTGCATAATTGATAATACTGGTTATTATCAAAAAAAAAATATATTGAAAAATTTGTTTTTCCATTATGATTGTTAAAACTCCTGATCCATTTGTATCAATACGAGAATATCAAAAACTGATTAAATCATCAAATTTAAATTTACAACAAATGGAATTTAAAAATCATTCAAATAATATAATACAATATGAATCAGATATAATTTTACATTTATTAAATCAAGAATCAATTACAATACCAAATTTATCATTAATTGAACAACAACCAGAAATTAAATTAAATATGAGACCAATGTTATTGGATTTTTTAATGGAAGTTATAACAATTTTAAATTTATCAAGATCAACTTTTTTTGCAACCGTAAATTTAATTGATAGATATTGTTCTACAAGAATTGTTAAAAAACAACATTATCAATTATTAGGTTTAACTAGTTTATGGATATCATGTAAAAATTATGATCAAAAATATAAAATTCCAACTTTACAAGATTTGAAAAAAATTTGTTTAGATTCTTATTATAAAGATTTATTTATTGAAATGGAAAAACATATATTAAAAAGTTTAAATTGGAATATAAATTGTACAACCGTTGATTCATTTATTGATTTATATTTGAATTTATTAATTAATAATAATAATAATAATAATCAGTCTGAAGTTCATCTCATTTTGAAGGAAAATTTTCAAAAGATTAAACTTTTTTCAAATTATATAAGTGAATTATTTCAATTTTATCCAAATATTTATTTTGATTATAAATCTTCTCAAATTGGTTTAATTTCAATTTTAGCAACAATTTTAATTTTAAAAATTCCAATTAATATAATTAATTTATTAAATTATATAAATGATTTAATTAAAAAATTAAAACAAGAAGAAAATGAAGAACAGGATCCAATTGATATTATTTCAGTTTCTGAATTTCAAAAATTATTTAATAAATCATTTTTTAAAAATTTATGTAAAATGATTGAATCACCTCCAAAACTGTTGGAAATTAAATATTTTAAAGAAAAAGGTAAATTTACAAAAATTATGAAACAATTGTTAATTATTGCAACTGAATCTTTAAATATTTTATCAAATCCAATCCCACCACCACCACCACAAACACAAACTCCATTTTTATCATCTTCACCAAAAGAATCTATTATTAAACAAACTTCATCATATCCTTCTTCTTCTTCAAATTCAATTGATTCAAATTTAATTTCAACACCAAAATATATTTTTGATAAAAAATCTTCAAATATGATTCAAATTCCATTAACTCCAATTTCAAATAGTACATCTCCAAAAAGGGAAAAAATGGATAATAATAAACAACAACAACCACAACAACAAAAAATCTATCAACATTCATCTGGAATTATTACACCTGAATCAAGAACTAGTCCAGGTAAAAAAAGAAGTTTTGATTGTATTGATGAATTTGAAATTTGTCAATCATCAATATTACAACAACATTTAATTAATGAAGATTTAAAAAGATCAAAATCAATAAATAATAAAATTAAATATCAACAAACAAATGTTAAAAATAATTTAAATGATGATTCAATGTTTTACATCCCATATTAAAAAAAAAAAAATATCCAATTTTTCAATAGAGTTTCCTTATTCGAATATTTGCATAATGTTATGATTCAATGGTTTACAATATATCAACTTGTTTTGCATATTTGATTGATTTCTGTTTTTGTTTTGTTTTGTTTTTCATCGGTTTATTGTTGTGGTCGTTTTTGAATGTTGGTTCATGAATTACACTGGTTATAATGAATGAATTTATCATTTCTTATCTTTAATTGGTTTTAGTTAGATTATAAAATAATTAAAAAATACGTATAAAAAAAAAATATATATATATATATAAATTAGATTAAATAAGTTTAATGTAGTAAAGATTCTTGGAATTTGATTTATTTTTCAATCATCTTTGAATCCTTTTGATTAGTTTATCAATTGTAAAAAACTTTGAAATGGATATGGATCTTAAAAATTAAGATCAAATTTTGTTGTGTTCTATTCTATTGTTCTTGTTTAATGTTAACTATTTTCAATTTCAATTGAGGATAGAATATGTTTTAGAAAAGATATTTGAATGATTTAACAAATATTTCACTTCTTTTATACCATCACTACCATTATTTGTTTATTTAATAAAAGAAATCAATTTTAAAATAATCAATTGAAACTATATTGGATTTTAGATTCTAGATTATAGAATTTTATTTGAAACCAATCAATTTCAATTCTGTTCAAATGTGTCAAAATGGAATTTATCTCAAATACATTATAATTCAATGAAAATCCATTTGTAATATTATATTATAGTATTCGCCAATTTGAATCTTTTTTGGATCTTGGTTCATTCAATAACTCGTATTTAAGATATATTTGAATAAAATCATTCAAATTTGATATCAATTAAAGTTCAATCTCAATCTATCTAATTCCAATTAATAAATTTGTAATTTTTTGTAAACAATTTTAACTAAGAGGCAATTCATGTTAATCTTGATTCAATTAAATGCAATTACAGTGGTAAGATATTATTACTATGTGATTCTTCAATAATGGTAAAATCCAAATTTGTAACCAACAAAGATTTTTCTACTAATTATATCTTAATTTAACTAATTTGTAATTGTCTTGTAAAGAATTTTAACTAAAAGCCATCTCATCTCAATTGGTACAACTTATAGTGGTAATACATTAGTAAAATGTGATAATGATTCAATTATGGTAATAAACCAATTGAAATTCTATTAGATCTTAGTATGTTATCCAAAATTAATTAAACTAAAATTGTATCAATTCATTTCATTTAGATCTATTGTGTTCTTTTTTGATTCAATCTGAATGAAATTATAGTGATAAATACAATACTACTACAACACTAATACTAAATAATTTGAATTCTATTTGAATTCTATTGGTATTCAAATTATAACGAAATTCAATTTTCAGATTTGATTCATCTTAATTTATCTAATCGTAATTGTTATTGTTATTGTAAAAAATCTAATTAAAAATCTATTTCATTTTATTTCAACCTTGATTCAATTAAATGCAATTGTGGTGGTAAGGTATTAGTAATATGTGATGGTTCAATAATGGGAATTACCAATTGAAACCATAATTCAAATTGATCTCGAAAATTCAATTAAACCTTCAATTCATCTTGAATTATCTTTGATTTAATTAATACAATTGTGATTTTTATTGTTTAGAGTCTGGTTTAGAAACTATCTCATTTTAATTTCTCTATCAATTGAAATTGAAATAAAGCTTCGGTAATTGTCTTTGTAGAGAGTCTAACCAAGAAATCATCTCATTTCAATTATAATTCAATTGAATAAAATTACAGTGGTAACGTATTAGTAATTTGTGATGCTATAGTAATAGTATTAAACAATTGAAATCCTGTTGAATGAAATTTAAATAAAAGCTTCATTTTATCTGGGAATTGTTTTTGTAGAGAATTTGTCTAAAAAATCATCTCATCTGAATCTGAATTCAATTAAATGCAATTGCAGTGGTGATACAATAGTAGTACTGAACAATTGTAATTCTATTGAATTTCAAATAAATCTCAAGTGAATTTAAATAAAAGCTTCATTTTTATCTGGGAATTGTCTTTGTAGAGAATCTGATTAAGAAATCATCTCATCTGATTCTAAATTCAATTGAATGCAAATGCAGTGGTAATATGTTAGTAATATATGATGCTACAATAATAGTACTAAACAATTGAATCCACATTGGATTTCAAATTATTCAAATTGATCTCAATCAAAGAAAATCAATTTAAAACCTCATTGCATCTGGTAATGTATCTAAATTCAATTAATACAATTATAAATGTATCAAAAATGATCAGATTTTATAGTTGAATGATGGGGAAGAAAAAAAAAAATAAAATTTCAATTTCAATTTTATTTTAATCAAATGATTGATTTCAAAAGACGTAAAATTGATGATAATGATAATACAATAGTTGAATATGATGGTTATTCAATAGATTCAAATGATATTCAAATTGATATACTAGATGAATTTCCTAATAGTGAAGAATTTTTTAATAAATTTATTAAATTACGTAAACCTTGTAAATTCACCAAGTCAATATTATCAACAAATATTCAAAATAAATTTAAATTAGAAAATATAAATAAAACTCTTGATTACAAAAACCAATTACAAGTTGAAAAAAAATTAAATGGTGGATTTGGTAATGGTGGAGAAAATAGTAGAATTAAAATGAATTTTAATGATTTATGTGATAAATTTAAACAAGGTAATTGTGATTATTATTTAACTACCCAATACGATTTCGATGACCCAGAACAAAAAAAGGAAAATGAAGAGGAAACTGAAGAGGAAAATGAAGAAGAGGAGAGTGAGCAGTTCAAAAGTGATGAGGAAGAAGAAGAGATCCAAGGTCAAGGTCTGTTTGATAATTTCTCAGATACATCTTCAATTGACTTTAATAATCTTCATGATGATTTTGAAGATGAAGAAGAAGAGATAATAGAAGATGAGGAAAATGATGAAAGTTCCAATCTTTCACGAATTATTGAATTATTTCAACCACCTTTAACCAATTTAATTAACAAATCAAATATCTTACCACTTAATCCATCATTTATATCAACTTTAATACCACAACAGATAAATCTTTGGATGGGTACTTATCAACCAACCACAACCACCACCAACAAAATTCAAATTGATGAATCAAAATCTGATTTTGGATTAGGTAAACAAATCCCTAATAATGGAACTTCATCAGGTTTACATCATGATCATGCAGATAATTTATATATATTAATATCGGGACAGAAACGATTTACAATATATAGTCCCAAAGATGCATTAAAATTATATACAATTGGTGAAATTTATAAAATTTATTCATCGGGGATTATAGATTATAAAAATTCAAAAAATTGGAAACGAATTAGAGATGATGGTGGTATAATTGAAGATATAATAAATTGGAAAATTAAAAATGAAACCAATGAAATTAAAAAAATTCAATTATTAAAAGAATTAAGAAACGAAATTGAAATTAATAATTCCTCCAATAATCAATTGAGCTCTGATCCATCTAGTTTTTCAAAGATTCCTCCATGTTTATTACATTTAGATGAAATGGATACTGATTTGAAATTAAGGGCCAAATTAGAATCCTTTTTAATGAAATTTTTTCCAAAATTTTTAAATGTTAATAAATTAACAATTTGGTTAAATGAAGGTGAAATGTTATATTTACCTTGTGGATGGTTTCATGAAGTTAGTAGTTTTAATTCAAAAGATTCAAATTGTCATATAGCTTTAAATTATTGGTTTATACCTCCAAATTCAATTGAATTTAATAAACCTTATAAAGATGATTATTGGAAACAAGATTGGGAAAAAACTTTAAAAATTATTGAAAAAATTAAAAATAATGAAATTAAATTAAATTAAATTAAAAATATGTAAGATTATATATATATATATTGAATATTTTTGAAATCTAACTTTTGTATCGGTACTCAGATCTCAAATTGGATTAGGTTAGGGTAGGTTTGTAATGTTTATGTGTTGGATTTATACTTTATTTACTTGAGTTTCAAATGTTTTTTTTATCATAGTCTATAAACTTCTACTTTTTTTCTAAAAGAAATTTTATAATGAGTCTACGAGTTCTGTTTTTGTTAAAACTTTACAAATTTTTAATATTGTTTGATTAATTGAAGAATCTTGAGAATAAGGTTAAACTTAACATATAATAGTTGATATAGTTATCAATGTATAACGTTAAACAGACGAATTAAAAACACAAATTTATAAAACACATTAGAAAAGTTTACACATGGCATAATTTAATAATTGAATTAGATTTCAATCTTTCACCAGTAATCAAACTTCACAATGGATAAGAATCACGTATAGTCAATTTTGATTTTGATTTAGAATAAGATCCTAGTGATATAGTTACTTAACGTCAAAAATTCACTTTATAAAAATTTAAAAGAAGAACAATCAATACAATTGAATTATATTTCGATTCCAAGAATAGGACACTTGAAGTCAAATATATGAATCGAAATAGTGAAGAACTATTTTATGAATTAAATTTTCAACACCAACAATTGATGCACCATTTCTAGATCTCTATATTTTATACTGATAATTGATCTTTGGTTTTCGAGCAATAATAACAATATTAACCAAAACCATGGAAGTTTATACCTACAGCTGTTCGACTTATAAAATAATGTAGACAATTCATCAAACTTAATTTGTAATATTAACGTACAATGACAATATTATTCAAACAATGGAAGTCTATACCTAGAGCTGTTCGACTTATGAAATAAAGTGACAATTTCATCAAACTAAATTTGTAATATTAACATAAAAGTTTGATAAATCGTTCAACTATACAGAGAATTCAAGCTAATAAGAAAATAAGCTCTACCTGATAATTTTTTTCAGTTCTGGAGCGCAACATGATGTTTTCAAAGCATGTAAATCATTGGGTATCTAATTTCGAAAAAGTCAACAATCTTAACAACAAAATCATTAAATGGGTTCTTAACAATATTGAAGAATTCCAAATCAAATACAAGATCGGCCATGTCAATGTATAAGTGAATTTAAATACATATCAGAAAACATATAGAAAAATAAAAAATTAGGTAGAGAAGAATAAAAGTCGACAGATAAGAAATGGCATGGTAACTAATAAGAAGTAAAGAGTTTAAGATACGATATGTGTTTTTTTTCTAGGGAAAATCAAGTTTTAATTTAAATGTAATTGCGTTTTTAAACCTAGCTATTATACATTGTACCTATCAATATAAAAAATTCGAAAATTAATCAAAAATAATACTATACAAGATTAGATTAAATTATTCAAAGTAGAATTAAGCATAATTCTGAGAAGGAAAAAAAAAAAAAAGCTCAAATTTAAATCAATTTATTAGTATGAGTTATATTGGTTGCATTTAGAAATGGCTGCAAAAAAAAATAAAATAGATAAACAAAACACAAAACAAGATACTGCCCTAGCTTAAGTAACGTGACCTAAAGATCTTTTAGATTAAGAAAATTAGGAAAAAAATAATAGAGTGGAAATTGCGTCATTTGTTATCTCCGGAATTGCAAGATAATTATTAAACAAGTAAGATAAAGTATCAACTATGAAATTGATAAGAATAGCAAATAAGATTGTTTATTAGAATTGGATTGATAGAAGAAGTGCAATTCTAGTGGTAAAGGTTGTTGTTATAAGATACGGCGACTATATTTGGAAACCCGCGTGTATGATTCATCATAGATAAAAGAATATAGAAGAACCTATTTTAATGCGTCATACATTAATTAAATTGTTTGATAAGAAATGAAGAAAATGAAAAATGAAAAATGAAAAATAAAAAATTGAAAAAAGAAAAAAAGAATGAGAAATTTTAATTGGAGCGATATCGGTTACAAAATTAATTTATTATTTTATGTTATTTATAGAAATTAAAACGGGGGTATTAGTGAGGGGGGAGGGCAACACAGATAAAGATAAGATTTGGAGGACAACTATAACTCTCGGTTACCATAGACACATATGCATAGTTATATCTATTCAATCATAGTCAAGTAATTATAAAGAAAGAAGGAAAAGAAAGAAAGAAATCATAGATCGAATATTAACCAAATATACGAAAGGCATAAATTGTTAATTTCTCCTTTGATAAAAATTAATTGCTACCAAAACGAGACCTACTGCATATAACATTGCTAACTAAGGCATTTCAATTTTAATAGGAGAAGAAAGAAAGATAAAATCAGAGTCGTGTACACCATAGCCAATTAATTAAGTAATATAAGAAAATAGGGGGGTTGTGAAAATATTTACGATTTTGTATCTTTAATTAAAATTTCATTTTGTTACTCAATTTTTCCCTTTCTTTCTTCTTCTTCTTCTTCTTCTTCTTCTTCTTTACTATTACAAGCTCTCATTCACTACAGTTTATCAACTTAAACAACGATCATATCTAACTTCATTTCAGTTGAAGATTTTTAATTAAGAACAAAACAAAACAAAAGTAAAAAGAATAATTATTAGTTAATTGATATACATTTATTTATATATCAGTTCTAACAAATAAAAACCAGGAACATTTGAAATTGTATGATAATTTACCAACAAATTATACATTGTTTGTGTTTATAAGAATACCATATTTATTCAGTTATATATTCATAATATATGAATATTGAAACTCAAGATGAATTCCAAAATTCAACCTTGTTTTTCCCCCCACCTCCACCACCAAAAAATTCAACCAACCAACCAACCCAGTCAATCAATGTGGGTGATAATATGCTTCTTATAAACATTTCAATGATAATAATTTGATAAATGATTCATAAATCTAGTTCATATATTAATTATTTACAACCAAAAAGTATAGTTAGAATTCCTGTACATCAAAACAAACAGACAATTTATTATTTCTGTATTAGAGTACACTACCCCCAAAATTAGTTACATAATACATAACATAATAATATACAAAAAGGGAAGAATCCAAACATCAATACATTAGAAATAATAACAAGTCATAATAAAATTGAATTTTTTATTATTTTTACTTTAAAATTATTTTTATATTTATTGCAACATTAATTTGAAATCATCATCCATCTCATCATTTTTATATATATATATATCAATCAATCAACCAATCAACCAATTAATCTTATCACAGTTACTTACAAATAACTCAATTTACAACTGAAAGGATTACATTTTACACAATCTACAAGTTAACCACCCATATTTATACATAAACTCATTATTATTTCACCATAATCAAAATTTTATGAACTTATAACAATTTATCAAAGAAAACTAATCCATTTACATTTTATAAAAGTTTTCATTATATTATTAAATTAGTACGAATTTTACGACCAATTTTTTTATCTATCAATCATTTTTATCAATTATTTTTTTATATTATAATTAAAGTTCAATTTTGTTTTAGGTTAACATTTTTTTATATTCAACTTTATTTACTACTACTATTATTATTATTATTATTATTATTATTATTATTATTATTATTATTATAAATTTGGGTATTTTCATATAGATTTTTTTATCATTATCAACGACTTACGACTACTTTTCAAATTTAATTCAAATTTCATAGTTTCAATTTCAAAATCTAGTATTTCCATTTACATTTTGAAACTATTTATCATAAAATTTTAGACATTATCATAGATTTCTTCCACAAATTCATTAAATTCCTAATTAAAAGATCATTAATAAGAATTTTTAAATTATACTTGAGTCAAATATCATATAAAAATATCAAAACTCAAGTTTATTATTATTTAAAATATTCAAAATTGGTTTAACAAGTTAAATAAATAAATTACAAAAAAAAAAAACTACAATATACTACTAATGGCATTAGCTGATAGAAGACCGATTAATAATTTACCAGTTGGTTCTACACCTGCTTCACCATCATTCAATCCAAAAACTTTAAATCTTTCATCAAAATCAAATAATTTTTCATTACAACCAACTCAAGAAGTTTCTGAATCCGATTCAGATGATGAAAATATTCTTGGTAATAATGATCCATTAGTTTCATCAAGAAGTGTTTCACCAGATTCTATTTTAGATAATCAAAATAATCTACAACAAACAACACGAGATTCAACACCACCAACTTCAACTTCATCACCACCATCTTCTCAACAACAACAACAAGTACCTAATGTTGTTATTGATCCACCTATTACAGCAAGTGCAGCATCAGTTTTAAAAAAAGTTAAAAAATCAAAACCTGTATCTAGAGCTCCAATTGCAACTGGTATTTCAACTGCTATTCCTGTAACTGGTGAAAAACCAAAACCAGAACAAAAAGGTGATGCATCATTAGAAGATGATGTATTATATGCAATTTTTGTTATTCTTTATGAAAAAGATTCAAAAGGTGAAGGTATGACTGTTAAACAAATTTGTGATGTTTTAAGTGAAACTCATCCTGAAATGGCTAATTTATCAACAAAAACTTCAAATTTAGTTAGTGCAAAATTAAATGCTTATGTTAAAAGAGTTGAAAAAGGTGATACAAGTTTAAATTATGCTATAAGTAGAGATTGGGCTGATGCTTCACCAAAAAGAATGGTTTATGTTTATCGTGGTATTTTAGCACCTGGATTTGAAGTTGTTGCAAAGAAATTAATGGATGAATTAAAACAACAAAGAGGTGAAGAAGAACAACAACAACAACAACAACAACAAATCAATTCTGATGATCCATTGAGTAAAATTAAAATTGAAGAATCAGAATCACCAAAATCCAAATCTAATTTAAATACACCAATTGATTCTTCAAGTTTTAATTATAATGATGAATCTTTAGAAGCTGGTAAACAAGCTACATTGGCAAAACCAAGAAGACAAACAATGTTTGATTTGGGTGTTAATAAACATACATTTACTGATTCAACTGGCTTTGATAAAATTAATTTATTTGTACCTTATTCATCAGCACCTGTTACAGCTTCATTAACTGAATTAACAATTCATGAAAAAGAACCTAATCAATCAACAAAACAACAAATTAATCATAATCAATCCCGTAATAACCAACAATCACCACAGCAACCACAACAACCACCACCACAAGAATTTGATGATGAATTTGAAGGTGTATTTGCTGATAGTGATGATGAAGATGATTTTATTGAATCAATTAAAAAAAATGGTAAACGTTCAAAATCAATGTCATATATTTCATTAAATAAAAAATCAAAAGTTTTAACAGCTGCTGCTGCAGCTCCAAGAGCTTCAAGAGCCCCTAGTTCCCATTCACCAAATGCAGCAGCAGCAGCAGCAGCTTTACACGCAGCAGCATTAAGAGCTATATCAAGAGCTAATTCATTTTCAAATACATCATCAACTAATAGTACAAATAATTCAAATAATCAAACTCCAATGACTCTAAAAACTGGAATGACTGGTTCATGTTCAAATAAAAAATGGTTAAATATCATAAGATCGGGTTTTTTAAGTCAAGATATTTGTGCACCAGAAGATACAAGTTTATCTGATTTAGATAAATTTTTTAACTAAAAAAATGGGATTTAAAAAATTTTAAAAAAAAAAAATATATATTATGGAGAAAGTTAAAAATATATAAAAAGTAAATCAAACTTAATGAATAATTTCTCTAGTTTAACCCAAGTAATTAGAATTAGAATGTCTTGGTAAAATGTAGATAAAATTATTCTTATATATACAAATTTTATTTATTCAAGTCATATAATATTTTGGTCCATCACCACCTTCAGGAACTTGCCAATTTATATCTTGAGCAGGATCTTTTATATCACAAGTTTTACAATGTATACAATTTTGTGAATTAATTTGAAATTTCATTTTATTTGGTTTAGATTCATCTTTTAAATATTCATAAACACCAGCAGGACAAAATCTTTGTTCAATACCTTTAAATTTTTCCCAATTTAAATCCAGATGTTTTTGTAAATCCATTGATTTTAATTTTAAATGACATTGTTCATCTTCATCATGATAAGTTCCAGTTCTTGAAACACTAGTTAAAATATCAAAAGTTAATTTATTATCAGGTTTTGGATAATTTATAGGTTTAAAATCATTTGCATTTTTTGTTTTTGCAAAATCTGATATTTTATTATGTAAAGTCCAAGGTTCATTACCATTTGTTATAAATGTTGATAAACCAGAATGAATTAATCCACCAATTAAACCAAATTTTTCAAATGAAGGACGAACATTACGAACTTGATATAATTCTTTATAAGCCCAAGAATTTTTAAATTTTTCCTCAT
This sequence comes from Insectozyma morakotiae, assembly GCA_030564645.1. Classification (NCBI taxonomy): domain Eukaryota; kingdom Fungi; phylum Ascomycota; class Pichiomycetes; order Serinales; family Debaryomycetaceae; genus Insectozyma; species Insectozyma morakotiae. The sequence continues at coordinate 323,226 of JAKTYD010000008.1, forward strand.
ATTCTTCTAAGTTTATCAATTGTTCATTGTCAAAATTTTCTTCATCAATTGGATCTAGGTGTTTTATTTTATTAAAGATGGTTTCACCAGCAATTATACCACTTTTAATAGCTGTATGAGTTCCTTTTATTTTTGGCACATTCATAAACCCAGCAGAACATCCAACTAATAATCCACCAGGGAAATTTAATTTTGGAATTGATTGTAATCCACCTTCATTTAAAGCTCTTGCAGCATATGAAATACATTTCCCATTTTTTAAAATTGATGAATAAATTGGATGAGTTTTTAATTTTTGAAATTCTTGATATGGTGATATATAAGGATTTTGATAATCTAATCCAATAACTAAACCAATTGAAACTAATCCATCACCAAAATGATACATAAATCCACCACCATATTCATTAGAACTTAATGGATATCCAATTGAATGTAAAACTTCACCTTTATTAAAATTTTCTTGTGGTATTTCCCAAATTTCTTTTATACCTAATCCATAAGTTTGTGGATCAGAGTTTTTTCTTAAATTAAATTGATTTATAATTTTTTTACTTAATGAACCATGACAACCTTCTGCGAATATAGTTAATCTTGAATAAAATTCCATACCTGGTTCATAATTTTCCTTTTGTTTACCTTCTTTATCAATTCCCATATCTTGAGTTATAACTCCCAATATACCATTCTTTTCTTGGTTATATATTATATCATTTACAGATATACCTGGATATAATTCAACACCAATTTCTTCAGCTCGTTCACTTAAATATTTAACAACATTATTTAAACTAACAATAAAATTTTTATTTTTATTAATCATTTGTGGTGGTTCTGGTAAACTATAACTTGAATTTTTAGTTAAATATACCATATGATCAGAAGTTACTTTTGTTATTAAATCAGAAGGTAATGCAATACCTAACTCATTAATTTCTTGAGGAAATAATTCATTTATAGCTTTTGGTTCAATTACTGCTCCACTAACTATATGACTACCAAAATCTGCTGCTTTTTCAAGAATCATAACTCTTAAATCTCCATTACCTTGTTCATTATCTAATTGTTTTAATTTAATAGCAGTTGATAATCCACTTGGTCCACCACCAACTATACAAACATCAACATAATCTTTTACTCTTTCTATTGTTGTAGATTGATACCTTTTCGGTATAAAGCTCTTTCTTGCCTTTAGTAGATTGGGTATTATTATTCGTTTAATCATAAAGAAAATGTATATTTTAAAAAGTTGTTACTCATATATTATTATCCTACATATAAATTTGAAAAATTTATTTATTAACAAATCAGATCATCTACATTAATAAGAAAGTTGTATAGTTACTAATATATTGATTCCTCTATGATATCCATAATGTTAATTCTTTTAAATCTAATTCTTGTAACATATCAATTGCTAAATTCCAATCATCATTTGAATCCATAACTACAAAATCACCATCTTCATCTTTATACCTTAGCTTATTAATTAATATATCATCAGTTACTAAATTACTATTAACAATTTTATTACTAATTTTTGAATATAATTCATTAAATTGAATAAATGATGATATAAATAATTTATCTTTTAATTCAATTGAATTATATATAATTTTTACAATAATTTCAAATTGTATTGGTATCATATTATTTGAAGTTGTTGGAGTTGTTGATGATGAATAATTGGTTAAATTAGATGATGATGATGATGATAATCTTGATGATGATGATAAATCTCCTAATTTTACTCTTGTTACATTTCTCATCATACTTAAAGTTGAAGATGATGAATGATGTCTTGAACCACCAGAATTTGTATTTGTGGGATTATTATTCCCAGTATATTCATAAATATTTGAATCAGTTGAAGAATTTGAATTTCTTAATTTTTTATTCATATGTTGATTCATTTCTAAAGTTTTTAAATTTCTTAAACATTGTTCCCATTGATTTCTATTTTCTTCAATTCTATATTTTAATGTAAATGATCCACTTTCTTTTTTACCTGACCATGAGATTATTAATGTATAACCTAATGTGGAAGGACTTGAAACATTATAAATCTCAGATATATAAACTCTACCTTTTAATTCTAATGGAGAATTTTTATTTAAATCATTTAAATTGGTTAAAGAATTGGAATTTGAATTTGAAATTGTTGATGATGATGATGATGATGATGATGATTTCTTACGTGAACCAAATTTTAATTTCTTTTCCAGTTGTTGTTGTGAGGTTGATTGATCAATTTCAATGAAAAAAAATATAATTTTTTCAAATAAATATGCAATATATTCTTTTTCAGAATCAGAATCTTTAACAAGAACTTTCCCATGTAATAATAAATCACCTTGATCTTTTAAATTAAACCCTCTCCAATTATTTACTCTTTTAATTAATTGATTAAAACTTTCTACATTTTCAGCTCTTCTTTGAGCTTCATTAACTTGATTTGCAACTTCCTTCATTGAATTTTTTGCAATTAATAATTCATTAAAAATTGAATAATTTTCTTCTTGTTCTTTTGGGGTGGTTGTTTTAATTAATTCTTTTAATAATAGAGGATATTTACATAATCTTTGAATTGGTTTTAATATAAATGATTGTAATTCAAATCCTGGATCAATTAAATTTGAAGATTTTTTTAAATTTATACTTTCCTTTTGAATTAAATCAATTGCTGTTAATTGTCCAATTGTCCATGGTTCATAAGCTTTAAATGGTCCTAATGAAGCATGAATAAAAATTGATCCAATTCTTTGAAATTTATAAGGTACATTAATATTACATTCTAAACCATTTAAAAATCTTTTTTGAAAATCAATAATTTCATTTAAATTTGGAAATAATAAATGAATTTGTTCTGATGATAATAATTCTGATTCAATTAATTCATTTCTATATTTTAATAATAAATCTAAATCACTAACATATTTTCTTTCAGTTTCAATAATTTCTCGGAAAACTTTTGAACGTTCATCAATTGGAATAATTTTTGCAATTGAATCATCTTCTTCATCATTAATAATTAATTCTTTTTGATCTTTTAATAATTCATTAACAACTTCAATTATTTTAATTAAATCTTGTGTATTATCATTAAAAACATTTGATATTGTAAACATTTTTTCATCGTTAAAATTTAAATAAGTTTTAACGGCAATTAAAAAATCATATACTGATTTTTTACAAATTCTTAAATCATCAGAACTTATAATTGGTATTTGATAATTTGAATAAATATAATTAAAAATTATACATAATGGTGCACCCATTTGAAATAATTTCCATAATTGAGTTGCTGAATCAACACTTATATTAGCAGGTAATATTCCTGCTGTAAATGTTAATAAATTATTTGATTGATATAAAGTTTTATTTGAATTCGAATTTGGATTTGAATTTAAACTTGATGTATTTGATTTTGTTAATGAATTTTGTGAATTATTTGATTGAATAGATAATCGATTTATATCATTACTTAAGGAATCATTTGAATTTAATTGATTTTCTATTTTATTTTGTTCTTGTGCTAATGATAATGATTGTTGTTCACTTAATTGTTCAGCTTGTGAAAATGCTTGATTTAAAAATGGTTGTAGATTGGGAATCTTATTTAGTTTTCGTTTTAAATTTTCACATAGATAAAATAAATGATCTTTTGATGATGATACTTTATTAAAATTTAATGATAATTGTGATGAATTTGTTGAAAATGATCGTAATGGTGGTTGTGGATGATTCATGTTTGTAAAATGTTAAGTTTAAAGATTAGATTGTTTCAATTGGTTGAAATGAATGGAATATGATACGATGGTTTTAAATGATTGTCTAATTATGAATTCAATTTTTTTGGTCAATTTTTTTTTTCGGTTTTGGAATAAAAACATTGAAATTAAATTAATTAAAGAAATCAGATCATCGATTAAATTCAGATTTATCATTGGTTGGAGAGTTTATATATATTCTAACATGGTATTCTTATGATTCATTCTTCAATTCGGTTACAGATCTTGGGGATTAGAAATTATTACGAGGATATCGTTGAACCCCTTTTTTTCCTTATTTCTTTTGGTGCCTTACTTTTCGCTTAAATATTTATTCAATTTCTATATCATCTATGATTCACTTTCAACATTGCTGTTAATGTAGTACCGTGATTCCCACTAAAACATAATGATGATTTTGTTGGCCACCATTTTACCATACTATATGTCATATTCCCACTTGAAGAATTGGGTATTTCAAATATTTCTTCACCACTTAAATAATCATATAATTTTATATTTGAAGATTTATCATATGATACTCCAATATATGTACCATCTTTACTTATATCAATATTTGCTATACTTTCATCAACATCAGTTATAGTTTTATCATTTAAAAACAGATTTGTATTCCAAATACTTACACAACCTTCTTGTGATCCACAACAGAAATATGAACCTCTTGGATTAATCCCAATTGATGTTATAGCAGATTTATGACCAGCAATCTCTTTCTTTAATAAAACAATTTCATTTTCTCTTGTTTCATCAAATTTATAAACTTGTAATAAACCATTATGTAAACCACATATAAAATATTTATGATCTAAATTAAACCATTTTAAATCATAAACATGATCAATTAATTTAATTTTATATAAAAATTTATAATTTTTACTAGTTTGAAAAAAAATAATTTGTAAATCATTATCAATCACTGATAAAATTTCACCATCATTAGAATATTTAATTAATTTTAAACCTTTAAAATCTGTTTTTATTGAATTTTCAAGTAAACCAGTTTGACCTCTCCATATTTTAATATATTCATCTTTTGCAACCGTTGCAAATTGTGTATCAGTTTTTGGATTAAAAGCTATACTTTCAACTGCTTTATTATTCTTATGAGCATCTTCTATAATTATAGTATCACTTATTCTATCTGGATAACTTTTCCAAATTCTAATTGATTTATCAGTTCTTGAATAAACAATCGTTGTACCTGTATTATTAATTTGAATTGTAATTATTTCTGATGAAGTAGATGTATGACCATACAATGGTTTATCTATCAATTGTTGAACTTTTAAATTTTGAAAATATGATCTATTATGAGTAACATTTGATGAAGTCATAAGAAGAATTTATTATTTTTTAAACAGTTGTCAATTTTCAGAAAATTTAAATTTTTCAATATTTTTTACAACCAAAAATTATAAATTCTTATTTTCAACAAAATATATTAACTATGTCTTCATCATCTTCACGACCTCCTAAGTTGATATCCTTTGATGCATTTGCTAAAACAGTTGAAGATGCAAGAATCAAAACTACTTCTGGTGGGATTATAACTTTAATTTGTGTATTTGTTGTTTTATTATTAATTAGAAATGAATATGTTGATTATACAACTATAATAACAAGACCAGAATTAGTTGTTGATAGAGATATAAATAAACAATTAGATATAAATTTAGATATAAGTTTTTTCAATTTACCTTGTGATTTAATTTCAATTGATTTATTAGATGAAACTGGTGATTTACAATTAGATATTATAAATTCTGGTTTAGCAAAATATAGATTAATTAAAAATGGTAATAATTTAAAGGAAGAAATTGATGATTCACCAGCTTTAAAACCAGATATTACTTTAAAAGAAATGGCAAAAGGTTTACCAGAAGGTAGTACTGATGAATGTGGTTCATGTTTTGGTGCTTTACCACAAGACAAAAATCAATATTGTTGTAATGATTGTGAAACTGTTAAAAGAGCTTATGCAGAAATGAAATGGCAATTTTATGATGGTGAAAATATTAAACAATGTGAACAAGAAGGTTATGTTACAAGAATAAAACAAAGAATTGAATCAAATGAAGGTTGTAGAATTAAAGGTACAGCAAAAATTAATAGAGTATCTGGTCAAATGGATTTTGCTCCTGGTGCTTCATTTACAAGTGAAGGTAGACATGTTCATGATTTATCATTATATATGAAATATAAAGATAAATTTAATTTTAATCATAAAATTAATCATTTATCATTTGGTAATAATAAAGATAAAAATAATGAATTAAATGAATATTTTGATCTGATTCAACCATTAGATAATTATCAATTTAATAAAAATTCAAAATTTCATCAATCAACTTATTATTTAAAAATTGTTAGTACAAGATTTGAAAGTTTAGATTTTTCAAAAAAAATTGAAACAAATCAATTTTCAGTTATAACTCATGATAGACCTTTACAAGGTGGTAAAGATGATGATCATCAACATACATTACATGCAAGAGGTGGTGTACCTGGGGTAGTTTTTAATTTTGATATTAGTCCTTTAAAAATTATTAATCGTCAACAATATGCTAAAACTTGGTCTGGATTTGTTTTAGGTGTCATTAGTTCAATAGCTGGTGTATTAATGGTTGGTACATTATTAGATAGATCAGTATTTGCTGCTCAACAAGCTATAAAAGGTAAAAAAGATTTATAGAGACAAATAAACACCCAAAAATATTATGAATTTCTTCTTCTATTTACAAATAATATTTCGTTTTCTTTTTTATACATCACTAAGTAAATGTTCAATTTCATTATAGTTTGATAAATAATCTTTTAATTCTTCTTTTGATAACCATTTAAATTCAAATTTATCATCTTGTGGTTCAAAATTTCCTGATAAAATATGTGATTTTATAAAATATTTTTTATTATTATTTTCTTCTTCCAAATAACATGGTATTTTTGATACATTATAATAATTTATTTTATTACCACCTAATTTATATAACCCAGATTCAGCTAATTCATGTAATGATGAATTTGAATCTTTTTCATTTATAAAATTTGGTAAAATCCATTTATTATTTTGATTTATAATTAAATATAATGTTCTATCTAATTTTCTTTCTAAACTAGTTAAATCTTTTTTCAAATCTGCTTGAGTTATTCTTTGATTTGGTATAATTTTTCTTGTAAAATCATCTTTATTAATAATTTCTTCACCATTGTTTTTTCTTTTTAATTCTTCAATTTCATTAATTTGTTCTTGAGTTAATTCATCAATTTCTTTATATGGTTTTGGAGCTTTTATATATTGTCTAAATCTACGATCTCTACCTTGTTTTAAATCTGGTATACCTCTTGGATATATGATTTTTGGATCATATGAAACTGGATCTTTATTTAATTGTTTATAACGTAACTCGGCCATTGTACCTTGATTGAAATAAAACCATTTTGGAAATGTCCACATTAATCTTCTCCATAGTTCTTCTTGATATTTATAATATAATTTTTCAAATTTTGTTAATTCAGTAGTTATAATTGGTAATCTTGATAATATTAATGTCAGGGATATAATTGATTTGGTTGAGGTGGTTGTAGAAGTGGAATAACGTTGTATTATCCTACCATTAGATAAAAGTTTATTCATGATTTTGAATCTATAAATTTGTTTCAAAGATTTGAAAATTTTTTAATATCGATAAATTTTTTTTTTTTTTTTTGATTTTAACGAACCAAGTCAAACAAGCTTTCATGTCTTCAAGTTGTAATTTAAATAAATAAGACTTGGTTTATGAGTGATCACTGGATTGATTATGCATTTTTTGTTATTAAATTGATTCATACGATGTAATCCGAATGGTTCTTACGTCCTAAGTTTAATCAATGTGACCGCTTAAAAGCTATAACTTCAGCGATTCTCTTTTTCACAAACTAAACTCTTAGACAAACAGTTATTGCTTCAACTTATGAACTACAAGTTTGATCTTTTATTTATGATTAATAGTAATTGTTTTCCTGATTTCCTTCAGAGTTCTAAGTTCAGTTGACAATACCTGTGCAAAGAGAAGTGTAAAGAAAATCAAAAAGAAGGCAATATATCACGAGAAGATATGTCAATGCTTTGATCTATTCATTTAGTCAAATCATATTGATAAATCTCGAATGTCACGTATTTATTCCAATTTAATTCAAAAATCCTTCTCTTTGTATATAAGTATTCATGTTAGTTCAATGACGATAACCATCTAAGTTCTTTTATTGAATGTTTGAGAATCACAAACTGTATTTGATACGAAACGTTTTTATTATAATAATTTCTTTCCGATTCGTTTGACCAAATTCAAAGTTTCAAGTATGAGAACAAGTAAGATTCACTAACTAGTACTTTACTTCTTGAAACTTTCAAGATAAGTTCAATTTTTGAATCTTATTATTAGTCGATATTCAACACTAGAATTTTTTTTGCAGCATTTCGCAAAATTCCACCAAAATGTAAACAATCAAAGAATTACACCCATTATTGAGACTATAATCTTTTGATATAAAGAAATTACAATAAAATATTATAAATCATTAACTCTAGATTGTGTCTTTTATCATTAAAAGTAAGATCAGCATTAATGAGCTTGATACACTGAATTTTAATGACCAATGATAAAACACGATTAGAATAGTTTTTCTCATAGAGAAGTAAGTATAAGCAAGATCATATGAACTATAAGCATGATCATGATGGAAATATTCTTAACAATTCAATTCTGAATTGATTTCAAAATTGTCATACATCCATTGTCGTGTAAAAAAGTTAGATTTCCTCTTTCCCTAAAAACAATGCGTGCAATACCCAAGAAAATATCTCATAAAAAAACCAACACCATTTTCATTACAAAAAAATTTGAAATCTACTTTCTAAATTTATTTGATTATATATAAAGTCAAAGTATTAATAGTTCATAGTTTATTACAACGAATCTTATTATATTTATAATATCAAAAAAGGAATAATAGTAAAATTATCTATATTGTATTATCAATAGTATCGTATTTTTACAACCAAATAATTTTTTTAGTTATAAAATTTTAATTATTACTATTGAAATTAAATAATTCACGTCCAATCATCCACTTTATTACAAATTTTTGAAAAATTTCCAAACTTAGTAATTTAACATTTTAAATCAAAATTCAAAGACAAATATAATGGATCCAATTGATTCTTTTAATTCTATTCTTAAAGAACTTCAGGATTTACCACCACCTGGTGTTTCAGGCTCTAGAATTAAAAAGCTAACTGATATAGCTTTAAAAGATTTTAATAAAGAAAATGAATCAAAATTTATAACCTCATTATATTCAAATTGTAAATCAATAAATTCTCAAAATAAATTAGGTATTTTGTATGTTATAGATTCAATTGTTAGAAAATATAAAGATGAAGCTGATAAAGAAGAGATGGAAATTTCTAATAATAGCGAAGAAGGTACTTTTGCATCAGCTGTTTATAAAATTGGAGAATTAATTGAATCTTTAGTTGATGACGCATTAGAATTATCAATTAATCCATCAACAAATTTAAAAATTAGTAAATTAATTGATATTTGGGATAGATATCAAACTTTCCCATCAGACGTAATTAAAAATATTAAAAACAAACATTTTAAAACATTTACACCACCAGGTACTCCTCCTAAAACAAGTGTTGAACCAATTAAACCAAAAAGTAATGATGATTCAAATAGTATTTTAGCTTCATTAGCTTCATTAGCTCAAAAATCTTCTACACCACCAACCGCTCAATCAGAAATTAATTCATTACCACCACAACCACCACAACAACCACCACAACAAAACGTAGAAACTAATAGTATTTTATCTCAATTATCTGCTCTTGCTGGTAATAATAATAATAATGGTAATAACAATAATACTGCTGATAGTAATAATCAACAAGTATATTCCCAAGCGTCACCACCAGCAGCTAATAATGAGCAATTAATTCTTAATATGTTACAACAAATGCAAGGTCAAAATGCTGTACCTCAAAACGTATCACAAGTAGCTCATGAAAATGATTATCGTAGTCCTCGTGATTCCTCATTTAATAGAAGAGAAAGATCAAGATCACCAAAAAGAAATCATACTTCAGCACCTGCACCTTCAATCCAAGGTATGCAACAGAATTTACAACATTTAAAACAACTTAAAGCTCAACAACAACAACAACAACAACAACAACAGGCACCAGTTCCACAAATGAATACTCAATTTCCTATTCAAAATTCCCCACCAGTACAAAATCAAGCACCATTTAATCAACCTCAACCAATGGGTGGTGAAATGAATTTACCTGGTACTCCACATTATAGACCAAGAAATGTTGGATTTGATGCATCATGTCCACAAGGTTCAATTAAAGTTTTATCAAGAACTTTATTTCTTGGTGGTGTTCCTAGAAATATGGATGAAAGATCATTAGCTCAAGTTTTAAGACCATTTGCTGAAATTCAATCTGTTATATTAAATAGTGAAAGAAAACATGCATTTGTAAAAGTTTATTCAAGAAGAGAAGCTGAACAAGTAATTACGAACTTTAATAAAGATAATTCTTCACCTTTAAGAACAAGATGGGGTGTTGGATTTGGTCCAAGAGATTGTTGTAATTATCAACATGGTGTATCAATAATACCTTTACAAAGATTAACTGATGCTGATAAAACTTGGGTTGTTAATGCACAATGGGGTGGTTCAGGTGGACAACCAATCTCAACAGGTATGGTAATTGATGAACCAGATATTGAAATTTCAGGTGGATTAGGACCTGGTTCAAAATCAATGTCAAGAAAAATGCCAACAAATTCATCAAGAAATGGTCCAAAATCAAATAGACCTGGTGAACCAGATGATGATTATGTTAAAACTAGCATATCTTCTCAAATGAATCATGGAGGTCAACCTGATTTTAATATGTATCAACAATCAGGTGGTATTCCATTACAAGGTTTTCCACAAATCCCACAAATTCCTCAACAACAACAACAACAATTACCTAATTCTTTACCTCCAAATATTACTGAAATTTTAATGCAAGCAATGCAAAATCAACAACAACATCAACAACGTTGATATAGTGTATAGTGAATATATTTTATTCTGTTTTGCAACTTAAATCTCTCGTTAAAAAAAATACTAAATAAATTAAAAATAATATATTTATAGAAATTATACAAATATGTCTCAAGATTGTCTTTATTCAAGTTTAGATGCACGTCGACTGCATAACAGAACCTCATCTGGAACTTCCAAAAAGATAAGGCCCCCTACTGCTTGTTCTACTCCACCATCATCATCAGATGTTACATTTAGTCCAAAGAAAATAAAAACAAACAAAACTTATAAGAAAAAACGTAGGAGATTTGAAGAAAATTCATCAAAAGAAATAAGAAAGAAGAAAACTAGAATATTAGATTCAGATGAAGATGAAAATTCCCAAAAAAACAATCTAGAAACTTTAAATGTTGATAAATTAAGTAAATATAATGAAATTGATTCAAATTTAATAGATGATGACGCTAGTGATGAAAATGATCTCAATATAATCAATATCCAAGAATTAAAATCTCCTGCTAAAAATCTGTCAATTTCATCTTCACCTCAAAAGTTAAAGACTCGAATTGATGGATTAATAGATTTAAGTGATGATGAAGAAAGAAAAATACCAAAAAAACTTGATTTCCAATCATTATCAGTAGATCCAACAAATATTTTATATTCCTTACAACAAAATACCCAAGTACTTAAAAAACAAGTTGCAGCAAAGTATAAAAATAGAAAAGACATTAAACTACCTAATATTATTCGTCTGAGATCAAAGCTTTATAAAGAAGCTGAAAAACATTTTAAAGTAATTCCACGCATTTTATCTGCTCAAGAATACCCAAGTGTTTATTATGATTTAGCTAAGAAAGAAGTTTCAAATTCACAACATGAAACAATGTCAAATACTGATTTGAAAAGAATTGATTTTAATAAATTTTGTGGGGGTTATTATGGGTTCAAAAGACAATCTTTAATTGGATCATTTATATTAGAAAAATTTAAAGATGAATTGAATTCATATAAAAAAAATAAAGTGATTCAATGGTGGACAAAGCAAAATTTTGCAACTTATGTATTAGCTAATGAAATTATCATCAGAATGATTCAAAAAGATTTAAATTTCACTTTTGATCAAGCTGAAAAATTTTGTCAATCGTCCTATGACTATGGCTCAGCCGTTGCAGATACAATTGATATCGAAGACGATCAAGTTATTGACTAATGACTAGAATTAAACGATGTAGATGAATAAATGTTCTTACTTATGATATTTTTTTCTTTTATAAAACTACCAATTTATCAATTTTCAAGATTTTCAATCCTACAAAATTAAAGTCGATCTTTCATACGACAAAGAAGTTAAATAGATTCTTTCATCAATCTGGTATGACTTACAATGATATTGTATTTGCAAAAGATATTTCGTGTATTGCAGTAACTGGTAAAGATGCATGGATGAGACCAAATCCACAACCAATTACAATATCAGTTTCATTAAAAACTGATTTCCATAAAGCTTCATTACAAGATAATTTGAAATATTCAATAAATTATGCAGTTTTAACAAGAAATATATCCGATTTCATGAAATTGAATGAACATAAAAATTTTAAAAGTTTAACTGATATAGCTGAATCAATAAGTACAATTTGTTTGGATCAAAAAAATGGTGGAGGTGAGATTGTAGAAGTTACCATTAAATCACCAAAAAGTGAAATCAGAGCTGAAATTGTTGAATGTATTTTAAATAGAAATATTTTAGGTTTACCAAATCAATTGAATATTTTAAAAGTTGATAAATTAAGATTATTGACTATTATAGGTGTATTTACATTTGAAAGATTACAAAAACAAATAGTTGATATTGATTTGGCTTTTACATTAAAAGATGATTCTAAATTAATGATACATGAATTATTACAAAAAATTATAACATTTGTTGAAAATTCAAATTTTAAAACTGTTGAAGCTTTAGTTTTCAAGATTGGTCAATTAGTATATCAAGATGAAAGAAATCATGATATTAAAGATATCAAAGTTACAGTTACAAAACTAAATGCATTTAATCATGTTGAAGGAGTTGGAGTTTCATCATTAATGACATCTGATTCTTTTAAAGATTCAAAACCAATAGAGATCAAACAACAAACAACATCATTTAATATGCCGGTTGAAAAAACTTCAAATGATTATAAAGGAACTCATACTGCTTACCTTGCATTTGGTTCAAATGAAGGAAACCAATTAGAGAATATTAATCAAGCATTAAATTTATTAAAGTCTAATAATATAAATTTAGAATCTACTTCATCATTGTATATATCAAAACCAATGTATTATCTAGATCAACCTGATTTTTTCAATGGTGTAATAAAAGTGAATTTTAAAGATTATTCACCACATGATTTATTGAAGATTTGTAAAAACATTGAATATGATCAATTAAATAGAGTCAAAAAATTTGATAATGGACCACGATCAATTGATTTAGATATAATATTATATGACGATTTACAAATAAATTCGGATGATTTGGTTGTACCACATAAATCAATGTTGGAAAGAGAATTTGTATTACAACCATTATGTGAATTATTACCACCTGATCAATTACATCCAATAAGTTCCGAATCTTTTCATGATCATTTAAAACAATTACTTAAGAATCAGTTGGATGATGATCAACACAATCATATGCTTCAATATATTCCAGTTCCAAGATTATCACCAAATGACAATTTATTAAAATTCGATCAAATTAATCATAAATCACCGACTTTAATAATGGGAATATTAAATATGACTCCGGATTCATTTAGTGATGGTGGGAAATATTTCAATAATAAACTAGAGGATATTGTTAGTCAAGCAGAAAATCTAATGAATCAAGGTTGTCAAATTATTGATATAGGTGGAGTTTCTACTAGACCAGGTAGCACTGAACCTAGTGAGGAAGAAGAATTACAAAGAATTATCCCATTGATCGAAAAAATACGATCAAATTCCAAATTTGATAAACTTCTCATATCTATAGATACATATAGATCTGAAGTTGCTGAAGAATGTTTAAAAGCTGGAGCAGATATTATAAATGATATATCAATGGGATTATATGATAACAAAATATTTGACGTAGTTGCTAAATATAATTGCCCATACATTATGAATCATACAAGAGGTACTTCTAAAACAATGTCAAAATTAACCCAATATGATTCAAATACGAATGATGATATAATAGAATATTACATAGATCCACAAAACGGTCATCAAGAGATATTATTAGCTAGAGATACCAAAAATTTATTGAATGGAATAAGTAAAGAATTATCATTACAAATATTCAAAGCAATGAATGTTGGGGTTAAAAAATGGCAAATTATCCTAGATCCAGGAGTTGGATTTGCTAAAGATATGAAACAAAATTTTCAAATTATCAAAAATGCTAGCTTTTTCAAAAAATATTCAATTCAAATTAATGAAGATAAACATAAATATCTAAGTTTTAATGGAATGAGTTTATTAGTTGGAACATCAAGAAAGAATTTCTTGGGAAAATTAACAGATAAAGTATTACCAAATAAAAGATTAATGGAAACTGCAGCTACTGTCACCACATGTATTGAACAGAATACTGATATTGTAAGAGTTCATGATGTTAAAGAAATTAGAGATACTGTAATAACAAGTGATGCTATTTATAAAGATTTATATTAATTATTTCCTTTTATGACTCAATTTTTTCCTAATATTTTTATTCCAAACCATTCCACTCATTATAGATCTATTAAAACCATATATATCATGAATATTATCCCCGATTAAATTTCTTTCCTCCTCTGTCATTTCAGTCAAATTTTTATTTTTATTTTTTTGATTTAATTTATCTCTTTGTTTTGAAACGAAACTTCTACATTTATTTATTTCATCTTGAGATAAACTTCCAAATCCATATCCACCAATTTTTTTGAAACAACAATCTATTAATAAATTACAATCTAAAAATTTCTTTGGGAAATTTTGCATAAATTGAAATAATTCAATTTGTTCAGTTTCAGATCCATTACTTGAATTATTTTGAAAATCAGGAGAATCTAAACATAATTTAAAAATTGTCAATGAAAATCGAAATATTGTCTTCGATCCTTCATACCATAAAATATCCCAAATTCTTAAAACAGAATCTATTGGTAATATGCCAACAAATAATGACATAAACCACGATGATGTAATCAATGTAATTGGAGGTAATCTAGTCAAGATTTGATCTTCTTGTAATCTTTCACCTTCGAAGTTTTTACCTAAAATATTCCAAAGCGAAGGAATATATTCTTTTATACATAGCATTAAAACACCTTGATCTGTATGAACACCTTCTAAAGTTTGCAGGTGAACTTTTGGAATGATTCTTTCGGTTAATATAACCAACATCCAAAATGCTCTTTCTTCAGTCATGAATAATAATAAAAGACCAGCTAAAAAATTCAATGACTGACAATAACCAATTTGAGGTTGATAATGTGCAAATGCAATTAAGACTCTTCGTAATGATTTTACAAGGTTTGTTTCGTTGTTTGTGTTTAATGTTGATTCCGAATTTTGAGTAAGGTTTGTATTGAAATAAATGTTGTCAGGAAAAGTTCTATTCAAATCTCTTTCTATAACTTCTGTATCTTTATTATTGATTCCTTTTGTATCCTCAACTATTCTATTATAAACTCCAGTATTTTTATTTAATTTGTCATAACCACCAGCGTAGAAAAACCATGCATTTCCTCTCCAACTGCACGGTATACCTTTTCGAATCATTTTTTTCACCTTTTCCGATCTTGGAGGAAATCTAGTCGGTATATCTTCCTCTTTCTCACTCTCATTCACATTGAAACCATGACTTTTCATTAATAAATACCATTTTTTTTGTTGACGAAATTCATAATCACCATATCCTTCAAACCATTCATTATAATTAGCCAATGTAATCGAATGCAAAGTCGAGGATTTTTTAAACCCATATCTATTGAAATTTGACTTTAAAATTTCTTGCTTTGATTTCTTACTTACTAATATAATATATGATTCTCTATTTTCTATATCTAATGATTTTCTATCAATTAATAATTCTCCTTCATCACTATTGGTAAGATCTTTAAAATCAATGTCTTCTAATGATTTCAATATTGACGAATCTACCAATGCTTCACTTTCAATATCTGACAATGAAGCAACTGGTTTGTTATTTTTATTGATAGTGGACGCTTGTGGTTGAGGTGGTGATTCAGCTCCATAATAATCTAAGAATGAGTAGCTTCTAGAATTGGAACTATCATTACGTTGATGACCATTTACACCATTGTTATGCATATGTGGATCAAGATGAATATTTGATAATTTTGAATTTGAATTTTCTTGTTCTGTTGCCATTTTTTGAAAATTAAGTTTTAGTTATTGTATCCAAATCTCATTTAAACTCTTTCCATTTGGTTTTTTCTGTAAAAGTTGAAAATTCCTTCAAGATTGATGTTATAAATTGAAATTGATTTGGTTGTAAAAATATCAAAAATTATTATTGACCGACTCAATTGAGTAGAAAAATAATAAAAACTATTACATAATTTCTTACATGATCTCAAATGTATGAAGAGTTAAAAGATTATCAATATTTTTTTTTTTCAATTATTAATTCATTAGTTTCTTCATAATGTATTGGAGAAATACATGGTGGGAAGGAAAAGTATATCCATCATGCGAGGAGATCACACTTAATGAAGGAATGCTTGTATCGCATAATTACGAAGCACCAGTGCAATATATAAAAAAAGCCTTATACAGACAGATCTGTTATGAAGATAGTATACCAGTTTTAAATACAAATGTTGGTCTAGTGATAGATAAATTTTCACAGCCACTTCCTTTAATTGCAGATAGCTGGGTTCAATTTACTAGACATTCTATTCGTGGTACCTTTAATTACAGTGTTGTTTCAATAATTTATGCAATAAGTGTATCTGCTGTTATTATATGGTTTTTAACAATTTTTGTTTTAACAAATTATACAATGAAACCAACTTGGTTATTGAAAATGTCAACTTTATTATCAACAGTTTATATCTCAGTGGTGGTGATAAAATCTATAATAATTCTACATATACAACAAAGAGAAGGATATTTACATGGAGCTAAATTGTTAGATGAGATTAATAGCAATAGAGCTGTTAATATAATAGATTTAATAGTAGTCTTACTACTACAAATAAACCAAGTACAAGTTATCATGAGAATATTTCAAAGACAAAAAGATAAAAGATTAACTTTTTTTGTTGGTTTAATTGCATCACTTACTTCCCAAGTTATATGGGGAGTTTCACAATTCTATTTCTTTGATGAAAATAATGAAGCTGGTGATATTTTACCTGCATTTATATATTTAGTAAGAATTGCAATGGCTTTATGTTATGCAGCAATTATTACTGTCTATTTTATAAGTAAAATTAAAATCATACTAGCTAATAAAAAAATATGGTTATTAACATTATTAACATTTATATTAATATACTCACCAGTTGCTTTTTTTATTGCTGATGTTTCAAATGCATTTGTTTATGAATTGAGTGAAATATTTTCAGTGGTCAATTATGTAATTGGAGTGGTTATACCATGGGAATGGTGTAATAAGTTTAATTTAATTATGAAGAAACGAGAAAAAGAAGGTGTATTGGGAAGACGATTTTATGAAGATGAATTATATGAGTTAGATCGATTTGAATTATTCGTTGAACAAGAAGACAAAAATGAAGATGAAGATGTGGATAATAATAACGATGAGAATGGTAATACAGGTACACCAGAGTCAAATAATGTCACGAATGATATATCCAATTTCTTTCAACGTACTAAACATGCATTTTTAACATTAACAGATACAATAATTGCTGCTGGTTTTGCAATCCCAAGGTCTGTTTCAGTTTCAGCACAATCATTAAATAATAAAAAAGATGAAGAAGTACGAAATCATGAAGCAAATCAACATTTAAATGTTGATAGTTCTACAATGAATCAATTATTAAATTCTGATACAGTGACAACTTCAGAAAATAACATGACATTAACTAATACAAATCGAAATAGAAGAAATGTTTACGTTTATGCAAGAAAAGAAGTTGTTTTAGATGATAATATAAGTGAAAATAATTAGTTTTTTTCAATTTTTTCGTGACCTCTTTTGGCAATTTCTAAACATTGATCTTCATAGCCTGGAATATGAATGTACTCAATATTTTTATCTGAAAGTTTTTGATATGAAGAATTATTCTTTACAAATATATCTGGTTCAATAACTCCAACGTAACATGTTTTGATGTTAGGATATTGTTCGATAATTCTATCAGCACAAGGTAAATTACCACTCAATCTATAAGTACAAGGTTCCATGGTTGTATAAATTTCTGTACCTTCTGGTACTTTACGTTCTCCAATTTTTTTGAAATATTTTTCTAATGCATTTTGTTCAGCATGTGTATTCCCTTCTAATTCTCTTGAATATCCAGTTGATAAAATTTCACCATTAGTTACTAAAACGCAACCAACATTAAATTGAGTTTGTGTTTCACCACATTTTTCAGCTTCTTTTATTGCTAATTCCATAAACGGTCTTGCATGTTCTAGTGACCATTCAGGATAAGATGTTTTATAAGACCAATCACCATTTTTATTTTCATAACAATAAGCATGAAGCCATAAATCTAAATCATTTGGACCAGGATCCGAATACAATTGTAATCCAGTTATTGGACATATTTCATCAATCAATCTTTCACCATTTTCTTCTGGATTCAACCAACTTGAAGAAGCTCTAGTTTTTCCAATTTGATCCATATTCGCAATAATTGTTTCTCTATCATTGGATCCATCTTCACCCCATATAAAACTATTTGAATAAATTGGATCATTAGCAATTGGATAGTTTAAATATTGTAGATGAACTCTAATTTGATGTGTTCTACCAGTTAAGGGATGACACTTGACTATTGAGGTATTGGAAATTGGATCATATGATATTCTTTTGAACTCCGTTTTAGCTTCTTTACCATTTATTTCATCAATAACGTTTAATGTATGTTTAGGAGAAATTGTATATAATGGTTTCTCAACTGTAATTTCTTCCAATGGGAATTCTCCTTTCACTCTTGCAATATATTCTTTATGGACATCTCTATCTCTGATCTGTTTCATAAAATCATTTGCACCTTTAGATGTTTTTCCTAAAAACATTAGCCCAGAAGTTAATCGGTCCAATCTATTACATGGATGTACAGTTTTCCCCATTTCATGTTGCATTACTTTTGTAATTGTGTTAAATCTGAATCTACCAGTTGGATGTACGGGTATACCTGATGGTTTATCTATAGCTATAATATCCTCATTTTCAAAGACAATTTTTATTGGTCTTGAAGTTACACCAGGTTCTCTTCTAAAACTTCGATGTGAAATTAAATCACCATTTTTTAATACAGTGTCTAAACTAGCTTGTTTGGAATTGACACAAACTTGACCTTCCTCAATTGCTTTTTTATATTGTTCAGGTGTTCTATCTCTAAATTCATCAGTAAAAACATCAATCAATTTTCTATTTAGCCATCTCATTTTACAATAAGTCATATAAGTAAAATAATAAGGTAAAACTCTTCTCAATCTTCCATCCATTACCCATTTAGTACCTTCCATTTCTTCTTCTTCTATAGTTTTACCTTGAATGATTTCAGCATTATTTCCACCATTCACATCATAAGCAGTTTTAATTGATTTATCAATATCTTGTCTTCGTAGTCTAAATCCATGTTTATCTCTTATGACCTCAGTTGAAGAAAAGGGTCTTTTTATACCTTTCGGATCACTCATTCTTGAAATATACTTATTCAATTTTAGAGGCATTCAAAAGCTGAAAAATTATTCTTTGCATACAATAAAAAACAAAATGCTACCATATGTACATTACAACAAACCTTGTTTTTTCAAATCTATATAATCTTTTTCACTCATAACATTACCTTCATTATCTTCAACCTCTATTATTGTTTCTGCTTTAGAAGCTTTTGATTTTTTTTGTCTTGACAATTTAGACCATAATTTTTCAACTTCACTAATTGTACTAATGTTTTTAAAAAAACTAATAAAATTATCTTCAACTCCTAACATTTTCAAACCATTCTGATGCTTTGGTAAATTAAAATGCATTTCAAAATTCTTTATACCTTTGTAATTCATATTTCCACATATTTCACAATTATATAATTTATTTAAACCTTGCAATTTATATAACCAAAAAGGTATTGGGGTACCATCATTACCTAAGGGTAAATGTTTGAAATTATCATCGTCATCCGATTCATATTCTTCTTCGGAATCTGAATTGTCTTCTATAGATGTAAATTCTTCTTCGATATCTTTTTGCTGTTCAGATTCGATATATCTTTCTCTTTCTGATTGGTTTTTGAGCTTTTCGTATTGAGAAATCGTGAGCTCAATGTTTTCTTTCAACTCTTTAGAAATTCCAATTATTAATTGCTCATAGTACGTGAATGGCTTTTCTTGATTCAGTTTTAAATTTTTTTGATGTTTTTTACCATTTAAATGACCATCATAAACAGTTTTCTTGGAAAATAATTTATTACAAGCCTCACAATAAACCTCTCCCTTTTCATTTTCCTTGCCGTTTTTATCATCTATATTAGTATTTGCTTTAATTTTTGAAATCATTTCTTTTGTTTTATTTAAAGGATATAAGAATTTCAATCTTTGTTCAAGGTAATTGTATAAATCAATTAAATAAGTGTGATATTTATCATTTTCTTTGACATTATTGTATGGAACTTTGTTAAATATGTGTAAATATTCTATGTATGGAATGTTAGAATGAGTCAAAGTTGTATACATATTATGAAATGATTTCAAATCTAATATTTCAGATTCACCATCAAGCTCGTCATATAAATGTGAAGCAATTGTACTTAACAAGTATTTTCTTTTTACAAGATTTTTCTCTGAACCGTTTTTCTTATTAATTTTGAATCTAATCTCCTCTTTATTCGATGAATAAGGTTGGTACAAGTTGGATAAATTTGTATTAATTTCATTATCTGTCGGTATGTTTTGGATTAATTGATCGAACTTTGTAAAATCATTTTCTTTATCTTTTATAAGATCAAGATCTTTTTCAAAGATTGACTTGTCATTTTCAATAGAATCATTCAATGAGTTTAAAGTTTTATTATATTGATCAATGAAAAATTTCAATTCATGTTGTTGTAATAATTTCAATTTCTTTGTGATTCTTTTATCAGTAGACTCATTTAACAAATATGGAAATTTGATTAATCTTTCTGTAATTGCATTTTCTAAAATATCCAATTCTTCAAATGCAGATCGTTGAGCTTCTACGAAATTCATATTAATTTGATGATCATCAATAAATTTAAATTCGCATTTATTTACAACACAAAATTGTTTGATAAGAATAATGTCTCAACCAGATCCAATTCCAATCTTTCTATTCACTTACAATATAAACAAACAGCCAATCAATGAATTATTATTTTCTGATAAATTAATCGAGGAATTGCCTTCCAAAATATCTAGTTTATATTGTTTTAGTTTACAAGAATTTTGTTCTATATTAGATGGTTGTTTTCATAATAATGCAAATAAAATATTGATCAGATTTAATACATTTCTTTTATCTTTATTAAATGATAAATATGGTGTGAATTTCCAAACAATATCAATGGATCATATTGGAGCAACTGGATTAATTTTAATATCACCATTTCCATTTAAGTTTCAAAATATCAGAATTGGGAAATCAGCAATTGGATACGGAAATAGTTCAATGAAAGGTGGAATTAGTATTAGGATAACCTATTTTCCAATTGGGAAATATGGTAAACAATCAACAGAAATTACAATCTTATCTTGTCATTTAAATGCATATGAAGGAGAATATTATTATGAATTAAGAAAACAAAATTTGAATACAATTATACGATCAATTGATTTTGGTGATAATTATAGTTTAATAAAACCAAATAATCATATATTTATCATGGGGGATTTAAATTTTAGAACAACAGCAAACTTTAAATCAAATTCAATTGAATGTAGAAAATTATTATCATTGAATGATTCAAGTTTAAACAACAATAAAGAGGAGGATATAGTACAATTAAAACAAGAGTACGACGAATTGACAAAAGCTTTACAACAAGGAGAATTATTAATTGGATTCACCGAGTATGAAATTAAATTTCAACCTACTTATAAATATCATCTAAATACCCTGATTTATAATTCCAAAAGATCACCAAGTTGGTGTGATAGAATATTATACTTGAATACTTATGAAGATGATAATTATGATGATTATAATAATCATATAACATTAAAATTCCCAAATAAATCAAAAGATGATAATCAAGTTAGTCAATATTTGCCTAATGTAACCAAATATTCGTCAATTGAATCAATATTATTATCTGATCATAAACCAGTGTTTTTAGACATAACAATCCCATTCAATCCACCAAAACTGATTATTCATGAATTATCTGGCTGCTTACAAATTTTACCATCAAATGCAATAAATAATGATGAAGGATTCTATAATGTTAAAAGTTTAAAGAACTTATCATCAAAAGTCGATATGGTTAGTGGTCCAACGACAATTTATTTAAAACAAACAAGTTTAGATTACTTAATTCAAAATATAAATCGACCAATAAGTGATTGGTTTATTGGTTATAGTTTATGGTTTACAACTACACAAAATGGAAGATTATTATTATTTTTTTTTTTATTAATTTGTTGGAGTATTTGGTACTTTAGTGGTTTTAATTGAAATGAAAAAAATTATAATGGTTATGAAAAATTTATAGTATAAATATATCGATCTATTCTTTAATCTTAAATTTTATTTATTTTGTTTCCATTATTAATAGAACCTATATATGAATTATAAATTTCATGAAAATCATTAAAATGCATACACAACATCTTCAAACTATATTCAAGCAACATGATCAAGCAGTACATTCTTTTGAAATGTGACCTGATTTTCCACAGTTGTAACAAGTTTTTGAACCAAAACTTGGACCACCAGCAGATGAATGACATTCTTTTGAAATGTGACCAACTTTACCACAAGCATAACATTTAACTGAATTAACTTGACAATCTCTTGCAAAATGATTTGGACCACCACATTTATAACAAGTGGCACCACTGCTAGAAGAGTTATAATTGTTATTTGATCTATAGTTTGGTCTTGATTGAGATGTTGAAGTTGATTTATTAGTACATTGTTTTGAAATATGACCAAATTGACCACAGTTGTAACATTTAGCACCTTGTGATTGGTTTGGACATTCAGATTGAATATGACCAACATCACCACATGAGTAACATTGTTTTGATGTATTTTGTTTTGGTTCAGGACAATCATTTGATTCATGACCAGCACTATGACAATTATAACATAATCTATCTTCTTGTTTACAGTCATCGGCTAAATGACCGACTTCACCACATTTATAACAACTTCTTTGAAATTCAACACCCATGATTAATAAAAGCTCCCCGTATTAAAAATATATAACGTGTGTGAAAAGTTTTTGGAATGGACAAATTTTTTTTCTCTACATAGTTAACATTTTTCAACCTATATAACACGACTTTTATATTTAGTTGATTATCAACACATCAGCTTAAATGCAATATCCTTATTTGATTTCAAGATGGTCTGATCCGATAATAGGAGTATCGATTGGTGTTATATCGTATTACTTATATGAGATAAGAGTTAATAGACCACAAGGTCATAGTTTGAATGAATTACTACAAAAGAAATATTTAAATTGGAAACATGGTAAATAAGAGATGAAATGTATATTTTATATTTGTTGTTTAAATTTACTGATTAAATCTCTTGATTTTTCCTCATCTTTTAAATCGGATTTTATAATTTCATATATTTTATTCCATGATAAGTCTGTAATTGAACTTGTAATTGGTTCTGAAACATCTGGATCTTCATCTTCAACAATTTCCTTTTGAATTGGTTTTGGTGATGGTGTAATCATACAATTGAATGAAATTTCATTAGTACCTAAACTATAAATACTTATTGAATCTTGAACTACTTTTGATTTGTATAATAATTTTATATCATTTGGGGTTATATTTTCATTTTTCAATTGAGGTAAATGATCTATTAACAATGATTTAACTTTATAGATTGAATCATTTGAATCGATGGTAATATCAGTTGTGAATTTGAATGGAGGTTTTATAGATTTAAATTTTAACAAATATTCAACTTTAATTTGGTCGTCAATTGTAGTATTTGAAAATTCTGGAAAATCATATTTATATTTTGGTAAACTTGGTCCTAAAGATGATAATTTATTATAGTCAGCTGTGGTATAAAATTTATCATTAGATTCCTGTGTAGATAATGAAGCCAACTCCAAGTAAGTATTAATAAATTGTTTCTCTGATCTGGAAGCAGTAGCCATTTTTGGTTAAATTCTGTTGATAATAATCTTTTTTTCTTTCGGTTTTATAATTTTCTCCATTCTAAATGAATTTCTTTAAATCATTTAATAAGAATAGTACCAATTATTCACCATTGAATCAAGACGATGGTGCTCCATTACCACCACCAGTAACAGAACCAACCCAACAATCATCATTTAAAACAAGATTACAAAAATTAAATCCATTCAGAAATCAATCAATTTATTTACAGGACGAAGATAATTATGTAACTTCAAATCCTGGATATTTTGAATTATCTAGATGGGATAGAATGTTAATATTTGCATTATGCTTTGGTGGATCTATATGTTGTTGGACAATTTGTATATTTCTATTCCCTATCTTATCATTAAAACCTAGAAAGTTTGCTCTTTTATGGTCACTAGGTTCTATATTCTTTATAATCAGTTTTGGTGTTTTAAAAGGGGTCAAAGAATATATGATTCATTTATTTTCATCAACAAGAATGATTTTTACAATTGTTTTTTTAAGTTCAATTATTTTAACTTTGATAAGTAGTATTAGTTTAAAATCAACAATCTTATCAATAATCTTTGCTGTTATACAATTAATTAGTGCAATATGGTATACAGTGAGTTACTTTCCAATGGGTAAACAAACATTAAATTTGGCTGGAAGTGTTGCAAGATCACAAGTTGATACTTGGATAAATACATAATATATACATTTAATCTATATACTTATTAATAAATGATTGTTGATTTTCAAAATCTGGATATGAACTATTGATACCTTTTTCTACAACTTTTTGAATTGCAGGATTTACATTGGAATCGTTATTTAAAGATTTTGATAAATCAGTCAACATATCACAAATGATTTTGAAATGTTTTGAGCCATTTTGATTAATAATTTTATTTAAATTTCTTATAGCTTGTAATGCTAATACATATTTTCCTTGTAATAAATAAATTTTGAACAAAATTTTCCAAGTTATAGTTAAATTTGAAGCTTCAGTTGATAAAGGTTTGAATAATTGAAATAATTTCTCTAAGATATCTTGTGACATTAAATCGGAAATTATTTTTGAGCCAAATGGATCTGAATCATCTTTTTCACTTTCAACTTGAGAAATAAATTCTTGTCTTTTTTTATTAACTTGAGCTTGGATTTTCTTTTGCTTTTTGTTTACTTTTTTAATTTGAATTTCATCTTCATTTTGTTCTTGTTTGTTTAATTTATTTTGATCTTCATATAATTCAAAATAAAGTTTTGATAAGCCTTCTAAAGCTCTAACGTAGATTGGAGTTGAATGAATTTTATCTTCCCATCTAAGTAAATCAATATAGTCTCTTGGAGTACCTCTTCTCATACAATAAGAATGGAAATCATATTGATCGTTAAAAAAAATATCAAAATTTTTCAACACAGCTTGAAATCTTTTCACAGATAAACCTTTATAAATCTCAGCCAATTCTGAAATTTCTTCACTATCATTCTCTTCATCATCTTTATTCAAGCTTTTCAATTTATTTTGATATTCTAAATATAATCTATAATAAGCTTCAGCACTTTCAGTTAAGATCCAATTTACTTGCATTACATGTAAATCTTTACAACCATTTACTGCATCTTCATCTAGTTTTGTAAACAAAGATATACAATCAATTGCTTCATTTACTTTATTTGCTCTAAGCATATATTTTGTAGCTTTTGAATTGATAAATCTATCTTGTAAGTCTAATTCTCTACCTTGATTCATGATCTCCATTGCTTCAACTAATTTATTTTCATGCTTTAAAATTCTAGCTTTTGTAATATACAATTCAACTAATGTTGGTGAATGATCGATTGCTTTGTTAATATATTCCATAGCTTTTGCTAATTCACCTTTATGTAAATAATGTTGAGATAAATAAAAATTTGTCCAAACTTCAACAGTTGGATTTTTTATACTTGGTAATTCGTTTTTAATAAAATCCAATATGATTTTTTCAATTATTGAGGATTTTGATTTGTTTTTATATAATGGTTTCACATTAACAAATAATGCAGGTACACCTCTAATTAATTGTGGAATTAAATATTCTTTCATTTTGACTTCAAATATTGGATTTGTAGATGGTATAAATGTTAATGGTATAAATTTTGGTGGATCTGATTTTGGATAAAATTTTGTTAACTTTTCATATAATGAAATTCTTGTTTCGATTGGTTTTGATAATGAATCTAAAGTTAATTCTAATAAATTATAGTATGATACATTATCAGGATTTCTTTTTAATAATTTTCTATAAATTAATGAAGCTGATTTTTTATCACCTAACAATAATAAATATTTAGCTTTATATTCTAAGTAAGATAATTTATCTAAAATTTGTGATTCATCTTCTTCTAAAACTTCTAAAGCTTTTTCAGGATTACCTAATTCTCCATAAATCTTATTTTTAAATAAAACACATTCATTATGCTCATATAAATCTGAATCATTCAAATGTTCTCTAATTATATCTTCAATCTTTGTTAATGTATTTATGGCATTTACATTTTCTTTATTTAAATATTGTGCTACAGCTAATCCAGTCCAATTTGCTCTATATCCTGGTTGATGTTCCAAATATAATTGTCTACTTTCTCTTAAGTTTTTATAATCTCTAAGATGAACTTGCATGAATGATAAATCTCGAAGTATAGGTTTATTAGGTGACCCATTATCATTTGAAGCTTTCAACCATTTACAAGCTTCTTGATAATTTTCCTTTGCTCTATAATATATCCCCACTAAATGATCAACTAAATAATTCTTTGAATCTTTTAAAATAGCCTTATCAATATAATTTTGTGCATCTTGATCTCTAGCTGGGACACCATTACTTGCAGGTAGATTTAAAATCAAATTACCTTTTAAGGCTAACGATTCAGCATGATTTGAATTCTTTTTAAGATTTGTATCAATTAATTTTAATGACTTTTTATATTGTTTTGAATCAAATAATTTCAATGCTTCTCTGAAATTAGCATCTTCTTTGTTGGTAATTATAGGAGCACCTTTCTTTAACACAACCATTGTATCGTATGCAGATTGTTAGGTAGTACGGATATGACCAATTGATGAAAGAAGATCAGTTATTGATAGTTGAAAATTTGAAAAATTGTCTGTTGATTGAAACGGTGAGAATGAAAGAAAAAAAAAATAGCGGTGCTCAAACCAATCCATGCCAGTGGAATAAATTGCACGACCGCCATGGGTATGAGATTGTGTCTGATGGCAAAAAATTTCATACGGAGTTTTATCAATTATATGGAGGGGTAAAATTTAATTCCAGGGTTCGCATTAACAACAGATTAGATATTGAATCCAATTATTGAGATATGTCTTTGAATTCTACACCTTTAAACCCAAGCCTAACTCAATACGGGGAAAAGAGAAAAAGAACTAGAGTGGCTTGTGATTCTTGTAGAAAGAGGAAGAGTAAATGTAATGGTGAAAATCCATGTTCAAAATGTAAGGATAAAAACAGGAAATGTGAATATATTATTGTTCAAAAGGAAAGAAAGAAACGTACTACAAGAAATCAACCTCAAACTAATGGAATGATTTCCAAACCAGTTAATACCAAATCAAGTAATGCAATGATCACAAAATTAAATTCTAGAATCAATGTTTTGGAAACTTTATTAACTAAATTGGTAACGAAACTAGATCCAAAAGATCAAGAAGAATTTTTAGAAAATGATCTTAAATTTGAGAATAATTCCAATGAGGAGCAATTAGATGAATCAGATACAAGTAAAGAAGAAGGTGAAAGTGATGATTTCAACGTAGATAATGTATCTGAATCTGAATCACCGGATTCATCAGATAATGAAGTTTCAATTAAAGATCCAAAGATTATGAAAGATATGTTAGCACCAGGAGAAAGAAATTGTTTAACTTCAAATCTTAAAAGAAAATTGATGCAATATTTTGGTGCTCATTCAATGTGTTATATATTATCAGCAAAATCATTAGATTGGATCAAAAATAAAGTACAAGGAGGTGGTGGAAATGATGATATATTTGCACCTTTCAAACAATTACCATTAGCTTTTAAAACTGCTATCAAAACATCAACTAATCTATTAGCAGAACCAAATCCAATTGTTTTAGAGAAAGAGAAGATGTATTTCAAATTAGAAGAACAACCACTTATATTTGAGATTCTTGAATATTATTATCAGGATTTATATATTGCACCATATCTTTGTGATATTAGTACAATTCGTGAATTATTTCAGATTTATTTTTATGGTTTATCTTCGAATGATTATGGTTTAATAGATGATTTCATTTATAGTGAATTATTAATTATGAATGCATCAATTTTACTATGTTTAATCAATTGGAAAAAAGATGATAATATTGATTCTAAACAATTTCCAAATTTATCAAAAATTAATATTATTGAAACTGCAAATAGATTATTCAATAATTCAATGGAATGTTATAAAAAAATTTCAAAGTCAAATGAAGGTATAAGAGCTGTTCAAGGTTTGTCATTATTAATTATTTATATTGAAATCACATTGATTACAGATTTTCATATGAATTATGTTTTAGTCAGTGATTTAATTGGTATGGCTAAAGAGATGGGTCTACATTCAATTGATTGTATAAATTTAGAAGAAGATCAGCAAATGGCAATGTTGAAAAGAATTTTATGGTGGTTTTGTGAATATATTGCCTGTGAAGTTAGTTATAAAAGTGGTAAATCAATGTTAATTAATATGGAAGATGTAACGACTTTAACTGAATATGATGACAACTTCTTGTCTATACCAAAAACATTATTCTATACAAAAGATTATCAAAAAAATGCTAATGAAATTTTCAAGAATTCTCAAAAATATGGTTATCATTTTTATTTTGCATATTTTGGATTAATGTTAACAAGAATTAAAATAAAGAGTTATAATAAGTTATTTTCAAAATTACCAACTAATATCAATATCCAAGGAATATTAACTGTTATAAATGAAATCAATGATGACTTTAATAAGATGAATAATTTAATGATTAAAGGAACAAGATTAGATGATTGTAATTTGATTCCTTCAAAGAATCCATTTTCATGTAAATCAGAATTATATAATTATCAATTGATTCATATTCGATGTTCTTATTATGCACATTTATCATCAGTCAATAGAATACCATTTATAAAAAATTTCAACATAGAAGATGATAGATTATTGTCATATGGAAATCTATCATTGAATAGTTCAAGAAAGTTGCTAACGTTGATTAATAAAATTGATAAAGGTATGATTAGTTTATCTGGTCGTACCACAATAGCATTCTACCCAATAATAGCATTTTGTAGTTTATTAGGTAATTGTTTAATATTTTCAAATGAGAAATCAAGTTTAAATGATGGATTATTATTAATTAAATCATTAGATTTTTTCCTGGTTGATGAAGAAGTTGATTATTTAAATAGTAAAGTCATCTATTACGATTATATTACAAAAGCTTTAATTAGAGTCTTAATTGATAAAGTTGATTTTTTAAAAGAGAAATCAAATGAAGTTTTAAACTCATCAACAAAGAATCAAATTTCAAATTATACATTTTTTGAACAATTTATTGATGGTGGGAAAATAACTGAATTAAGCTCAAATCCAAGTCCATTGAATTATAATTTTAACACATTAAGTAATGAAACTAATTTGCCAAACCTAACAACAAATTTTGACGGTGGTGATTTTGATATTGATCAAATATTATCAAATTATACATTAGATAATACATTTATGAATAATATGATAAATGAAGGTGATTTAAATTTGAACACCAATAATTTCAATGAGATACCGATACCAATACCGGATGATTTAAACAGCTATTTTATCAATGGCATATAATTATGATTTAATGAATAAAGAATAATGTTACTATAAATATATAATAATCTCTAAATTTGTGTCTTCGTTAAAGTGTCATTACATAATTATTATACATGCACCAGAAAAAAATAAAATAAGAAAATAAACGAATTCCGGATATTTTGATTCCTTAAATCTATCCATTCCATACTGAAAAATTTAGATTAAAATTACATCAAAATTTGACTTTATAAATGAATGATTCTAGATCAGATCACATTAAAACTCATACCTTTGTAACCAATAATAATACATCTAGTGGCCCACCAAATCATCAAAATCAAGATGTTTCTACAAATAATCATATTGATGATCACAACTTTAGTGAAAAGACAAATTCTCATACTGATATGATCTCCTTAACTGGTAATGATCCACATGATACAAGTAGGAAAAGAATAAGAGTTGCTTGTGATAATTGTAGAAAAAAGAAGATTAAGTGTAATGGATCATATCCTTGTCAGAATTGTTTGAACTCAAAAGATCATCAAGAATGTCATTATAAACAAAGACCAATCAAGAAAAAGAAGAAGCAGTTGAACCAACCACCAATAAAAGATGACACTCCAAAGGAACCTTTACAGAATAATATTATTCAGACAACTCAAATTTCCACTTTTAATGATAAGAATTTAGATATAAATCAACGTTTATCGAATATGGAATCTACAATACTTAATCTAACGAAAACTATTGAACTTTTGATACAGCAAAACTCAGCACATGCTCAACAAACAGTAATGAATGCAAAATCAAATATAGAACATGATCTAAAACCTATAACAAGAGCTGATTTATCAGTAGAGACAGACCTTACAGAAGATGAAGAGTCAGATGAAGAAAAGAAAAATTCTAGAAGTGTACTTTCAAGTGTTTGTTTTGATGAATATATCGGTGTTCATTCTATTATGTGTATTTTTTCAAAAGATTCATTAGATTGGATGGAAAATGCTTTAGGAGATCAAGGAGCAAAATATATAAATCCAATACGAAACATACCAATTATTTATTATTCAATATTAAGATCATACCTTATGAAATGGATTGATCCACCAGTTGTTGATAAACAACAAAGAAGGAAATTATTAGAAACACCATTTCCATCGGATTCAAAATTAGTTCTAGAATTGGTTGATTTATATTATAAAGAAATAACCATGGTTAATGTATTGGTTGATTCATCTTATGTACGAAGTTTATTTGTTGCTTATTATAATAATTTATTGGAACCAAATATTTCAAAAAGAAAAAGATTCAAATTAGGTGAATTATTAACAATGACTTGTGTATTATTAATTGCTTTAAATGCAAAAATTGATCGTGATGAAATCCCCAATGATTCAAAAGATAAGGGTTTTAGAATGAGTGATAAAGATTTAACAAATTTACAAAATACTTTATTAGATAATGCCATTTTTTATTATCATAGATTATCAGTTATAAGTGATGGTATTGAAACTATCGAAGCAATGTTATTATTCATAATCTATAATGAATGTAATTGGATTTCAAGTCATATCAACTATATTCCAATATCTGTTGTGATCAGATATGCGCAAGAAATGGGTTTACATCGAGCTGAAAGTTATCAAAATATTTCTTTGAGTGAACAATCAAGAAAAAGAAGAATATGGTGGTTTTGTTATTATTTTGATACGGAAATGTGTTTTAAAAGTGGTAAACCACCAATTTTAAATGTCAATGATGTTACAACGAATAGTGATGATGATATGATTCAATTCTTCAAATTGGCATTAAGTGATGTTAATGTTAATAATACTAAATTAGAATGTGCAAAATTTATAAATGAAGAAATTATGAAAAATACTCAAACACCAATAACATTAAAATTATTAGAGTTTATTTCCAATCAAGATAGTGATTTTACAATGTATTATCATGTTTTTGCACTAATCTTAACCAAGATTAGATCTAAATCTTATCATTCATTATTTATTGCATCGGCTCAAACAAGGGATTTAGATTCATTATCCACCACATTAGAACAATTGAACTTTGAAATGTTTGAATTGGCATCTTATTCAAAAGATCAATATAAACCAGTTTTTTACAATGATGCAAATTTTAAATTTACAGATCCTAAAATGTCCCTTGATGAACGTGAATGTTCATTGTGTTCACATTTGACTTTTTTCACACATTTAATGATTATAAATAGAGTACCATTCATGATAAGAACCAATAACTTCAATGAATTTGATGAAAGAATGTTAAAATTTAGAAATATAAGTTTAGATTCAGCAAGAACAATATTATTTTTAGTCAAACAATTGAATAAAGAAAATACAACTTCAACATGTTTAAATTGGATTTTGTTTTTCCCTGCTTCTGCTTTTTTTGTTTTAGCAGCTGCTATTTTAAATCATCCAAATTTTCCTGATACTTTAAATGATATAAATTTATTAATTGATTCTTCAATTAATTTTTTCAGTTCATATAGAAATTTTTCAATTGCACAAGCAAAACCACCATCTATTTTCAATAGTGCTTCAACTAAAGATTTTACAATTGAAATTGTCATAAGATTGGTCTTAACTATTGTTATAAAATTTTATGAATTGAAAATTAATCCAAGACAGTTTGAAAATAATAAAGAATTACATTTACATTTACAACAAACTGAACAATTGTTACCAGATATTTTCAATAATAATAAAGATTTTAAATCTAAATTATCTACATTATTTGGAGCTTCACCATTTAGTTCAACAAATTCTGAAACTGATAAGAAATCTCCTTATTCTCCAAGATTAAATCCATCTTTGAGTAATATTTTGGATGATAATGAATCTGTACTTAAACACCCAAATCATCCCCATCATCGTAATCATAATGAAATTTATACACCACAACAAATCAGAACACCAGTATATTATGGAAACAGTCCAATGATTAATTTTGATAATATTGATTTCTTGACTGATTATTTACCTAATGATAATGCATCTAATATAATTTTTAGTCAAATGAATAATTTGCCAAATTTTTTTTTTGATAATAATTTAGGTGTTTGAATGATGTGAATGATTATCAATAATAGCATGAAACAGAGATGTTAACATTCATGAAAGGATTTTGCAACATTCGGCATGATTTTTTGGGAATTAAAATTGAGATCAACGATGTTTATGTGAATTTAATAAAGTGTTAGCCGTACTGAATCCTAAGCATTTAGCTATGTGGCATTCTCAAATGAATTCGATATCTTTGTCGAAAGAATGAAATAAAAAGCGCATTCAAACAATTATTAATTTCAAATGTAACTTAGATGTAGTCTTAGTGATATGAAGGGAATCAGTTTCAATTAACCTTATGGTAAAGAATCAATTGCAGTCAAGATCTATTGTTAAAAACAACCAAGTTCATCCAATTTATATAAAGTTTCTTGATATTTTTGATATGGACCCTCGGTGTGATTCAGAATATAAGTGATTGAACGTTTCGGAAGAGTAGCATAAATATTTTTTGATAAAAATTAAATAAAAATTTAAACTTTAAGGATGTAATTGTCTAAAAAACTATAAAATTTGTATTGTAAAAAATGGAAATCTGGAATATTAACTTCTTCCGTTTAGCCTATTATGGCATCCGAGAAATATATTTCAAGATAATGAGTATTTAATTGGACTATAGTAATCAAATCACACTACAGAAATGATTGTCAATAAAATTAATCATAATAGTTATTAATAAAAACATTGTAACTAAAAAAAAAAAAATTTCACAAATTTTAATTGTTAGTCGATCGCATCATTTGCATGAAAATGGTTTCAACACCAAATGGGGAAAAAAAAAACATTCCAGGAGGTAAATTTGAAGCTTGGATTAGTAAAGTGTAAACAAAATTTTATGAAATCAATTTAAAAAATTATTTGTCCTTATTACATGAATCAATCTTGGTTTAAACATATATGAACTTTTGCCTATACCCGCCTCAATCAAATGCGTCGATAAAATTTTTGCTCACAAAATAACAATAATACATTAAAAATCTCAACTTCTTGACTAAAATATATGTATAAAGTGTTATTCATAAATACAACTTTAATTTTGTTCTATTTTTCTAAATTATTCAATTATGTATGAATTTTACTGCGGTATTCCATGTTTTTGGCGATTGAAACGAAATATACGATTGAGAATCAAATTTGATAATAAAGTTTTTGCAATTTTTACAATCGATTAAAATGAATTTCCATTAAATAACGATGTAAAATTTTGGAAGTAGTGTATTTAACTGAGTTTTAATACATAGTAAATCAATTGATTTTAGTCGTAGAAAAATAATTTATGACAAAATAGATAATCTTTGAATTTGTGTAATTTAATTATAAATAAAGTTTTTTAGTTAAATATCGTTAAATTGTACGAAGTAATTTTTTCTATTATTTCGATCATGTACCATAATAAAATTTTATTCTTTTTTAATTAAAATAAATTGTCGTGAATTATTTTTTTCTTGCCCCTTTAAGTTATTTAAATTTAAATATTCAGCCCCCTAAGAAGCATGGGTTATTTTAAATTGTATAGGTTTAATACTAACAGAAACACGAAATCAAATACCACCTTTCGTTGTTGTAGCAATTTTACTTCGAGTGTTTTCATTTGCACGAATGATATGATTTTCCAATACAATTTAAAACAGTCGATTTCTTCGATTGACCAATCAAATATTGTTCTTCAACAAAGAATGTTTTAGCTGCAAATAGAGTTAACATAATTACTTTAGTAATTGCAACATTTTTTACGTTTTTTTAATTTTTGTGCGCAAATTTGAAATACCATTTCCTCTTCATATATTACAGTTACATTGATTAATCCATAGGAGGCCATAATTTGTGTGTACTATAAAATTGAACAATTTGCTGATGTGACAATGATCATTTTGAATGTGAATTGTTAAGATAATTCGATGTATTTTTAGTTTAGTTCCTAGTTAATTTATAAAATGTCTATTGTGCTACATTTTTATTTTATTTGTTTATTTTTTTTCTTCTTATTTTCTCGGAACTAAAAAAGATAAATAATAATCAAAATCATCCACAAGTGGGCAAATTAAACTGAAAAACGAAATTTTTTTTTCTATCTAACAAACATTGACACAGTTACTAAGATAGAATTGCTAGCTTGATACTTTTAGTTTCATTGTCAGGGCTTTGATATTGTAATCGTTGCTAATCTTTATTAGGAGATTAGTAATCGCCAACCGGGAACTGAAACAAAACAAACAGAAAAAAAATAAACATTAGTAGCAGAAAATAAGTTACAAAACCATTGGCGCCTAATTTCAAGCTTAATCATTTACTACTGATTTGCGTTTCATACCTTAAGTTAAAATAAAACTATTTCAAAACAGATTGATATATTTTGCTTGTAAATCCATCTAAAGTCCTTCCGGTGAAAGAATTTACTTTGAGATTACGAAAATTTAAAACTTTAAATTTTGGAATAGGGTTCATCAAGATTGAAAAAAATCTGTTGTACCACAAATACTTCAAAAGTATTTTTAAGCCGACAATGCGATAGACTTTAAAGGTGTAGTTTTGGGTTTAACGTATCCAAATCATACTTAAATGAATCGAGTATTTCTTTCACTGTATCTCATTTTCAATTGATTTGATCTCGAATCAAGTATATTTTCGATTTAGTTCCTTCAAACGGAAATAAGTAACATAATATGTATATATAATCAGGTGTCAATATACGCATAATTTTGAATCTAATCGAATACATTTTCAGTAAAAATACTAAAAGTTGATTTAAAATTAAATGCAGAAAAAAAAAATTAAAAATAAAAGAAAAAAAAAAAAAAAAAAAAAAAAAAAAAAAAATAAAAATTAAAAAAAAAAAA